>CAWUFW010005969.1:817500-1233226 GCA_963921515.1 Calotriton arnoldi | reverse complement strand
CCTGTTGTCTATTTAAAGTACTCCCGTGAGTCATTGAGCTGACGAGCTCGTGGATGAAGCACCTGGGTGCCAGTGAGAGGTACCGGACCTGATATAATGTTTGGCAGCCTACTCAGCAAACCCCAAAATACAAGACTGTATTCTCTACTGATGACGGTTAATAAACCAGAGACACGTGTCTAGAGATCAGCACTATCTGCGCCAACCTTGGCGAAACACTCGAAAATATCGGAGCGAGCTACAAGAGACTGCATTTACCAGAATGCCAGGGGCGAACCTTGTCTGAGAGGTCAGCGGTGTGCTCCCACATCCTGTTGTCTATTTAAAGTACTCCCGTGAGTCATTGAGCTGACGAGCTCGTGGATGAAGCACCTGCGCGCCAGTGAGAGGTACCGGACCTGATATAATGTTTGGCAGCCTACTCAGCAAACCCCAAAATACAAGACTGTATTCTCTACTGATGACGGTTAATAAACCAGAAACACGTGTCTAGAGATCAGCACTATCTGCGCCAACCTTGGCGAAACACTCGAAAATATCGGAGCGAGCTACAAGAGACTGCATTTACCAGAATGCCAGGGGCGAACCTTGTCTGAGAGGTCAGCGGTGTGCTCCCACATCCTGTTGTCTATTTAAAGTACTCCCGTGAGTCATTGAGCTGACCAGCTCGTGGATGAAAGCACCTGCGCGCCAGTGAGAGGTACCAGACCTGATATAATGTTTGGCAGCCTACTCAGCAAACCCCAAAATACAAGACTGTATTCTCTACTGATGACGGTTAATAAACCAGAAACACGTGTCTAGAGATCAGCACTATCTGCGCCAACCTTGGCGAAACACTCGAAAATATCGGAGCGAGCTACAAGAGACTGCATTTACCAGAATGCCAGGGGCGAACCTTGTCTGAGAGGTCAGCGGTGTGCTCCCACATCCTGTTGTCTATTTAAAGTACTCCCGTGAGTCATTGAGCTGACGAGCTCGTGGATGAAGCACCTGCGCGCCAGTGAGAGGTACCGGACCTGATATAATGTTTGGCAGCCTACTCAGCAAACCCCAAAATGAAAGACTGTATTCTCTACTGATGACGGTTAATAAACCAGAAACACGTGTCTAGAGATCAGCACTATCTGCGCCAACCTTGGCGAAACACTCAAAAATATCGGAGCGAGCTACAAGAGACTGCATTTACCAGAATGCCAGGGGCGAACCTTGTCTGAGAGGTCAGCGGTGTGCTCCCACATCCTGTTGTCTATTTAAAGTACTTCCGTAAGTCATTCAGCTGACGAGCTCGTGGATGAAGCACCTGCGCGCCAGTGAGAGGTACCGGACCTGATATAATGTTTGGCAGCCTACTCAGCAAACCCCAAAATACAAGACTGTATTCTCTACTGGTGACGGTTAATAAACCAGAAACACGTGTCTAGAGATCAGCACTATCTGCGCCAACCTTGGCGAAACACTCGAAAATATCGGAGCGAGATACAAGGGACTGCATTTACCAGAATGCCAGGGGCGAACCTTGTCTGAGAGGTCAGGGGTGTGCTCCCACATCCTGTTGTCTATTTAAAGTACTCCCGTGAGTCATTGAGCTGACGAGCTCATGGATGAAGCACCTGCGTGCCAGTGAGAGGTACCGGACCTGATATAATGTTTGGCAGCCTACTCAGCAAACCCCAAAATACAAGACTGTATTCTCTACTGATGACGGTTAATAAACCAGAAACACGTGTCTAGAGATCAGCACTATCTGCGCCAACCTTGCCGAAACACTCGAAAATATCGGAGCGAGCTACAAGAGACTGCATTTACCAGAATGCCAGGGGCGAACCTTGTCTGAGAGATCAGCGTTGTGCTCCCACATCCTGTTGTCTATTTAAAGTACTCCTGTGAGTCATTGAGCTGACGAGCTCGTGGATGAAGCACCTGCGCGCCAGTGAGAGGTACCGGACCTGATATAATATTTGGCAGCCTACTCAGCAAACCCCAAAATACAAGACTGTATTCTCTACTGATGACGGTTAATAAACCAGAAACACGTGTCTAGAGATCAGCACTATCTGCGCCAACCTTGGCGAAACACTCGAAAATATCGGAGCGAGCTACAAGAGACTGCATTTACCAGAATGCCAGGGGCGAACCTTGTCTGAGAGGTCAGCGGTGTGCTCCCACATCCTGTTGTCTAAACACTATGGATATGACTGATAGGCGCAAGAACAATCTGCAAGCATCTGATGCCTCAACCATTCTGACAATGTATGAATTAAGTAATGAGAGCAGTACCGACCTACAATCGGAATCGAGAGTGGAATGCACACAAGAAAAATTGCAAACACTTGAGCTTGTCCAACCAAGTGCAGGAAACAGTCCTTTCAAACCAAGATCAACTTTTCTGCCACTTATGCCAAAGGATGCCTTGGACATTTTCCAGGAAAGGGTGGTTGAGGATCTTAAAAAACTCAATCACAAAGTGAAGGGGACTGCAAAAAGAATAAAGTTTCGGGATCGCCAATATGACCAGCTGATACGCAAATTGAAAAATAATCAGGAGATAGTAGTCAACAAGTCTGATAAAGGAGGCAATATTGTCATCTGGCCAAAAAAAATTACATACAAGAAGCATATCATCAGCTAAATAATACAGAATGTTATGACAGAACCAACATAAAAGAATACAACAAATCAAAAGAAGGCCTAAAAAGAGATCTGATGCAATGGAAAAGGCAAGGTCTGATTTCCAAAGATGAATTTAACTTCATGCATAATGAGTTTCCAGTGCTTCCAACAATGTATTTTATTCCTAAAATACACAAGGAAAGGATACCAATCCCAGGCAGACCAATTATCTCAGCCATTAAATGGATTTGTGAGAATATTACCCAGTATATTGACTACTATCTTCAAGATCATGTACAGAGATTACCTACATATATCAAGGACACTGGTGTCTTTTTATCAAAATTGAAAGCAATCACATGGACGGAAGGGCTGCTGCTTATAACACTGGACATAGAGTCCTTGTATACTAGTAGTGATCATCTAGTAGGCTTAGCAGCAGTCAAACACTTTCTGGACACAAGACCTTTGATCAACTATAATCACAACATTATGTTGATAGAATTGACCAGATGGTGTCTTTATAATAACTTTTTTCTGTTCGGCAAAGAGTTGTATAGACAGAAAGGAGGAGTGGCGATGGGAGCCTGCTTCTCCCCCAGCTATGCCTGTTTGCATGTTGGCTGGTGGGAGGAGCAGGTTCTCAGAACAACTCATGCTGCAAAGTACTCTGCCCATGTGCTGCACTGGTTTAGGCTCATCGATGATATCTTTGTGATCTGGAGAGGAGATCTGAGAAGTGCAGAAAATTTTATAAGTGATATCAATGAAAATACGGTGAACCTGAAATTTACATGTAACATCAGTAGTAAATATGTGGAATTTCTGGATGTTAAGGTGTATGTATCGAACATGAAATTAGAGACAACACTGCACAGAAAGAATACAGCTGGGAACACAACATTACATGCAAAAAGTGCTCACCCCAAGCACTTAATAGCTAGCATTCCCTTTGGTGAATTCCTGAGGTTGAAAAGAATCTGTAGTACAGAAGCAGAGCTAGAAAAGTGTATGGAAGACGCTAAAAAGAAGTTCAGAGAAATGGGATATAGTAAATTAATTTTAAAAGCGGCAACAGAAAAGGCAAAGACTAGAACGAGGGATACCCTACTCCAACAATATAGTGAGGGGAGTATAAGAGGAATACCAACAGCAATATCTGATACAAACAATGAGAAAAATACAGCTAGACTCATTACGAGATTCAGCAGTCAAGAGAGGCAGATTAAAGCTATTATAAAGAAAAATTGGCCAATAGTACTTACCGATGCTGTTATGGCCCCTAGATTACCAGAGGTACCATCAATTACCTTCAGATGGGCCCCATCCATGAGGACACAGTTAGTTAAAAGCAGCCCAGCAGTCAATCCAATCACCTCATGGCTCAAATCAAACAACAGTTTTTTCAAATGCTCATCGCGCAGAGCATGTAAATTTGGTGTAAACACTACTCATTATGAGACACCATTCAGTGCAACTAAGATAGCCATCAGAGGGAATTTCAACTGCAGGACTGACTTTGCTGTGTTCGTTCTCACGTGCACTTGTGGCTTAAGATATGTTGGTAGCACCAAGCTGCAAGTGCACGTGAGAATTTTACAGCACTTAAGGGCCATAGTAAACAGCGATGCCACATATCCTGTGGCTCGGCATTTTAAGGCAGTACATAGCAACAAACTTGACTGTTTAAAATACTTCGTTATTGACTCTGTCCCTAGCCTCAGACGAGGTGGAAATAGAGAGAGGTTGCTACGCCAGCTAGAGACTTGCATGATTTTAGAGCTGGACAGCAAAACACCATTTGGGTTGAACAATAACGAAGATTTACATAACTTCCTTTAATTGCTCCCCAATATCTTTGAAGTATGGGATAGGAAGCATCTAATCCCAACATGAGATAATCCAATGATTTGCACATAGTGATTAAACCTAGGAACTTCTTATCACATCAGTACTCTGACCCATCTTTAGAAACAGATAACTTGTAGCATCACACTATAATAAATGTATAATTAACTGTGTATGAGGATATAATGCCATTTGGCTCCAGAGCATTCCGCCGTGTATTTTAACTTAATTTATATTAAAAACCCCAAAAATATTTTAAAAAATAGAAAAATTTGATTTTATAAATAACAAAAAGATTTTCTTTAGGGTGACACTTAACTTTGCACTATGTAGCACTTAGGCACTTTTAGAGCAATTTGCACTTTAAAAAGTGGAAAGCACAACAGCACTTTATTTCCCAGGCTAATTTTGCACCTTATATTGCTGCTAAACGCTCAGATTTTTATCAGAATTTCCAATTTTATAGTTATTTTGAGATATTAATGCACACTATGCTTATGTAGTGAATGAATATACTTTATATGAACTCACTTTAGAAGGATTGTTTTAACGCATTCAAGCGGGTATAAATTATCAATCCGAAATGGCTGAACAAATTTTAACTATTTTCATGGATTTTTAAGTATGTATTTATTCATTTATTTATATTTAACATGGTGTATGTATTGTTTTTCAGTATCTAAAAATTGGATAGTAAAGCAAAAATGCCCCCACGAGGGATGAAATACCTTCAGCACATATGTAGCAACGTTGTAAATTATAGTCTGTTCACCATGTCTAGGAAATTACGTCACAAAATGGGTTGGTATTTAGGAATGGCCGTATAGCATTGTCAGTATGTGATCAAGGTCACTTCGTGACCGAAACGCGTTATGACTGTGAGATGAAGAACAATAAAAAAACTCGAGTACAAGTGGAGTTTGTGCCCTTTTCTTTTTGGCCTTACCGAGGAGGAGGAGGAGGGGCGCATTCGGTGTTGGATATATATATATATATATCTATATATCAGGGTTGCTCAGCCATTTGACGGACACCCGCGGTATGCTGTGTATGAAAACCGACGGCAGGCGAAGGACGTTTTTGGCACATTAAAGGCAGCTTGAAGTAATATCGAGTTGTGGCTGGACTGGTTGGCGATGCCTTACATCTATATGGACTTAACAACTTCATTTATCAAGCATCAAAGCCAAGAATTTTGAAACTTGTCGGCTCTCCAATGACAGTCCTTGGGAGTATGCTGCCCTCCCATTGGACATAAATGCACCAATTAAAATCACCGGACCATTTAAACAGTGTGCCTGTGTGTCAAATGTTTTTACCGCACTGAGAAAAGCATAACGCTGAAACGCGTCTGCGAAGAATTTTGACACGTCCTGTGAGTGCACCCATTGAGCTGTAGTTGTTGTGTAACATACGGGTTCCATACCCGTTTTTCGGTGCACCCGCCGTGAGTTCATAAGCAGGCTTTTGGTGGAAATTTGGAGCGTATATATATATATATATATATATGCACACAAGTTGCTCCATTTTACCGGGGGCCTCCAACTCTGCAGGGCGGGCTCTCGAGCAGGAATGGAGAATCCTGTTACTAATGCAGACGAAAACAAAACAGAGCCCACAGCTTCGGCATCCTTACAAACTGACGCTTTATTGGTCTGATTGTGTGGCAGCTTGAAATAACTCTTTTATCCTTACGCGTTTCGGCGCCAAGCGCCTTGTTCACAGGTGAGTTGATTTAGTATTTTCAAAGGTCCAAGTGGTCATATGTTCCTAGCTTTAGACCATAATGCCCAGAATGCATCACTATTAAAATTAACAGCTTGGCTCACGTCGCTTTATATTTCGCTTAATAGCTTTACATATTTTCCAATGTCTGTGTTATCGTCATGATGCAGAGTGGAAAATAAAAAGCACAGTGCACTTTGCTGCCACTACAAAGTAAATACCATTCCTGCTCGAGATCCTGCCCTGCAGAGTTGGAGGCCCCCGGTAAAATGGAGCAACTCGTGTGCATTCAAATGGAGGGGGCATGACTCGCTCTAACCACACCAGTCACCGGACTTCCAAGAGCATTTGGTGTGAGTTATGAGAAAGGGACACGAAGGAGGGGCTGCCCTCTTTGTGGCAGACTTCGTGCTTTCACTTTCAAGCAAGTATTTGCTTTGTAGTGGCAGCAAAGTGCACTGTGCTTTTTATTTTCCACTCTGCATCATGAAGATAACACAGACATTGGCAAATATGTAAAGCTATTAAGCGAAATATAAAGCGGCGTGAGCCAAGCTGTTAATTTTAATAGTGATGCATTCTGGGCATTGTGGTCTAAAGCTAGGACCATATGACCACTTGGACCTTTGAAATTACTAAATCAACTCACCAGTGAACAAGGCGCTTAGCGCCGAAATGCGTAGGGATAAAAGAGTTGTTTCAAGCTGCCACACAATCAGACCAATAATAAAGCGTCAGTTTGTAAGGATGCCGAGCTGTGGGCTCTGTTTTGTTTTCGTCTGCATTAGTAACAGGATTCTCCATTCCTGCTCGAGTCGAGAGCCCGCCCTGCAGAGTTGGAGGCCCCGGTAAGATGGAGCAACTCGTGTGCATTCATATGAAGGGGGCATGACTCGCTCTAACCACACCAGTCACCGGACTTCCAAGATCATTTGGTGTGAGTTATGAGAAAGGGAGACGAAGGAGGGGCTGCCCTCTTTCTGGCAGAATTCGTGCTTTCACTTTCAAGCAAGTATTTACTTTGTAGTGGCAGCAAAGTGCACTGTGCTTTTTATTTTCCACTCTGCATCATGAAGATAACACAGACATTGGCAAATATGTAAAGCTATTAAGCGAAATATAAAGCGACGTGAGCCAAGCTGTTAATTTGAATAGTGATGCATTCTGGGCATTGTGGTCTAAAGCTAGGACCATATGACCACTTGGACCTTTGAAATTACTAAATCAACTCACCAGTGAACAAGGCGCTTGGCGCCGAAACGCGTAAGGATAAAAGAGTTGTTTCAAGCTGCCACACAATCAGACCAATAATAAAGCGTCAGTTTGTAAGGATGCCGAAGCTGTGGGCTCTGTTTTGTTTTCGTCTGCATTAGTAACAGGATTCTCCATTCCTGCTCGAGTCGAGAGCCCGCCCTGCAGAGTTGGAGGCCCCCGGTAAGATGGAGCAACTCGTGTGCATTCATATGAAGGGGGCATGACTCGCTCTACCCACACCAGTCACCGGACTTCCAAGAGCATTTGGTGTGAGTTATGAGAAAGGGAGACGAAGGAGGAGCTGCCCTCTTTCTGTGCAGAATTCGTGCTTTCACTTTCAAGCAAGTATTTACTTTGTAGTGGCAGCAAAGTGCACTGTGCTTTTTATTTTCCACTCTGCATCATGAAGATAACACAGACATTGGCAAATATGTAAAGCTATTAAGCGAAATATAAAGCGACGTGAGCCAAGCTGTTAATTTGAATAGTGATGCATTCTGGGCATTGTGGTCTAAAGCTAGGACCATATGACCACTTGGACCTTTGAAATTACTAAATCAACTCACCTGTGAACAAGGCGCTTGGCGCCGAAACGCGTAAGGATAAAAGAGTTGTTTCAAGCTGCCACACAATCAGACCAATAAAGTGTCATTTTCTAAGGATGCCGAAGCTGTGGGCTCTGTTTTGTTTTCATCTGCATATATATATATATATATATATATATATATATATATATATATATATATATATATATATATATATATATCTACTGGCGGTCGCCAGTAGATAGTTATAGTTAGGACCTATTTTCCATAGGAAATACGCAACATTCTATTTGAAATAACTTTGGCGCCGGTTGACGAATCTTCGCGAAATTTTCAAAACTCGTGGCCCGCTCCGGTTCGCTCCTATCCTGAAAGTCTCGGGGTGATTCGTCAAGTGGGGGCCGAGAAAAAAGGGGGGTCCCAAAATGTGTTTTCCCCATGCAATTTTCCATAGGAACCTTTCATCGCAGCTACAGCCCGAACTGCTGAACGGAATTACACCAAATTTGGCAAAAAGGTAGCCCTTGGTTCAGAGTCGTGCCTTTTCATTAAATGGTGTAAATCCGTTCAGTAGTTCCTGAGAAATTTGAAAAAGAAAACACATATATATCTGGGCGGAGCCTAACCACACATGTCATCATGAGATCTGATTGGCTGTCAGCACTTCATCCTGGAATTGCTGGCAGCCATCTTGGGACCAATATAAATGATAGTACCCCATTGAAATGCATTGTAGTGAATCGAAGATTTTGAGGGTTACCAAAAGGAGAACTATAAAGGGTGATAACAGACTTTAGTTACATTAGAATTCATTTGTTGATGGTACCATACTAATTTCAGGAATTGTGGTGTGTTCTAAGGTGATTTTACCCTGTGAAAAACCTTCTGCTGAGATATCATGAATCATGTTTGAGAGAAAACTATTTTCACATGCTTGTCCCATACAGTTTTGGAAGGTGCTCCAGAAGCTAAAATGAGAGCATATTTTCTGTAAATTCACATTATCTTTCTCAGTCATGTGAGAATGAAGTCTGACATTCCCAGTAAAATATGTACATCCAACAAGGGCAGAGACTGTCAGTTGATTCCTTTGTGTTCTACTGCAGCTTCCCAGAGTGTTCTAAAGAACAACTAGAGCGCTAACAGTCTTACTTATGACAAAATTATGGCACACCTGAAGCCATCTTGATTGGAATAAACTGGTAACTCTTAAAACATTTAATTTAAAAGGAACAAAATGAGGGGTTCATTTTGTCATAGAAATTATGGTTAGTGCTGTAGAAAGAAAAATTAGGACATGTTTTAAGTGAGATCTCAAATATCTTCCTGTTATATTTCAACAGGAGCAGACTGTCAGTTGATGCCTTTGTGTTCTACTGCAGCTTCCCAGAGTGTTCTAAAGAACAACTAGAGAGCTAACAGTCTTACTTATGACAAAGGTATGGCACACCTGAAGCCATCTTGATTGGAATAAACTGGTAACACTTAAAACATTTAATTTAAAAAGGAACAAAATGAGGGGTTCATTTTTCCATAGAAATTATGGTTAGTGCTGTAGAAAGAAAAATTAGGACATGTTTTAAGTGAGATCTCAAAAATCTTCCTGTTATATTTCAACAGGAGCAGCCTGTCAGTTGATGCCTTTGTGTTCTACTGCAGCTTCCCAGAGTGTTCTAAAGAACAACTAGAGTGCTAACAGCCTTACTTATGACAAAAGTATGGCACACCTGAAGCCATCTTGATTGGAATAAACTGGTAACACTTAAAACATTTAATTTAAAAAGGAACAACATGATGGGGTTCATTTTGTCATAGAAATTATGGTTAGTGCTGTAGAAAGAAAAATTAGGACATGTTTCAAGTGTGATCTCAAATATCTTCCTGTTATATTTCAACAGGAGCAGCCTGTCAGTTGATGCCTTTGTGTTCTACTGCAGCTTCCCAGAGTGTTCTAAAGAACAACTAGAGCGCTAACAGTCTTACTTATGACAAAATTATGGCACACCTGAAGCCATCTTGATTGGAATAAACTGGTAACTCTTAAAACATTTAATTTAAAAAGGAACAAAATGAGGGTGTTCATTTTGTCATAGAAATTATGGTTAGTGCTGTAGAAAGAAAAATTAGGACATGTTTTAACTAAGTGAGATTACAAATATCTTCCTGTTATATTTCAATAGGAGCAGCCTGCCAGTTGATTCCTTTGTGTTCTACTGCAGCTTCCCAGAGTGTTCTAAAGAACAACTAGAGCGCTAACAGTCTTACTTATGACAAAATTATGGCACACCTGAAGCCATCTTGATTGGAATAAACCGGTAACACTTAAAACATTTAATTTAAACAGGAAAAAAATGAGGGGGTTCATTTTGCCATAGAAATTATGGTTAGTTCTGCAGAAAGAAAAATTAGGGCATGTTTTAAGTGAGATCTCAAATCCTCTTCTATTTCATTAGAAAATTCTGACATGCAGACTGAAACAATCACTTTCAATACCAGCAGTAGACTTCCAGTTAACTCCCTGGTGAGCAGTAGCTTTACTACAGTGATCTAATGAGCAACTAGAGTGCTAACATTCTGAATTTATGGCAAATGTGTGACACATCTGAATGCCTTCTTGATGGAATCAAAGTAAAAAACTGAAAGCATTTCCTACTGAGGAGACTGCAGTAAATGAGGAAATTAGGAAACTTCATAACAAATAAGTATCCCAAGATGGCCACCAGAGAAAAAAGAGCCCAAATGTAGCACAAATATCACCCACATATAGCCCACATATAGCCCAATGACAGAAGTGTGGAAAACACTTTTTATTTTTAGTTTTTTGCAGTTTTATATAGTGGAGACTGGTCAGGTATTGGAGCGTTGCATCTTACTTGGACCCCTTATTGCGTATTTTGCACGAAGTACATGAGATTGATCTTGCGAAACATTGAACTTTACTATTCTGTTAACCTGAAGTTGCTCTGAACCGGGCTTTGTAACACCCGTTTTTACCTACTGGTTTTAATTAATTCTCACTGTATTGTATTAAGAAAGAGGATTTACTGTTTTTATGTACACTTTTATGATCTATGTTTCTAAATCAGATCGAATAAAGTTTAATGAATGTAATTGAAGTCTCCCAAGATGGCCACCAGAGAAAAATGAGCCCAAATGTAGCACAAATATCACCCAGATGTAGCCCACGTATAACCCAATGACAGAAGTGTGGAAAACACTTTTTATACTTTGTTTTTTTGCAGTTTTATATAGTGCAGGTTGGTCAGATATTGGAGTGCTTTACATGAGCATTGGTTACATCATACAAGGACAAACTCATTTTGGTTGTAGGCATGGGGAAATTAAGTGATTTGACCAGAATCACAGAATGACGAGCTGAAGCAGAAACTCCAACTTGGTAACGCCACATTTTCTCCCCTAAGGTTAACATTTAATCAAGTGGTCAACTGGATAAAAACACATAGAGATAACAAATAATTCAAAAGTGCTTTGTCGCTATTTGAGAACTGCTTGGCTCAGAAAGCGACCTTTTTAAAAATGGTGTAAATCCGTTCGGTAGTTGCTGAGAAATTGTAAAAAAACAAATATCGATATCTAGAGGCGCGGTGGATCCATGAACCCTCCCGACCACGAGCTTCATTTTAATTGGCTGCCAACACTCCAAACCAGGAAGTGTTGGCAGCCATCTTGTGACTTCGGTAGAACCGAGTCACAAGAAAACAGGGAAACAAAGGTGAAAAAGAAGAAAATGGGGCAGGGTAGAAACACCCTGACCCCTAGGCCTGCTCAGGGGTCCCACAAGGACCCCCAGGGCCAAAAAGCATTTTTTTCAAACAAATTGGCGAAATTTGCGCTGGGGTCGCGAATCCGCCGAAATGTAAAAAATGAAGCGTGGGATACCGCGCTTCATTTAAGTGAGACCCCAGGGTGGGCCAGGTCCGGGGGCATTGCCAACAAATATATGCAGGGCCCGCGGGGCCGCCACCTCCCGGGGCTTGTTTTTAATGTTTGGGGGCCTCCAAGGCCCCCAAGCCCGGGGACCGCCACCGTCAGGGCGTTTATCAAATAGGGACCCTCAGGATTCAAGGGGGATTAATCCTCCAACTTACCCTGAGCACTACTGATGCAGTCCAGCCATTGCCCTGTCACTACCCATGCACTCCTCCAATCAACCAGCGAGCACCATGTACTTATCCAATCACTCCGCCAAAACACAAGCACTTATAAAGTTACCATCCACTCTCCTTGCAGTACTCTATTCATCCAGTCAGTACCCATGTACTCATCCAATGACCCAGGCACTAACTCATGGCAAATACAGAGGAGGTCATGCTAATCACAGGGGTACCCCAATGCATAGTGTTCCCTAGTGTATGTAGGTGTTTTCACTGTATTCTAAGTGTCTTTTACCACCAGAGACAGAGTCAGTTACCACCAGTACCCATCAGCAAAAGTTGGGGGCACAGGAGTACTTTCTACTCCTCTGTTGGTTCTTTCTGCACATCTCTTCCTTCTTCTTGCACTTTTCTTCGTCTTTCTGGACTTCTGTTGCCTCTTTCTGCATTTGTCTTCCTTCTTTCTGCGCTTTTCTTGTTCTTTCTTCACATGTCATACCTCTGTAGGCATAGTTAGAAACTAGCATTTAAAAAACCTTTGAAATTCACTTAAAAACCATAGGTTTCAGGCATGTTATAGTTAGAAATTAGCATTTAAAAAACCTTTGAAATTCACTGAAAAAACCATAGGTTTCAGGCACGTTATAATTAGAAATTAGCATTTAAAAAACCTTAGAAATTCACTGAAGAAACCATAGGTTTTAGGGAAAGTTATAGTTAGTTGGACATTTCACTCGTACAAAACCAGAGAAATTCCCCGTTATAGTTAGTTCAGCTAACTATAACTCGCGCCCCATAATGCACTGCTGATGACGTCACATATGACATCACTCATGACATGGTCAGTGACATCACTGATGACATCACTGATAATGACATCTCAAATGACATCACTGATGACATCACTGATGACATCATCCATGTGATAATTTGATGCATCTTCTCACACCCTAATGTAACCTTTGATACACCAACTCTAAATAACAGACTGCCATTCTCAAAACCATAGACACTCCAGCAGCAATAACTACATACCCACTCACTGATTCTTAGGTCTAAACACATATCCACTCACTCACCCGTACAGTCACTCATACTTACAATCACTCAGTACAGGACTATCATATGCACTCATACGCCTATATAGACACTCACACACCACCACTCATCCATAGAGGTACTCACACACCTAGTCAGTCATGCAAATAATTAATCACACTCCCATTTACTCACCTATACAGTTATACACACACCAGCTCACTTACTCATACAAATACTAGGACATTCTTACGCTCTTATACAATCACTGATACAAGCACACACTCATCCATACAGTCACTCTCATAATCACACACTCTCACTTATAGCTATTTATATATTCCAACACACATATATACTGCCTTTCACATATGTAGTTACTCACACATGTACCACTGAGATATACATTCACTCACTAACACACCCATACACACACTCACACACCCATACAGTCCATCACAGATGCACTCTTGAAACCATGCACCCAGTGAATCACCCACTCACACATCTATGCACAGAGTCACACACACCCCACCCATACAAACACTCAGGCATCCATACAGATACTCAGACAACCAATCAATAACCCATATAGACACTCATGTAGCTATTCACAAACCCATGCAGCCGCTTACACACCAACAGACAGACGGATACAGACATTCACACAGTTTAGTCACTAACCCGTGCATTCAGTAAGATACATTTAATCACTCACTTATAGAGTCAGTCACACACCTACTAAATCATCCATTCAGACACTTATACACCCACTCATTCTTCAATACGCCTTTCCCTATATATATTAAACATATTTAAACTTTACAGAAACACACAGTCACTAGATGATGTCATCAGTGATGTCATTTGAGATGTCATCAGTGATGTCATCAGTGATGTCACTGACCATGTCATGAGTGATGTCATATGTGACGTCATCAGCAGTGCATTGCGGGGCGCGAGTTATAGTTAGCTGAACTAACTATAACGGAGAATTTCTCTGGTTTTGTACGAGTGAAATGTCCAACTAACTATAACTTTCCCTAAAACCTATGGTTTTTTCAGTGAATTTCTAAGGTTTTTTAAATGCTAATTTCTAACTATAACGTGCCTTAAAACTATGGTTTTTCAGTGAATATATATATATATATATATATATTCCTCAGCTCCAAAGTCTGCCCATACTCCTGCACTCTCTAGCGGGTGCACAGTATGCGAGGACAGACTCGCGTTCAATATTGACGCTCCACAAAAAATAACCAGCACTCACGGGGGGTTTTAATCCTCGTGTTGATTTATTGGCACTCTATTTAAAACAAACGAACGCATTTCAGTGGTACGCCTTCCTCAGTGTTGGCGGCCGCCGTGTTTGCGCCTCATTTGTTCAAATTACATCATTAGTTTCAATTGCAAGTCAGGCAAAAGGGTCACGCCATCTTAGAGTGATAAGATTATAGGCAAATAACATAGCTTAATGGTTGCTCTTGCCATGCTTGAGAATTGCAATCTTCACTCTCCAACAAAGCTTAATACCACAAAACTAAATGTTACTCATAATTAACACACGCACATAGCTGTAGGACCTATTTTCCATAGGAAAAGCTATTTTTGACTTCCCTATATCTTTGGCGCCCGTTGACGATTCTTCATGAAATTTTCCCCAACAAAATGTGCCAGTGGGTCTTATTTTGCATGGAATGATTCAGGGTGATCTGTCAAGCGGGGGTTGAGAAAAAGGGCGTCTCAAAAAATTTACTTTTTTCATGTTAATTCCCATAGGAATTTTAGACATGACTACAGCTCGAAACGCTGAACAGAATTACACCAAATTTGGCAGAAAGCTAGATCTTGGTCCATAAAACGACCTTTTTGTGATTTGATTTAAATCCGTTCAGTAATTTTTTGAGATATTAAAGAAAATTCTAAATTGTATATCTAGAGGTTTGACTACTTTGCAAATAGTTCACGACACTTCAAGAATACGCATGCCAACAGGAATGCTGTGATTGGCTGCCCACAACCTGTGTAGAAAGTTTGTGGCCGCCATTTTATATAATGGGACACGGTCCCGGGGAGCTCAAAACAAAGATTGAAAGATATATAAGGGGTCAGACAAGAGGTACCCTGACCCCATGAGTGTGATAAATGGGTCTTTGAGGGACCCCTTATGTGTACATGTCAGAAAAAAAAACAATTTCCACATGCGATATTCGTGAATTCATCACAACGCTCAGAGCGTAATGTCACAACAAATTCATTAATGCTGTTGCAAAAAATAAAAAAAATTCATTCAAATACTATTGTACTCACTCAGAGATCTACTCACACTGTTACACCTACTCATAGATCCACTCTGAGACTTATGCCCCCACTCAGAGTCTCAAACTTTTACTCACAGACCCATTCAGAGACTCAACTACCCACTCACAGACCCACTCATGCATCCACTCACACAGCCACCTAGACACTTATTCACACATTCACAGAGCCACACAGAGACTCACACACTCACTCACACACTCACTTAGAGACTCATGTACCCACTCACAGACACACACAGAGATTCATGCATCCACTCAGAGACCCACTTAGACACTCACACACCCACTCACAGACCCGCTCTCATACCCACTCACAGACCCACTCAGTGACTCATCTAGCTACTCAGAGACCCACACAAACATTTATGTATCCACTCATAGACCCACTCATAGACTCATGCACCCATTCAGAAACCCACTCATAAACTCATGTAGCCACTCACAGACCCACTCAGAGACTTGTTTACCCACTCAAACTCATGCACCCACTCAGAGACCCACTGAGACACTGACACAGCCACTCACAGACTCACTCAGAGGACTTACTCGGCCAGTCACTGACCCATGCAGTCACTCATGCACCTACTCAGACACTCACATACCCACCCACTCAGACTCACACACTCACTCACAGACTCACACACTCACTCACAGACCCACTCACAGACTCATGCACACACTCACAGACCCACTTAGATGCTCATGTACCCACTCACAAACTCACACAGACAATCATGCACCCACTCACAGACACACTCACACTCACTCACAGATCTACTCAGAGACTCATACACCTACTCAGAGACCCACACAGACACTTACATATCTACTCTTAGACTCACACACCCACTCAGAAACCTACTCAGAGACTAACGCAGCCACTCACAGATCCATTCAGAGACTCATACACCCACTCAGCCATTGATGCACCCACTCACAGGCCCACTCAGAGATGCATGCACCCACTTAGAGACCCACTGAGACACTTACACAGCCACTCAATGACCCAGTCAGACAGTAAAGCACCCATTGACAGACCCACTAAGAGGCTCATGCACCCACTCATAGACCCACTGAGGCACTCATGCACCCACTCACAGACCTTTTTTGAGGCTTATGCACCCCTCACAGATCCACTCAGACACCCATGCACTCACTAACAGACCCACTCATGCATTCATTTTCCCATTCAGAGACCCACTCATAGACTCATGCACCCACTAACAAACCCACTGCAAGTCTCATGCACCCACTGACTGACCACTCAGACACTCGCTCATCCAATCACAGACTCACTCAGAGACTCACAAACCCACTCAGAGACTCACACACCCACTTACAGACCCACTCAGAGACTCATGCATCTACTCACAGATCTACTCAGGCACTAGTGCAACCACTCACAGAGCCACTCAGAGAGTCAAGCATCCACTCAGAGACCTACTCAGACACTCCTGCAACCACTCACAGACTCACTCAGAGACTCTAGCATTAATTCAGTGACTCAGACACTCACCCACCCACTCACAGACACTCTCACGCCCACTGACCCACTTACAGACTCATGCACCTACTCAGAGACCCACACAGATATTTACATATCTACTCACAGTCCCACTCATATACTCACACACACACTCAGAAACCAATTCAGAGACTCATGCATCTACCCACAGATTCACTCAGAGACTTATTTACTGACTCACAAACCCACTCAGACATGCACACACACACACTCACAGATACACTCAGAGACTTACACACACACTCACAAACCAACTCAGACACTCACTTACCCACTCACAGATGCACTCAGACACTCATGCACCCACTCACAGACCACTCAGGCACTCTTTCACCCACTTACAGACCCATCCAGACAAAAGCACACCTGACAGATGTACAGAGTCACTTCTACAGTTGTGAATTTTAAATGTGCTGGTGTCTATTTAATGTCTGCTTTTGTTTTGAGTATTCACGATTTAGAAACAAACACACCAAAAAAGGTATTTAAAAAGAAAATTAAACAGTGTTTGGGAAATATGATGGCTCTGAGAAGAGCATCTGTGTTTAATGTGTGTGGATGATAACTAAACATAAAACAGGATGCCGTGTTTCAAGTTGTTGAGGAACATCCTGTTGCCTTTGTCTGTGAAGGGAACTCCATCACTTCTATATATACCTTTCATGTCAAAGCGCAAGCCCATGTTATGGTCTCTAAGGAATGCAGAAACAGTTTTATTGACATGTTTCCTGGCTATGTTTTATTGTCATATTTCCTGGCTTTGTCTATCTGTGGAAAGAACTCGTTTGACAACTTCCATTTCTGCCTATGTCATAACTTGGAGAATACCAAGGTAGTCTGAAGGGAAAGTACCGATAATTGAGCAAACTACCATTAATTGAGCAAAGGTATTATCCATTCATTAACATTTCTAGTCTAACCCCAGTAACTGTGCCTTGGTCATTGCCACCACAGTGCACAATCATGAGGAGAGGATGTTGGCAAGGGTGTTGGTGGGTGTTGTGCAGTCCACAACTTGTGCTCCCCTCAGTGTTGACTGTAGTGTCAACACTACAGTCAACACTAAACACTGAGGGGAGCACAAATTGTGGACTACATGTACCTTGATGCAAAGGAGCAAACTTTCCTGGGATGTGATGTAGTGTCCGGCCACACTCTTTTCCCTGCCCAAACTGATTTTCATGACTTCCTCTACCATTTATCACATGGTCCTAATGTTCCTTTTTAAGAAAAGTTAATTCCTGCAAATTGATTACACTACATTCGGTATGGCCTGAGCCGGAGTGTATGGCCCAAGCCGGAGTTTCCCGCCCAACTACGAAAGTAAAGATACGACTCATAAATTACTTCTGTGAATACCAAAAGTCATGAAGTTAGACTTTTGTCTCAGATTGCCTTTGTGAATCTGGCCCCATTATTTATGAAGGAGGGTTTATTTTTCTAGTCTGGAGTTTCTTATGAAGTGTAGTGTAGTTGCAAAGTATTAAGAGTACAAAGCGAAATATGTTTTTGGACTCCTGTACTTATTCGCGAATTCTTCTCATGACGTTACACAGGGGGTGGAGGGGGTCGGGGGTCACCCTGAGCATTGTGATGAATTCCCTAAAATGGCAAAAACCACTATCAGGTTGGGCTTTTTTACTGAAGTGTAAAGTAACAACGTTTTCCCATTGGAGTTAGAAATCACCACAAGACCTCATTCGATATCATTCCATCACACATGCATATTCTCATTTATCTACAAGTCATGTACATGAACTCCAGCCTAAGTAACGTGCCACTGCGTTTACTGACTCAATCAGATGTTTAATAAAAAAGGAATAAAAATTATTTTCTATGGCACTATACAAGTAATCTAATCTAATCCTTCATGTATATAATGAAACATACATTAAAACACTCATACAAGGATTCATAAAAAGATTACTTTTGTATAAAAGTTATTTTCACCACTCAACTTAAAAGTTCATAATGTCAAAATAACATACAAACATAGTTTGTTGAGGAAATTTCATGAAGAATCGTCAACGGGCGCCAAAGATATAGGCTGGTCAAAAACACTTTCCCAATGGAAAATATATCCTAACTATAGCTACCCACTGGTGATCGCCAGTAGGTAAAATTACATATATATTTATATATATATTCACGCTGTGCTTGTCCCATGTGGACGTAACAGCGCTCCAAATGTTGGCAGTGCGTTTTCTCCCCCCGGCAGGACCCCGCCCATAATCTTTTTCCAAACCCTGGCGCCGTAGCATCAGACAAAGGGAATGCACTGATGGCCAAGTTTTTCTTGATTCTTTTATTTTGAGTACAAAGCACCCAACGCGCTTTGGCCTCCTCACAGACCTAGATCACAGGTTATTTTCCCACAAATCTGTGTAACATTTATTTCCCTTTGTCAAATGACAACATTTCCCATTTGGTATTGCATTATGGTTCCTGTAGTTTGTCACAATCAGGGCAAACAATGCTTTAAATTGAAGACATAACTTAGAGCAAATTATGCTACAAAGTGCAAACAGTGAATGTGCAAATACGCTATTGTGAATAAATAAACAGGATTCAAAAAGTTTATCATTGGAATTTTGGGGAGGCATCAGTGCAGTACTTATTATCGGGCAAGTCCCATTATTTTTGTAAACATTGACCTCTGTACAATTTTCAATTGTTGTGCAAATCACCTTATTTTTTAAATAGTTTAAAATTGTTTTTAAACGTTTGCCTTTTTTGCTCAATTTTTGTGAGCTTTTGATGCACATTACTTTTCTTTCCTTCATCCTTATTTTTTGATCTTCTATTTGATTGGACTGTTTTCTCTGCCCTCAAGTGGGCTTTTGCGTCGCTGTACCAAATTTGTTGATTGTTATAATTTCTGTGCCCTGTCTCAAGGGCTTCACTTCCATTTATGCTTGAATTATGAACCCTCCAGTGGGTATTTGCTCTACTGTTAACTTATTCTTCTGCATTTTGCCCTTTAGAGACACAAGATATTGATTTGATTCAATTGGTTCAGAGTGTTGTCTCTTCACTGCAGTTTTCCATTTATTTTCTGAAGAATAGGACAGCATTCACATTATCTTATATTTGATCTTCCTTGGTTCTTGTTTTTAATTTGGTTAAAAATGTAAATAAAGTTCCTCATTCTGATTAAGACCTTTCGGATTCAAAGTTCTCAATGATAGAATATGCCTGGATTCCTTTTGTCTTAGGAGTTTTTCTCACTTGCGTCCTCTTTCACTGAAATTTGTTAGATTGCATAGTATTTCAGTACTTCCCAGTTGCTGTTGTGATTTTCTTCCATGTGTTTTACAACTGCATTGCTGTGATCCCTGTTTGATGTGGCTCTAATATGTTCCAGAATTAGTTTTTCAATTCACATGTAGTATCCCCAAATATTTCTTTTCGCAAGGACATTCAATTGTGTATGCTACAAACTTGCTTTTACAATTGATGTGTTGTTTTATTTTCCACATTGTGCCATGTTCCATCTTGATTTGCTTCTTATTTACTTCAATTTTACAGGCTTTGCATTTATTGCAGGACCAAAAACCTTCAGTTTTCAGCCACGTTTTTTTCTGAGTCGTTCTGAAATGGCTGTGTGTGAGCTTGTTTCTTAAATTTGGCACTCTCCTGTATGTAATTTTGGGATGATCTCCACCTATTTCGGCTACCGTGGAGTCCAGTTCAAATATTCCCCAGTGTTTTTTCAGGATTTTAGATAGTCTGTTTGTTTCCGCAGAATACGTTGTTATTAATCTTATGATGTACTTGGATTCTGTTTCATCACTCCTAAGCTATGTATGATTTCTGCTCTTTTCCTTGATGTCGCTTTCTGAATATCTGCGATGACGACCGTGTTTGGATATTTTCTGCTGCTGAACTTTTTTTGTGCTTCTTGGCTATGTTTTTCAAACACTTGAACCAATAAACAGTTTCTGCGAATTCTTAAAACCCTCCCATATGGGATGCTCCACTTCATGTTTTTTGGTAAAAGCTCTCTGCATGCAAAATACCATTAGTTGCTGTCTCTTTCCTGTGTGAAGTAGTTTGTAATTTGTTGTTGCACACAAAAGGTTTCTTGCCCAGGAAGTTTACTCTATTGGGACTGATTTCAAATGTTAATTTAAGGTTTTCCGAGCTATTTTTAAATTTGTTAAAATATTCCTCAAAGTTCTCTGTCATGCCATCCCAATTTAAAAGGAGATCATCAATAAAACACAACCACATTGACTTTTCAGTGTATTTGCCATGTTCTGGTAACCAGGTAAATTTCTGTTCCTACCAACCCATTACAAGGTTCGTGTAGTTTGGTGAAAAAGAAAATCCCATGGCAGTTCCTCGCAACTGTTTAAACAACTCCATATTGAACATAAAAACATTGTCATATAGACACATGGGGCCCGATTCACAAAAGTAATCTGAGACAAAATCCTAACTTTACGACTTTCGGTATTCACAAAAGGCATTTAGGAGTGGTAAAGTTAGGATTTTGTCTTAAGTTTGTCTTAAGTTTTGGTCTTAAGACAAAATCTTAACTTAAGTTAAACTTAAGTTAAACTTAAATTAAACTTAAGTTAGGATTTTGTCTTAAGACCAAACCTTAAGACAAACTTAAGACAAAATCCTAACTTAAGTTTAACTTAAGTTGGGATTTTGTCTTAAGACCAAAACTTAAGACAAAATCCTAACTTTACTACTCTTAAATGCCTTTTGTGAATACCGAAAGTCATAAAGTTAGGATTTTGTCTCAGATTACTTTTGTGAATCGGGCCCATGGATATCATCTCTAATAGCATTTCATTATACTTATAAAATTGGATGTTCCTTTTGCCCAGAAAATGTTGGCAAGCTTTCAAACCTGTTTGATGTTCAATACTCTTATAGAGCAATATCACGTCCATTGTTACCATTTTATATGTGGGTTGCCACGGTATGCCATCCAGTCTTTTTAATAAATCAGAAGTGTCCTTTAAGTAAGAGTTGATGCCTTCAACTAAAGGAGTGAGGAAATAGTCAATATAGTTAGAGACTGGTTCCAAAATTGACCCCTTTGCGGAAACCATGAACCTTCCAGGTAGCTTTTTACTGTCTTTATTAATTTTGGGGCGGAAGTATATCGTGGCCATCACAGGAGGATCTCTGGGTAGAAATTTGCCTTCTTCTTCATCTATTAAGTTTTGATCTACCCATTTCCTTTATTTGAATGTTAAAATGTCTCGGATTGCTTTTGTGGGATTGGTCGTTAAGCAGCTATAAACTTTTTATCTGTGAGTTGTCTTTTGGTTTCTTTTGTGTAATCTGATTTGTTTGGTATAATGATGTTTACCCCTTTATTGGCAGATTTGATCTCAATTGAATCATCCTCTTGAATGTGTTTTATGCTGTACTCTATTTGGGGGTTAGGTTGTTCACACATTTTGAAATTTGAATTTTGTAGAGGTCCTGAACTATCGCTTCAAGAAACATATCAATTGTATTACCCAGTGGGAGGTTAGGATAGTAGAATGATTTAGGTTTCTTTCCACTTTCCCCTGCTCCCAGAGAAGGAAATTCATTCTCAATGTCTCCTAATTCCTCAGTGGATAGTTCATTCTCTGTTGCCAGTAAATTTAGAAGTGTAGGTCTGTCTTCCGCCATGAGGCTACTGGTTGGTTTTCTTTCAGAGACTCCTGTTTTTTCATTGATTTTTCTGCAAATATTTTAGCCAATTTTATTTTTCTGATGTATTTGTAGATGTCTATTCTTGTTTGGGTTACATTTATGTGTGCTGTGGGACAAAAATTAAATCCTTTCTTTAATAGTGTAGCTTCCTCATTTGTTATGTGCTTGTCTGATAGATTTATGACAATCAATTCCTGTGCTTCTATTTCTAATTCTTGCTGTATTAGGCACTCCCTCTTGTTTGCATTCCTGTTTTTTCTCTGTCCCCTATGGCCTCTCCTTGTTTGCTTTGACTTCCTCGTCCAGGTCCCCTTCCTCTCCTGGAAAATTTAGTTTTGGCCCATTGTTTTCGCTGTAGTGCTAGCCTCATATCGATTAACCCCTTTTTTGGCTATTTGGAGTAGTTTGCTCTTAGGCCCCTGTAACTTTTTGACCACATAAGGCATCCACACCAAATTTGTGTCCTTTTCTTCCTACACCATGGGGATTCTGAAGGTACTCAGGGTTTGTGGATTCCCCTGGAGGGGACCCAGAAATTAGCCAAAATACAGGTAAGTTTTTTTATTTTTGGAAAAATGGGAAAAAAGTGCTGCAAATTAAAGCATCTGGTTTTTTACCTGCAAATGGTTTCAACAAAGGGTTTGTGGTGATTAAATCACCATCTTTCCAGCTTTTAGGAACTGACAAAATTTTATCATAAAACCAACATTTTTTACACAGTTTTGGCATTTTCCTGGGACATAGCCTATTTTTGCTATTTTTTGTGCTTTCAACCTTCTTCCAGTTATTGGTAGAAATTGGTATAAAAGCAATAATGGATCCTGGAAAGCTATACATTTCAGAAAAGTAGACAACAATTTGAATTCAGCAAGGGGTCATTTGTGTAGATCCCCCAAGGTTTCCTGATAGAAACTAACAGTTGAAAATAGGAAAAATTGAAAATGAGTTGAAAAAAACAGCCATTTGTGCCAACGTTTTCACCTGTAACTTCTTCTAATTATGACAGATACTTGAAAGCAATATACCATTACATCCGCTGTACCTTTCTGGTTGCGAGGATATATAGGACTTGTAAGTTCACCAAGAACCCGACGAACCCAGAGCCAATAACTGAGCAGCGTCTTGAATGATTTTTTATTATGTACCGGGTATATAGCAATTCATTTGGGAAAATATATACAGTGAAAAATCGGGATGAAAGACACCTATGTATTTCTGAAACTGGAACAAAATATAGAGTTTAGAAACAGTAGCTATTTGCACATTTCCGAAATTGTGAGTACCCATACTAGCATGAGAATTATAGGACAATTTTCAAAGTGACTTCTTTTTTACACATTGTCTTTCATTTGGAAGGCAAAAATGCATTGAAAGTCAATAGGTAATAACAGTTGCTCTACAATTCTGTGCTACCCTAAGTCTCCCGATAAAAATGGTACCTCACTTGTGTGGGTAGGCCTAGTGCCCACGACAGTAAACGGCTCAAAACGCAACGTGGACACACTTCATTTTTACAGTGAAAACTGACCCTTTTTTTGCAAAGTGCCTAGCTGTAGATTTTGAACCCTAGCTCTGCCGGCACCTAGGGAAACCTAGCAAACCTATACATTTTTGGAAATTAGACACCCAGGGGAATCCAGGATGGGGTGACTTGTCTGGCTCTCACCAGGTTCTGTTGCCCAGATTACCTTGCAAACGTCAAACTTTGTAAAAAAAACACATTTTCCTCACCTTTCTGTGGTGGAAAGTTCCGGAATCTGCGTAAATCCACAAAATTCCACCGACCCCGCATTCCCCAAAGTCTCCTGAGAAAAATGGTACCTCACTTGTGTTGGTAGGCCTAGTGCCCGCGACAGGAAACAGCCCAAAACGCAACGTGGACACACCACATTTTTACAGTGAAAACTGACCCATTTTTTCAAAGTGCCTAGCTGTGGATTTTGAACCCTAGCTCTGCCAGCACCTAAGGAAAACTAGCAAACCTATACATTTTTTAAAACTACACACCCAGGGGAATCCAGGATGGGGTGACTTGTCTGGCTCTCACCAGGTTTTGTTACCCAGAATCCCTTGCAAACCTCAAACCTTGTAAAAAAACACATTTTCCTCACATTTCTGTGTTGGAAAGTTCTGGAATCTCCGTGGATCCACAAAAATCCACCCACCCCGTATTCCCCAAAGTCTTCCAATAAAAATTTTACCTCACTTGTGTGGGTAGGTCTAGTGCCCATGATAGGAAACGGCCCAAAACGCAACATGGACACACCACATTTTTACAGTGAAAACGTACCCTTTTTTTCAAAGTGCCTAGCTGTGGATTTTGAACCCTAGCTCTGCCAACACCTAGGGAAACCTAGCAAACCTATACATTTTTAAAAACTAGACACTTAGGGGAATCCAGGATGGGGTGACTTGTCTGGCGCTCACCAGTTTCTGTTACCCAGAATCCCTTGCAAACCTCAAACTTTGTCAAAAAAACACATTTTCCTCACATTTCTGTGAGGGAAAGTTCTGGAATCTCCGTGGATCCACAAAAATCCACCCACCCCCCATTCCTCAAAGTCTTCTAATAAAAATGGTACCTCACTTGTGTGGGTAGGCCTAGTGCCCGTGATAGGAAACGACCCAAAACGCAACGTGGACACACCACATTTTTACAGTGAAAACTGACCCTTTTTTTCAATGTGCCTAGCTGTGGATTTTGAACCCTAGCTCTGCCGGCACCTAGGGAAACTTAGCAAACCTATACATTTTTGAAAACTAGACACCCAGCGGAATCCAGTATGGGGTGACTTGTCTGGCGCTAACCAGGTTCTGTTATCCAGAATCCCTTGCAAATCTCAAACTTTGTCAAACAAACACATTTTCCTCACATTTCTGTGATGGAAAGTACTGGAATCTTCGTGGATCTACAAAAATCCACCCACCCCTCATTCCCCAAAGTCTTCCGATAAAAATGGTATCTCACTTGTGAGGGTAGGTCTAGTGCCCGCGATAGGAAACGGCCCAAAACGCAACATTGACACATCACATTTTTACAGTGAAAACTGACCCTTTTTTTTAAAGTGCCTAGCTGTGGATTTTGAACCCTAGCTCTGCCAGCACCTAGGGAAACATAGTAAACCTATACATTTTTTAAAACTAGACACCCAGGGTAATCCAGGAAGGGGTGACTTGTCTGACGCTCACCAGGTTCTGTTATCCAGAATCTCTTGCAAACGTCAAACTTTGTCAAAAAAACACATTTCCCTCACATTTCTGTGATGGAAAGTTCTGGAATCTGCATGGATACACAAACTTCCACCCTGCCCGCCTTCCCCAAGTCTTCCGAAAAAAATTGTTCCTCACTTGTGTGGGTAGGTCTAGTGCCCGCGACAGGAAACGACCCAAAACGCAACGTGGACACACCACATTCTTACAGTGAAAACTGACCCTTTTTTTGTAATGTGCCTAGCTGTGGATTTTGAACCCTAGCTCTGCCGGCACCTAGGGAAACCTAGAAAACGTATACATTTTTCACAACTTGACACCCAGGGAAATCCAGGATGGGGTGACTTGTCTGGACCCAGAATCCTTTGCAAACCTCAAACTTTGTCAAAACAAACACATTTTCCTCACATTTCTGTGATGGAAGGTTCTGGAATCTCTGTGGATCCACAAAAATCCACCCACCCCGCATTCCCCAAAGTCTTCCGATAAAAATGGTACCTCACTTGTGTGGGTCGGCCTAGTGCCCGCGATAGGAAATGGCCCAAAGCGCAACATGGACACACTTCATTTTTACAGTGAAAACCGACCCTTTTTTTCAAAGTGCTTAGCTGTGAATTTTGAACCCTAGCTCTGCCTGCACCTAGGGAAACATAGCAAACCTATACATTTTTTAAAACTAGACACCCAGGGTAATCCAGGAAGGGGTGACTTGTCTGACGCTCACCAGGTTCTGTTATCCAGAATCTCTTGCAAACGTCAAACTTTGTCAAAAAAACACATTTCCCTCACATTTCTGTGATGGAAAGTTCTGGAATCTGCATGGATACACAAACTTCCACCCTGCCCGCCTTCCCCAAGTCTTCCGAAAAAAATTGTTCCTCACTTGTGTGGGTAGGTCTAGTGCCCGCGACAGGAAACGACCCAAAACGCAACGTGGACACACCACATTCTTACAGTGAAAACTGACCCTTTTTTTGTAATGTGCCTAGCTGTGGATTTTGAACCCTAGCTCTGCCGGCACCTAGGGAAACCTAGAAAACCTATACATTTTTCACAACTTGACACCCAGGAAATCCAGGATGGGGTGACTTGTCTGGACCCAGAATCCTTTGCAAACCTCAAACTTTGTCAAAACAAACACATTTTCCTCACATTTCTGTGATGGAAGGTTCTGGAATCTCTGTGGATCCACAAAAATCCACCCACCCCGCATTCCCCAAAGTCTTCCGATAAAAATGGTACCTCACTTGTGTGGGTCGGCCTAGTGCCCGCGATAGGAAATGGCCCAAAGCGCAACATGGACACACTTCATTTTTACAGTGAAAACCGACCCTTTTTTTCAAAGTGCTTAGCTGTGAATTTTGAACCCTAGCTCTGCCTGCACCTAGGGAAACATAGCAAACCTATACATTTTTTAAAACTAGACACCCAGGGGAATCCAGGATGGGGTGACTTGTCTGGCTCTCACCAGGTTCTGTTACCCAGAATCCCTTGCAAACCTCAAACTTTGTAAATAAAACACATTTTCCACACATTTCTGTGATGACAGTTCTGGAATCTGCATGGATCCACAAAATTCCACCTACCCCGCATTCTCCAAATCTTCTGATAAAAATGATATCTCACTTGTGTGGGTAGGTCTAGTGCCCACGACAGGAAATGGCCCAACACTCACCGTGGACACACCACATTTTTACAGTGAAAACTGACCCTTTTTTTGTAATGTGCCTTGCTGTGGATTTTGGATCCACAGTGCCTAGCTGTGGATTTTGAACCCTAGCTCTGCCGGCACCTAGGGAAACCTAGCAAACCTATACATTTTTGAAAACTAGACACCCTGGGGAATCCAGGATGGGGTGACTTGTCTGGTTCTCACCAGGTTCTGTTACCAAGAATCCCGTGCAAACCTCAAACATTCTCAAAAAAACACATTTTCCTCACATTTCTGTGATGGAAAGTTCTGGAATCTCCGTGGATCCGCAAAAATCCACCCAGCCGCATTCCCCAAAGTCTTCCAATAAAAATGGTACCTCACTTGTGTGGTTAGGCCTAGTGCCCGCGATAGGTAATGGCCCAAAACATACTGTGGACACACCACTTTTTTAAAGTGAAAACTGACCCATTTTTTTGTAAAGTTCCGAGCTGTGGATTTTGAACCCTAACTCTGCCGGCACCTGAGGAAACCTAGAAAACCTATACATTTTTAAAAACTAGACACCCAGGGGAATCCAGGATGGGGTGCCTTGTCTGGCTCTCACCAGGTTCTGTTACCCAGAATCCCTTCCAAACCTAAAACTTTGTAAAAACCCACAATTTCCTCACATTTCTGTGATGGAAAGGTCTGGAATCTGTGTGGATCCACAAATTTCCACCCACCCTGTATTCCCCAAAGTCTCCCGATAAAAATGGTACCTCACTCGTGTGGGTTGGCCAAGTACCCGCGACAGGCAAGGGCCCAAAACTTATTGAGGAGACATCAAAATTACCTATCACAAAACCACCTGGTTTTGCAAGGGGGTTAACCTAGGTTTTTGGCCCCCGGCTCAGCGGCCATCTAGGGAAACCTACCAAACCCACACATTTCTGAAAACTTCACACCCGGGGGAGTCCAGCCAGGTATGACTTGCGTGGACCCCCCAACATTTTCCTACCCAAAATCTCCTGCAAACCTCAAATTTAGCTGAAAAAAATTACATTTTTCTCATATTTCTGCTCGGGGGATGAAGTCCACTTTAGTCCTGAGGTCCTCAGGACACAAGAGGACCTCATCGCCCCACCAGCAGTGCGCCAAGAGGCACGTTTGCAGAGTGGTGTAAAAAGGGGCGTGTCCTCGGACCACCTCTCAGCAATCCCACTGTGTGAGGATTACTGGAGGTACCTGGTAGGCTAGTTGGCCCTTAAGGACCCTTAAGAAGCTAGGGGACTTAATCCCCCAACCCAGAACGTGCCAA
The DNA here is from genome assembly GCA_963921515.1 of Calotriton arnoldi. Taxonomy (NCBI): domain Eukaryota; kingdom Metazoa; phylum Chordata; class Amphibia; order Caudata; family Salamandridae; genus Calotriton; species Calotriton arnoldi. The sequence continues at coordinate 1,204,414 of CAWUFW010005969.1, read as the reverse complement.
GAGGCATGTGGTGCAGGGAGGGGGTGGGGCCTATGGCGAGATGCCGGCTTTTCTTTCCATTTTTTTGTTAGAAGGGGGACTGTGTGGCCCCCCTTCTCTCAATATTTTATGGGCCCTGGGAACCCCCTCCCCCAGGGCCTGTGACATTTTTTTTTCAAAATGGGAAGGGGACCGGGCGGCTCGCCTCCAGAAGCCGATTTTGACCCCGGGGACCCCATCCCCCAGGGCATGGCCACTTATTTATTATTATGTTTTTTATTCATTTTAAAGGAGGGGGGCTGCGTGGCCCACCTCCTGAGGCCATTTTTGGCCCTGGGATACCCATCCCCGGGGCATTGCCTCATTTATTTAAAAAAAGTATTTTCACGGGAGGGGGGCCATGTGGCCCCCTTTCCCTGGGCCACTTTTTTTCGGGAGACCATACTTCGTTTAAAAAAAAAAAAAAATCAGCAGGATTCGTGGATCCTACGCGAATTCTGCCAAAAATATTTTTTTTAAATGCTTTTTTGGGCCCTGGGGGTCCCTGTGGGGCAGACCTAGGGGGTCAGGGTGTTTCTACCCTGCCCCCTTATCTTGTTTTTTCCCCTTTTTCAACTGAGTCACAAGATGCCTGCCAACACTTTCTGGTTTGAAGTGTTGGCAGCCAATCAGAATAAAGCTCGTGCTCGGGAGGGTTCGCGGATCCACCGCGGTCACCAGATATGTAATTACATTTATTTTTGAATTTCTCAGGAACTACTGAACGTATTTACACCATTTAAAGCAAAGAGTGCACTCTGGACAAACAGCTACCTCTCTGCCAAATTTGGTGTAATTCCGTTCAGCAGTTCGGGCTGTAGCCGCAACAAAAGTTTCCTATGGAAATTAACATGGAGAAAACATGTTTTGGGACCCCCCTTTTTTCTCGGCCCCCGCTTGACGAATCACCCCAAAACTTTCAAAATAGGAGCTGACCGGAGCGCCCCATTTTGAAAGTTTTGCAAAGATTCGTCAAACGGCGCCACAGATATTGGCAAATCAAAAAACGCTTTCCTATGGAAACTAGGTCCTAACTATAACTACATATTGGCGAGCGGCAGTAGGTAATATATATATATATATATATAGGGATAGCATGTGGGAAAATACGTCCAAGTACGTAGATCACTTTCTCCAACCATTGGTACAAGCTCTCCCGTCATATGTACGGGATACAAGTGATTTTTTTAGATGTATCAAGGATATCGAATGGAAGAAAGAGTACTTTCTTTTAAGTTTGGACGTCAATAGTCTGTACACATGCATCCCCCATAATTTGGGTATTGATGCTTGCAGACATTTTTTGAAGACTAGATCTGCATCTTTTTTGCTACACACTGAAATGATCATTGATATGATCGCTGTGTGTTTGACTAACAATTTCTTTTTATTCGATGGAACAATCTACAGACAAACCAGGGGACGGCAATGGGTACTTGCTTCGCCCCCAGCTTTGCAGGGTTATACCTCGGCTGGTGGGAGGAGCAAGTCGTCCACAACCTCGAACTGTTTAAATCCCGTGTCGTCCTCTGTGTACGTTACATCGACGACATTTTTTGTATTTGGAAGGGAACACAAGATGAAGCCAATGATTTTGTTTCCATTCTGAATGACAATTCTCTCAACCTTTCATTTACAAGCCATATAGACAGTGGGACCATAGAATTCCTTGATCTCAAATTCTCGGCCCATAATGACAAACTTGATAGTTACCTGTTTAGGAAATCCACAGCAGGGAACAGTTTATTAAGAGCCAACAGCTGTCACCCAGGATCTTTGAGAGAAAGTATCCCGTATGGGGAGCTGATGCGGGCTAAGCGCAATTGCAGCACCGAGGAGGGATTCAACAATGAAGTTGTCATTATGAAGGAAAGATTTCACAATAGAGGTTACAGCAACAAAACTATTAATAAGGCAGTTGAGAAAGTTATGAAGCTAGATAGAAACAATCTATTGGACCTTAGACCCAAAGAGAAATCTGAACAAAAGATCAGATTCATAAGCAAATACAATAACCAGTCATGGAATCTTAAGAAAAGTCTAAAGAAATACTGGAATGTCTTACAAACTGACCGAGACCTAGCTGCAGCCATTGGTGAAAACCCAGGTATAACTTTTAAGAGGGCAAAGTCTTTACAAGACTCCTTATGCCACTCCATGATACATTCAGAGACAACTCTTAACACCATCAAAGGCTTTTTCACATGCAACCACTGTAAGGCTTGTAAATTTAGTAGCAGTTGCAAGGCTGTGTCACTAACACCCAAGCAAAAACCATTTCTAATTGACAAATATCTTACATGCAACACTGACTACGTGGTGTACGCCCTCTTCTGCCCTTGTAAATTAGCCTACATAGATAGTACTATTCATAGGGCAAAAAAGCGTATATTAGAGCACATGCGTGCCATTCGTAACAATGACAGGCACTACTCAACGGCACGTCATTTTCAAACCCACCATGCCAAAAATTGTAACTTGAGTAAATTTGTTGTGCTTGATTCCATACCCAAACGTGAAAGAGGGGGGGATCGCACCACTGAATTGAGAAGACTAGAGTCAAAGATGATTATTAAGTACAACACCCTGTATCCTAATGGATTAAATATGGATAAGGAAATGGCTGTACATTTAGGTTAATTTCTTCCCTTCATATATTATCCTCCTTTTCTTCTGTATAGGCTTATGCCTTTTTAACTTAGTGTGTCTGTACCACTGTGGTTTTAATTTATGCTATGTTTTTTGTTTGTTCTAGACGGAGAAGTCTGGAAAAAAAAGCAGAGAAGTTATCACATCCGTAATGGGTCAGCGTGTTTTGAGATGTATATAGATTGAACTGGAGGTGCCAGCTTGGTTTTGTTTGAAAAGTCCATGGAGACATTATGAAATGATAGGATCCGTATTTATGGTCCAGTTAACACAATGGTAGAATTTGACCTGGCAATGATGGCCTGTGTGTTTATACTTTGCCCACTGGGGCTTGATTGTTGAACATGTAATGCTTTGGCAGACATATCATTTCTGCTTAAGGATGACTGAGGGTCTTGAACTTTATATGCCAACAAGCTGCTAGTAGGGTTGTTAGTAGATCACATAGCCCATAGAAATTTTGAGGGTTTGTGTAGAGCATGTTTCTAGATGTTTTCTATTATGCTGACTCTTTTTTATACAACCTTGGGAGGAAACTAATTTTTCCGTTAATGTGGAATATGAATTAACATGAATGGAATGTTTTTACTTTGCCCACTGGGGCTTTATTGCTTTATGATTAAGTTTTTGTACATAACTTTTTCCCTGTATGAGGGTTACTACGTATTATAATGAGCCAGCAGTCACATTAAACATGGCCAGCTATTATAATGTTCATGAAATTAGCGTAAAGCGCAGTAGCCATCCATGGTGCTATCACTATGTAAGGCGCCGTAATGCCACATAATCCGTGTCACTTCTCCACAATACTGACACAATGTCAAACTTGTCAAAACTTCTTTTCACGCTGACTCCACAAAACAATTTGTTGAGAATAATATGCTTATGAAATATTGCTTTGTCTGTATTGTCATTAGAACGAACATTGCATAGTATGTTTTCACTGTTTATGCATTTGAAACGCACACTCTGTCTCTTTAAATAAGGCTGGAAGTATGCATTAGCCTAACCCGTGATCAAGGAGTGACGTGAACTCCGAAACGCGTTGGGTTGTATCGCTGTTGCCCGTGTGTGAATAAACATACGCTAGCGTTGAAACTTGAGTGGCGGTTCTGTAATTATTTTCCCAGTGGATTTGTGTTGGGGATTTTTGCAGTATTTGCTTGGATTTACGAGGATCGCTACTTCGCTGACCACTCCTCACTTCAAGAGGCCGGAGCTGTCGCAACTTTCTCTGGGTGGATATATATATATATATATATATATATACATATTAATAATTACGGCTTTGTTCTTTTTAAGGACCCATGGTACTCAGGTGCAAGTTAGTAAAGTTACGTTTATTAGACTGCTCTTCGGCAAAAACAGTCAAGTCTACGCGTTTCGATGCTTACAACAAGCACCTTGATCATGATGCCGACCATATCTGTCATTATTCCTTTCAACAAAACATATAACAACATAATAGAAGGACAAAGAAAACATTTTCACATGCGTCCGCCATCTTGTAGTGGCGAACATTGACTTTCACTACTGTATCAGCAAAAGTAAAATCATTTTTCAATACATATTTAGAGATACATAAATCAGTTCATTTCATTTCATTCATTTAAAAGCATATATTTCATTTATCTTGTAGTAAAGTGTCCAAATTCTAGTTTTTTTCATATATATTTATACATGGGGGTTATATTTGAACATTTTTATTTGTATATTGCATGGCTGCATTGACATTTTGTCCAAGTGGGCTACATTATCCTTTTCAGTTTTGCTTTTCACATATATTGTCCCTCTTTGGCCCATATCATAACCATTTCTCAATATCAATCACTTTAGTACAATATTTAATTCTATTTCAGTAATATAAATTTAGGGCCAGATTTAGTGAGTTGCAATTTGCGCCAAATTGCGACTTGCAAATTACGACTCGCTAAATTTAATGTACCAACACAACCGTACCCCAAATAGCGACTCACAAGTGACTCACAACGCAAAATTGCGACACGCTAAATGCTCGCTGATAGCGTATGTGGTTGAAAACATGCATTTTGCATGCGCAATTAGCGTACGCGGTTGAAAGCATGCATTTTGCATGCGCAAATAGTGACTGTGAATAAAAATTGAAAAAAAATAACTTCCTGGTAGATCAGATGGACCCCAAACCAGGAAGTGGTGTCCCTGGAGAATCCTGATCAAAATTACAAGCACATGGCAAGGTGCAGCAGCTCAGTACAGCACTGATACCCAAAGAGAGAACAGCACAGCAAGATGGGCAGCCAGACAAGTGAGAAAGAAGGGAAAAAGAGGCTGCGCAAACTGAAGTTTTCAGAAAAAGAAATTGACATAATCATCGAGGATTGCTGCAACAATCATGAGCAGCTTTTTGGTCGGAGTTCTCATACTGTGCCAGAATCTGACAAAAGTAAAATATGGCGTGACATGCAGCTGCGCGTGAATGCCCTCGGTGTAGCTGACAGGTCAATCGATGATATCAAAAAGAGGTGGTATGACCTTCGTTCCAGGGCAAAGGAGAGGGTGGCTGCATGGCTGCGTGATGCCCAACAAACAGGAGGTGGCCCATCCAGCCTCCCGGAAGCCTCCACAGCAGAGGCAATGGTGGAAGCCACCCTAGAGCTGGAGGCAGTAGTGGGAATTGGAAGCCTGGACACATCCCAACCTCCACCACCCCCAGGTAAGTGAGAAATGAATGCCATATTATGTCACACTCAAGCCAGCACCCCACATGCATGCCCCACACACAGGCCAAACTGCATCTACATGCTCCGTCTACATGATAAAAAAGTCACAGTTGGTGCATCATGGGAAATGTAGTACGTGACACAAACATTGCTGCTAGGGACTGACATGAGTTGTGCCCATAGTAACACCACAGAGATAGTGACTCAAAACATTTCCTTTATTTTTACTTTTGCAACATAGATACATCTTTGGGAGGAGAGCCAAGGGAAAATGACACAGATTCTGAGCAGGAGCAGGGCCACATGGATGAAGGGCTGGACGAAGCAGGTTGTTCCATGTCATTGGGGAGTGCACAAGTGCTTGACACAACAGCCCCACAGCAGCAAGCAACACCACATCACACTCTGGTCACAAGGGCCAGGGTACACCGATCGACCCAACGATCATGGAGGCTGCCTCAATCCCATAGGCACGCTCCTGCCAACACTATGGCAGTTAATCTGTCTCCTTTTGCTGGCCTTGGGGAATCAATGCTAAAGGTTCAGCACCTGCAACAGAAACATATCAGGGTGATGAATATGAAGCTGAGCAGGGGATTTGAAAAAAATCACACAACATTTGTCTGACAATCAGGCCCGTATTGAGGGCAAATTTGATGCCATGACTGAAGCTATTGTGCAGCTGTGCACAGAGCTGAAAGAGGAGAGCACAGAACAGGAGGATGGAGCGCAGCAGGTCACATGAAATGCACTCCATGACAAGGGCAATTGGTCGGCTGGCAACGGCCACAACCCTGCACAGTAAGTGCACCCTGGCCCTGCAGGTTGAAATGGGCCACTACAGTGGCGATGTAGGAAGGGGCCTACAACAAATCACTGCTGCTGTTGAGGCTATTCAAACTAGCATGGTAGCTACTGGAGGAGGCACAGACACTGCTGACAGTGAAGTGTCCAGCCGCAGCAGTGTTTCCACTGCTGATGCACCAACCCAGCGGAGAAGCAGCAGTCTGCAATCTATGCTCCCAAGTGCCAGATCCACACATGCAGGACATAGGGGTAAAAGATAATTAATTTTAATGTTACCTTCATTTCCCTTTTTGTTGTGGTGAAGTAACCACTTTGCATTTATAATTTCTGTTGTCAAAGTTGTCTGAGATGGACAGGTTGTCCCATAGGCTAAATCAATATGACCTTAAATAAAGGCAAATAACAATACACAGTTTGACTCTCTCTTGTGTAGTTTATTGTGCATATTTGTGAATGTTAATAACGTACCTTGAAAAGTAATGTCTGGCTATGTGGTACTTGCGCCTTCTCCCCTCTGCTGCTGAGCTTCCCTCGCTTGGTTGGTGGGCTGGGGGTCCAGGCTCTTCATCCCCCGAGTCTGTATCTGACAACTCCATGGGCAGGCCACGCCTGCATGCAATGTTGTGGAGTATGGCACAGCTTGCCACAATTTTGCAGACTGCCTCAGGCATATACTGCAAGGCCCGCCACTCTTGTGTAGACACCTGAATCTTGATTTGAGTATACCAAATGTGCGCTCGATGACTGACCTGGTGCGTCTATGTGCCCTGTTGTATCGCCTTTCATGTGCGTTGGAGGGAGACAGGTACGATGTGAGTATCTAGGTACGCAGGGCATATGCACTGTCACCTGCAAGGAGATGTAAGAATTTGAGACAACATCTCACTGTGGGTGTGGGGATTCATTAACTAGTAGGTATCCTTCATCAAAGTCACCTCTTTCTAATTTCTGGTATAAGACACTGTGCTTGAAGATGTATGAGTCACAAATGCTACCTGGAAATTTGGCTACAATGTCTGTGATGATGTGGTTTGCGTCACAGACAAGTTGGATGTTTAGTGAATGTGTGCTTTTCCTATTACGGAATATATATGCTATGCGTGATAGTAGACATATGGGCACATGAGTCCCATCTACACACCCTATGACCTGTGGGAACCTTGCTATTCTATAAAATTGCATTTTGGTATTTTCAAGTTCCTCATCATTCCTTGGCAGATAGATGTGTTGATGGTTTTGGTGTAGCAGGGCATCTAGGAAATTGTGGAAGAAACGTGAAAGAGCACTCTGTGACGCACCTCCAGTCACTGCAATTACATCTTGATAGCTACCAGTGGCCAATAGGTGGAGGGAGCACAATACCTGAACATGTGTAGGGATTGCATTGCTGCGCTGGGTTCTGCTTTCCAAATGTGGCTTCAGGGTGTCTATGAGGACTAGGATGACAGTGCTACTCAGCCTGTACTGTTCATATATCTCTTCCTCCGTCTTCTCAAACAATGTCAGCCTGACTCTGAAAATTCTCTCCTGTCTCCTCCTCCTCTGCAGAGCAGCAAGTATCCACATCCTCCTGGCTATCACATACAGGGCAGCCATTTTGGAAAGGGTCTGGTGCATTTTGGGACTGCTTTTATAGTTTGAGACTTGTTACCACCTGTTTCAGGTTAGTGGTAAATTGCATGCGCAAATGGCCTGTTTTGCGCTTAGTCGCAATTTGCGACTGCTCCGTACATGTTATTTTGCAAGTCGCAATTTGCGAGTCGCAATTTGGTATACGCAAAAAGCGGTCACTTTTTTTGGCGACTCGCTATTCAATCGCAGCGCAAATGTTTAATTTGCGAGTGCATATCGTACATTGCGTACGGCCATTTTTGCATGTGCAAATCAATTCGCGACCAATTTTGCACATGCAAAATGGTCGTACATCTGGCTCTTAGACTATAGCCTGTAAACATATAACTCAAAATTAATCAAACCAGCACTGTTGCTCCGTCTCTCCAGTAGAAATAGTCTCTATATTTTGCCACTACACGACTTCTCATGCTGCTACACATACCAACTTGTCCTCCTGTAAACAAAATTGTAAACATGCACATTGTTAAAACCTTATTTAAAAAAACTTTTGGTCTTTAGAACTAGCTGCTTTTTGATACTCAATTTGATATCAATTCAGGGTTATAGATGAACAAAGAGCTCCTCATCACTATTCCATATTAGTGGTTCCTTACAACCCATTTCTATTTTTCGCTGTTCCCCTCTCTTGCTTTCTTTGGCACACAATCTATTACACTGTATTGTAGTACCTTGTGGTCCCCTCCATGTGTTTTGTGAAAGTGTTGTGCCACTGGATAAGTGCTGTCATTGTTTAATATCACTTTAAGGTGCTGCAGAATATGCTTATGTACTGGTAAAATTGTACTTCCCACATACCATTTGGGGCAGGGTCATGATAAGGTATATACAGCATACTCTGTTTTGCAAGTCAGATTTTTCCTTACTTTTATGATTTTCTTAAATGGAGTTTTTAGCTCTACTAGGTTCTTGCCATGTTCGCATGCTTTGCACTTTGTGCATTTCTTAAAACCTGGTTTGGGTTTGAGCCAGGTATGAATGCTAGAGGATACCTCACTTTTTACTAGTAGGTCTCTCATTGATCTGGCTTTCCTATATGTGACCTGTGGTTTGTTTAAAATACTGTTTCCTATGATAGGATCCTTTTTGATTAGGTGCCAATGTTTGGCTAATGCTTTTCTTAGCATCAAATACTTTTCATGGTAATAAATCTTACACTTTGTTGATCACTGTTCTTCTTTTTAACTGTTTTTTCAGAAAACAGTATGTCCACCCTCTTTAGTTTAGAGACCTTTCTCTGTGCCTCACTCAGTGTAGGCTTGGTGTATCCTCTCTGTTTCAGTCTAATCAACATACTCGCTTTGGGTTTCTTGTACATTCTAGTGGTTAATTTGGACTATTTCACTATAATCTGTAAACCCCAAAAATTTATTTGTGTTTTACTTATTTCACCTGTAAAACTTAAGTTTAGGCTATTCTGATAGATTTTTTTCTACAGATGCTCTGGCTGTGCTCTCATCCCCCTTCCATAGTACAAACACATCATCTATGTAACATACCTATAGAATTATCTGCCCTGTCCATTCTTTTAGTTCAGGCCCATTGAGTACCTGCTACTCCTACCAGCTCCTATGCAAATTTGCAAAGCTGGGGACGAAGCAGGTACCCAGTGAAGTCCCCCTCTGCTGTTGAAAAAGCTCATAATTGAACAGAAAGTTATTCCTGCTCAAACACCATTCCATCATATGTAAAATCATTTCAATGTGTCTGTAAAACTTCATTGCCCTACCTCTTAAAAAGTGTTGTGTTGTTTTCAGACTATCTCTATGCCTTATGCTTGTGAAGAGTGATGTCACATCTAACGAAATCATAAGCATGTCTTCCTCCCATGCTACATCAAATTTGAGTTTTAAGAATTGTGTTGTATCTTTCAGTTAGGATAATAACCCTTCATAATGAATGATATGAAGGGTTAATATTCGTAATCATCACCAGATGAAATGACACTTAGAGGTTCATTATAATGTCTGGCGGATCGCCGCCGCCCGTATGGCGGTGGCGATCTGCCCGCCATTCTAGTCCGCCCGCCTAACATTTCCCCCTCGCCATATTACGATGGCAGTGGGGACCCAGCCGGACGGAAAGACCGTCCGCCGCTTTTCCACCGGTCGACTCGTCGACCGGGCGGAAAAGGGCTCTAACATGGTGGCGGTGTCTGCAAGACACCGCCATCCATATTAGGATGGTGGCGGAAAGCAGCCTTTCCATGGCGGTGTTGCCGCCATGGAAAGGCATGTGGTCTTTGCATCTGGGGGCCCGATGCGGGCCCCCAGGGTTTTGGGGGGGTGGGGGTACACATGGGGGGTACCTATGGTACCCCCCCTACATTTGAATGCACAAGGTGGCAGGCACCGCGCGGTGCCTGTCACGTTGTGCATTCAAATGCACAACATGCGTTTTCACATTGCGGCGGGTGCTGCTGACAGCACCGCCCGCTGCAATGTGAACAATACGGATGCCACCGCCACCGTGGCGGTGGCATCCTAATACACATGGTGGGACCGCCGCACCTCTTGCGGGCAGTCCCATTTGCCGTTGCGGTGAGTCCGCCCGCCATCGTAATGACCCTCTAAGTCTCTAACATTGATTACAAGACACTGAATGATGGCGGTTAAAAAATCTGAAAAGGACTGCAGTGAAATTCTAGTCCCCTTTTGATTGCCACTATGCAGGAGGAGTTAAATGGACTACTTAACCATCTACAATTATATACCATCACTAAAAGCATTTGATAAAGGCTTGGTTGCCGAAACGCGTCATGCTATGCTAGTGCAATGGTTTGCATTTTTAAATATGAGGAATTCAATTAATGCAATTTTATACCCACAGAGTGCTCCGGTTGTTCTAAGTTCGGACTTAGAAACTTTTGCGGTTCGACCTCTGGAGCGTTCCAGCGAGGCAAACCCAGGATCCAGGCCGACACGCGGTTGAAGGCAGGCGGCTTGGCTTTCGCTGTTGCTCCCTGTCACTTCTTCTACCAGCGGACTTAGAAACTTTTCTGGAGCTTTTTCTCGCGGGGTCCCTTGATGCTCTTCACCAGGCCGGATTCGGTGAGGGTTCACCAGCCTCGGATTTCTTCTACTCCCGGTCAAACTCTGGAAGTTGGACCGACGGAGCTTTTAGTGGGACAAACCTGGGTGGCTTGGCCGGCTCGCGGTTGAAGGCAGGCGGCTTGGCTGACCAGGTTGAGTCGGTCTCTCTATGGAGATTTTTTTCAAAGTTCCTCCAAAGTTCTCCAAACTTCTTAAACTTCTTCCTGAAGTTCCTCAAAGGGTCCCAAACTGTCTCAAACTCACTCCAAGGGTCTGGAAGCTCCAAGATGGTCCTTGAAAGTTGAGGACTTCAGTTCCCACAATCCACTTGGACGTCACCCTTACAAATCCACTGGTAGTTCCCCAGGTTGATGATCCTTGGTGGTGAGGGTCCAGGTGAGCTCTGTTAACCTGTAGCTTGCAGGGAGTCCACTCTTTACTTCTTTTTCAGAAAGGTAGTCCACAGGGCTGTAGTTTCTGATGGTGCAGGCTTCAGAGGTCAGGCCTTAGAATTTGCACAGCAAAACTTCTCAGCTTGGCACAATGTCTTGCTTTCTTCAGTTTCAAGCAGCAGATCTGGAGGGCTCTACCCCTCTCAGATACTTATTCCAAGTTCTCTGGGTCAGGCAGGAGGTCACTCCTGTCCAATGGGAGCAGGGTAACTCCTCAAATATATGACCACATCCTGTGGAGTGTGGCATTATTTTGTCCCAGAGTGCAACAAATCTTCCAAATCCATAATGGCTGATTTCCCAGCAAGGAGGTAAGAGCTGGCTAAACACACCCCTAGGATGGCTAATTTACTTAGACTCTCCCCCTGCATCTGCTCATACCTTCCTTAATCCTACCATCTGCCTAAGGTGGAAAGTTCAGAGTTGTAAATGACACTGTTCTCTGCTCTACTCTTTGAAGAACATAGTTTACGACTCCTCCCCCTGGCCTGGAATTCCTATGGAACAGCACACTGCCCTGCCAGCAGAGCTGGTTGACCCCAGGGGCTCTTTATCACCTCTTCAAGGCAGCCTGGCTAATCCACTTAACTCTGAACAATCAGGGCAGACCACTGGAAGGCTGAATCTGGACTTACAAACAAGAAAGTCTTATAACTTCTTGTATGTACACTTTAGGAGAAATTCAACAATATCATATTGTTGAATTTATTAATACCATTCGGGGAAGTCTTTGAATGGCACTTCTAGCCCTCTCCTATCAAGAGTTATTAGTTAATAACTTCCTACCATGTTAAACTATGTAACAGGGGATTTACAATTGGAAAAATGACTTGGGCCATTTTTCCAGCACCAGGACTCACAAAAACATATTTTATAAGTACTTTGCTTATATCTACAGGACCCCCACCCCATGGGACAACTAGGGGAGACTTTAGGGATTCGAATCTGTAAAAATATTGCAGATCCTCACTTCACAGTGCTCCTAGCATTAAAGTCGAATTTGGGCAGCACTTTATCACAATGTGGGGAGTGAAATGTAAAATTTCACTTACCCCAGGGCATATAGAACTCATTTTATAAGGGTCTACCTTATAGATACCAGACCCCCCACCCCTGGGACACCTAGGGGAGACCCTGGGGGTCCCTAATATGCCATAACATTGTAGGTTATCCATTTGTAAGTGCCCCATACACCAAAGTCGAGTTTGGGCACAATTTACTTTTTAAAAGCAGTCCTGGCACCCAGGGCTGCTTTTAAAACTGACCTCAGGCCTCAGCAGTGCACACGTGCAAGTGCAGAAAGCTGCTGGCCTCTAAACTGCCATGCCCTGCTATATACTAGGGACTGATAGGTAGTTTCAATTCCCCTGCCCTATTATATACTAGGGGCTTAATGGGTAGGTCATGCCAACCACAGGGGTACCCCAACCCATAGTGCACCCTAGTGTGTGTAGGTGTTTTCACTGTATTCTAAGTGTTTTCAGCATAGCACTGGCCCTGGGCCTGGTTTGGTAAAGCCCAGGGTCAGAGACAGTTACCACCAGTACCAGTCAGCAAAAAGTTGGGGGGTGCCCAGGGCACAGGATGACTTTGCAACATAGCCCCCCCCCAAACGAAAGGTGATGGGTTACTAACCTACACCCTGGTAGTCCTAATCAGCTAAGTGGAAAAACCTGGAAAGTCCGTCTGTGTTCCACTGTAAAGTTCATTCCCTGTAGGGAAATGGACCACCTTAACAGCTTGGGATTCTCCCCTCTCATCTGCATGAGCCATCTGAGAGGCCTGTGGTCAGTTTGAACACGAAAGTGAGTCCCAAACAAATATGGTCTCAACGTTTTCAGGGACCAAACCACAGCAAAAGCCTCTCTCTCAATGGCACTCCACCTCTGCTCTCTAGGAAGAAGCCTCCTGCTAATAAAGGCAACTGGCTGATCAAGGCCCTCTTCATTTAGCTGTGACAACACTGCCCCAATCCCTTGCTCTGAAGCATCTGTCTGAACCACAAATTCGTTTGTGTAGTCAGAGGCTAGTAGCACTGGTGCTGAACACATAGCAGCTTTCAGAGTGTCAAAAGCCTTCTGACACTCTGGGGTCCAATCCACCTTCTTGGGCCTCTTTTTAGAAGTGAGTACTATTAGGGGCCCCACAATGGTCCCATAATTTTGAACAAACCTTCTATAGTACCCTGTCAGTCCAAGGAATGCCCTGACCTGAGTCTCGGTAACAGGTGCTGTCCAATCCAAATTAGTTTTGATTTTAGCTTGGAGAGGCTGTACATGGCCCCCACTTACCAGGTGGCCCAGGTACACCACAGAACTCTGCCCTATTTGGCACTTGCTTGCCTTAATAGTCAGGCCTGCCTGCTGCATGGCCTCAAGCACTTCCCTTAGGTGGCTTAAGTGATCCCCCCAGGTAGAACTGTATACAGCTATATCATCCAGGTAAGCTGCACTGAACTGTTCCAACCCAGACAAGACCCTGTTCACCAACCTGGTGCATTCTTTAAGCCAAAGGGCATTACCTTGAACTGATAATGTCCCTCTGGTGTGGAGAATGCTGACCTGTCCTTTGCGCCATCAGTGAGGGCAATCTGCCAGTAACCTGAAGTCAAATCAAAAGTACTCAGGTACTTAGCAGCCCCTAACCTGTCAATGAGCTCATCAGCTCTAGGTATAGGGTGAGCGTCAGTCTTTGTGACTGCATTCAATCCTCTGTAGTACACACAGAACCTTAACTCCTTGGGTCCCCCCTGAGGATTAGGTTTAGGCACCAGCACCACTGGACTGGCCCATGGACTCTCAGACGGTTCAATTACCCCCAATTCCAGCATCTTAGCAACCTCAGCTTTAATGCTGACTCTGACATGGTCAGACAACCTGTACAGTTTATTTTTGACAGCTAGGCTGTCACCAGTGTCAATGTGGTGCACACACCACTCAGTGATGCCTGGGGTCAAAGAGAACAGGCCAGCAAACTGCTCCAGCACTTGCTTACAGTCTCTGTGCTGCTGGTCTGTCAACTTGGGAGAGAGTATCACCCCCTCCACTGACCCATCTTGCACATTAGTGGAGAGGAGGTCGGGCACAGGCTCAGTTTCCTCCTCCACACCCTCATCAGTGACCAGTAACATGGTCATGTCTGCCCTGTCATGGTGGGGTTTCAATCTATTCACAAGCAGGACCCTATGAGGGTTCCTGGGGTGCCAAGGTCAACCAAATAGGTAACCTCATCCTTCTTTTCTAAGATTGGATAGGGCCCACTCCACTTGTCATGGAGGGTCCTGGGAGCCACAGGCTCCAACACCCACACCAATTGTCCTGGAGTATACTCAGGCATAGTAGCCTTTTGATCATACCAGTGCTTCATGAGCTCCTGGCTGGCCTCCAGTTTCCTGTTTGCCTTGTACATGTACTCTGCCATTCTAGATCTCAGGTCTAGCACATAGTCAAGCACATTGTCCTTTGCTTCTTTAAGAGGCTTCTCTAAAGACTCTCTCAGCAGGCTCAATGGCCCCCTCACAGGGTGTCCAAACAGCAACTCAAATGGACTGAAACCAACCACTTTCTGTGGCACCTCCCTGTAGGCAAACAGTAAGCATGGGAGGAGAACATCCCATCTCCTCCTGAGTTTCCCTGACAACCCATTTATCATGCCCTTCAGGGTTTTGGTGAATCTCTCAACAAGACCATTTGCTTGTGGGTGATAGGGGGTGGTGAACTTGTAGTTGACACCACACTCATCCCACATAGCAGTCAGATAGCTGGACAGGAAATTCGTGCCCCTATCTGACACCACCTCTTTTGGAAACAGACTCTGGTGAACACACCAAGCAGTGCTCTAGCCACTGCAGGAGCATCAATGGTTCTAAGAGGGATTGCTTCAGGGTACCTAGTGGCATGGTCCACTACCACTAAGATATACCTATTCCCTGATGCAGTAGGTGGGTCCAGGGGACCAACAATGTCCATCCCCACCCTTTCAAAAGGAACCCCAACCACTGGCAGTGGTATTAGGGGAGCCTTTGTCTTGCCCCCTGCCTTGCCACTGGCCCGACAGGTGATACAGGAGCTGCAAAACTCCTTTACCTTTTCAGACATATGGGGCCAGTAAAAATGGTTCACCAACCGGTTCCATGTCTTTGTCTTTCCCAAATGTCCTGCCAAGGGGATATCATGACCCAAAGTCAGGATGAACTCTCTGTACTTCTGGGGCACCACCAACCTCCTGGTGGCCCCCTCCTTGAGGTTTCTGGCCTCAGTATAAAGCAGTCCATCTTCCCAGTAGAGTTTGTGAAACCCACTGTCATCCCCTTCCTCTTGCTTAGAAGCAATCCGCCTCAAGCTCTCAAGGGTGGGACAGTCATGCTGTCCCTTACTGAACTCCTCTCTGGAGGGTCCACCTGCTCCTGTCAGTTCTGCCAAATCTGACAGCTCTGGCAGGGATGGAGTCCCTCCATCAGAGGTCAGATCCTCCCCATCAGGGTTAGATTCTTCCTGCACCTCTGGAGGTCCCTGGGCTGGCTCACCAGGCCCAGTGCCCTTGTCCTTGGATGCTTGGCCCTTTGTTCCAGGGTCCAAGTATCCAGCCCCTCCCTTCTGGCTAGTCTGTGACCTAGTCACAGCACATACCCACTCAGGGAGCTCCAATATTTTCATATGGAGTCCTCTCTCCACCTCTGACCACACAGAGGCTTCAAGATCATTGCCCAGTAAACACTGGACTGGGAGCCCCTTTGACGCAGCTACCTTCATAGGGCCTGTCACACCTCCCAATTCCAAATCCACCACAGCCATAGGATGGAGTTTGGTAGTGCTGTCTGCATAAGTCACCTGGTGAAACTCACCAGGTAACAATCTCTCTGGAGGCACCAGCTCATCCAGGACCATAGTTACACTAGCCCCAGTGTCTCTGATAGCCTCAACCTCAGTCCCATTCACTGTAGGCCTCTGCCTGTACTTGTCCATGTTTGGAGGTAAGGCAGCAAGGGTTGCAATATTCACCCCACCCATGGACACTAACGTTGCTTCCACCACCTGACTACCCTCTCTGGGGCACCACTCTCCGCCCCTATACTTACACTGGCAATCCCTGTGGATGGCCCCTTAGGGGGGAGCTTCTTGGTGCAGACAGCATCTCCCTGTTTGTGCCCTGGCTGGTTACAGTCAAAGCACTTACCCACTTTTGAAGGATCAAAGAACATACCATTCTTTCCCTAATTCCACCTCCATTTGGATTTGGCTTGGCTTGGCTCGGGGCCCCCCTCCTTGTGCAGGTTTTTGTGGGTCTTTGGAGGACTCCTTCTGGTTTTGACCTTCTTTCCCTCGGGCTTTCCCCTGGGGAGGGACCTGTCCTCCTTTCTTCTGGTCACCCCCTGGTGCTGTATGGAAACCCGGGTTCTCACCCACTTATCAGCTGCTTCACCCAGCTCTCTGGGGTCTGTCAGCTTAGAGTCCAGTAGATACTGGCGTAACTTCTCTTCTGCACAATGAGTCAAAATATGTTCTTTCAAAAACAAATTATACAATCCCTCATAGGTGTCAACTTTGTTACCAACAATCCAGCCTTCCAGTGCCTTCACTGAAACGTCCACAAAGTCTACCCAAGACTTTGAACTCAATTTCTGGGTGCCTCTAAAATTCACCCTGTACTGCTCTGGAGTCAGACCAAATCTCTTAACTAAGCATGCCTTCATCTGCTGGTATGATTCTGCATCCTCTCCCTTCAGGGTCAGGAGCCTATCCCTCCCAGCTACTGGAATCAACTCCCACAGGAGTGCACCCCAATACTTAGAGTGGACCCTACTCATTCTAAGGGCCCTCTCAAAAGCTGCTAGCCATTTGTCAATGTCATCCCCCTCAGTGTACTTGGGTACTATACCCTTGGGAAGTTTGTGCTCAAATGCACCACCCCTGGACATTTCAAAATCTTCATCATTTTCACTGCCACCATTTCTTTTCAACGCCTCCTCCCTCTCCCATCTCTTCTCAGCCAATTCCAGTTTCCTCTGCTCCAAAGCTATCAAAGCTACTTGAGCCTGAAGCTGTCTCTCTGCAAGGGACGGTGGTGGTCCCTGAGTAAGGGACCCTTCCCCACTCCCACCATCTGGATTCATATGGCTCACACGAGAGAAAATGGAAGCGGCATCATCCTCACCCTCCTCTTGGATGAGGTTGGGGGGGATACCCTCTATCCCCCCTTAACTCTCCTCAGCTGCCCCAGCCCAGGCCTTTAGGGACTCAAGCAACCCTGCCTTCTTAAGCTTCCTGAAAGCAGGCAGCCCCCTAAGCCTACACTGTTCCCTAAGATCAGCCATCTTAAACTGGGACAGTTTAGCCAGGTCCAGCTCCATGGTTCCCTAGTTTTGGGTCACAAAAACTAGACACAACAGACTTAGAACAATTTGGAAAAATCAAAACAATGGATTAAAAACAGTTTAATCCAAAATCCAAAAATCAAACTCAAAAGTTTTGTTCTAAGGCAATTTAGAGGATTTTTATAATCTTAATTCACTTTACTGAAAGGTATACTTTTAAACACAAGTCCTCATCCACACCGCTGAGCACCAAATGTTGGAAAGTAGATTATTGGTAGGGGAAAATGTAGGTCTGCCACTGGCAATAAGGCCACTAATCATTGGTAGGACTCAGCATAGGTCTTAGAAAATTATTCCTATGCTCAACCCTTGGTAACGTGGCTGCGAGCAGACATGCTTAACTTCAAAGACAGGTATGTAAAGCATTTAAAAACACCAATTCAGTAAATAATTAAGACACAACACATAATAAAAATCCAACACCAATTTATAAAAATAGGAAATAGTTTTATCTTTAAAATGACACCAAAATGACAAAAATCCAATATAGGGAACCGGAGATGTGAATTTGCAAAGATTTAGCAAAATATAGCACTTAGAAACTTATAGCACCATATTGGGATACAGGCTCGTGATAGACCGACCCAAAGTCAAAGTTTCAGGCCGACTGCGATGGAGCCCTGAGCGGATACCCCACGCGGAAGGTCCCGGTCACAGTTTTTACCTTCGGACTTAGAAACTTTTCTGGAGCTTTTCTTCCCGGGGTCCCTCGAAGGTCTCAGCCAGTCCGGATTCGGTGAGGGTTCGCCGGCTTACCTTGCGATGAGCTCCCGGTCACCTTCCTACGTTCGGACTTAGAAACTTTTGCGGTTCGACCTCTGGAGCGTTCCAGCGGGGCACACCCAGGATCCAGGCCGACACGCAGTTGAAGGCAGGTGGCTTGGCTTTCGCGGTTGCTCCCGGTCACCTTTTCTACGAGTGGACTTAGAAACTTTTCTGGAGCTTTTTCTCGCGGGGTCCCTCGATGCTCTTCACCAGGCCGGATTCGGTGAGGGTTCGCCGGCCTCGGATTTCTTCTGCTCCCGGTCAAACTCTGGATGTTGGACCGACGGAGCTTTTAGCTTTTAGCGGTTGAAGGCAAGCGGCTTGGCTGACCAGGTTGAGTCGGTCTCTCTATGGAGCTTTTTTTCAAAGTTCCTCCAAAGTTCTCCAAACTTCTTGAACTTCTTCCTGAAGTTCCTCAAAGGGTCCCAAAGTGTCTCACTCCAAGGGTCTGGAAGCTCCAAGATGGTCCTTGAAAGTTGAGGACTTCAGTTCCCACAATCCACTTGGACGTCACCCTTACAAATCCACTGGTAGTTCCCCAGGTTGATGATCCTTGGTGGTGAGGGTCCAGGTGAGCTCCGTTAACCTGTAGCTTGCAGGGAGTCCACTCTTTACTTCTTTTTCAGCAAGGTAGTCCACAGGGCTGTAGTTTCTGATGGTGCAGGCTTCAGAGGTCAGGCCTTAGAATTTGCACAGCAAAACTTCTCAGCTTGGCACAATGTCTTGCTTTCTTCAGTTTCAAGCAGCAGATCTGGAGGGCTCTACCCCTCTCAGATACTTATTCCAAGTTCTCAGCTTGGCACAATGTCATGCTTTCTTCAGTTTCAAGCAGCAGATCTGGAGGGCTCTACCCCTCTCAGATACTTATTCCAAGTTCTCTGGATCAGGCAGGAGGTAACTCCTCAAATATATCACCACATCCTGTGGAGTGTGGCATTATTTTGTCCCAGAGTGCATCAAATCTTCCAAATCCATAATGGCTGATTTTCCAGCAAGGATGTAAGAGCTGGCTAAACACGCCCCTAGGATGGCTAATTTACTTAGACTCTCCCCCCTGCATCTGCTCATACCTTCCTTAATCCTACCATCTGCCTAAGGTGGAAAGTTCAGAGTTGTAAAGGACACTATTCTCTGCTCTCCTCTTTGAAGAACATAGTTTACAACTCCTCCCCCTGGCCTGGCATTCCTATGGAACAGCACACTGCCCTGCCAGCAGAGCTGGTTGACCCCAGGGGCTCTTTATCACCTCTTCAAGGCAGCCTGGCTAATCCACTTAACTCTGACTAATCAGGGCAGACCACTGGAAGGCTGAATCTGGACTTACAAGCAAGAAAGTCTTATAACTTCTTGTAGGTACACTTTAGGAGAAATTCAACAATATCATATTGTTGAATTTATTAATACCATTCGGAAGTCTTTGAATGGCACTTCTAGCCCTCTCCTATCAAGAGTTATTAGTTAATAACTTCCTACCATGTTAACCTATGTAACAGGGGATTTGCAATGGGAAAAATGACTTGGGCCATTTTTCCAGCACCAGGACTTACAAAAACATATTTTATAAGTACGTTGCTTATATCTACAGGACCCCCACCCCATGGGACAACTAGGGGAGACTTTAGGGGTTCTGAATCTGTAAAAATATTGCAGATCCTCACTTCACAGTGCTCCTAGCATCAAAGTCGAATTTGGGCAGCACTTTATCACAATGTGGGGAGTGAAAGGTAAAATTTCACTTACCCCAGGGCATATAGAACTCATTCTATAAGGGTCTACCTTATAGATACCTGACCCCCCCACCCCTGGGACACCTAGGGGAGACCCTGGGGGTCCCTAATATGCCATAACATTGTAGGTTATCCATTTTTAAGTGCCCCAAACACCAAAGTCGAGTTTGGGCACAATGTACTTTTTAAAAGCAGTCCTGGCACCCAGGGCTGCTTTTAAAACTGACCTCAGGCCTCAGCAGTGCACACATGCAAGTGCAGAAAGCTGCTGGCCTCTAAACTGCCATGCCCTGCTATATACTAGGGACTGATAGGTAGTTTCAAATCCCCTGCCCTATTATATACAAGGGGCTTATAGGGTAGGGTATGTCATGCCAACCACAGGGGTACCCCAACCCATAGTGTACCCTACTGTGTGTAGGTGTTTTCATTGTATTCTAAGTGTTTTCAGCATAGCACTGGCCCTGGGCCGGGTTAGGTAAAGCCCAGGGTCAGTCAGAGTCAGTTACCACCAGTACCAGTCAGCAAAAAGTTGGGGGGTGCCCAGGGCACAGGATGACTTTGCAACAGCTTGTCAATATGATACAGTTTTTGTTCACAATGGAGTCTTTTATTGTAAAAAGATGAGGACTGCTAAGGGCACCTGCTCGAGAATCTAATGATAGGCTGGTGGGAGAAGCAGGTTGCCTGGGCGGAAGATAATCAAGAATACACCCAACACATTTTGATTTGGACCCATTATATTGACAATTTATTTTAACTCTGGAATGGCCCACGAGAGAAAGCATGTTTGTTTCTGAACAAGTTGAATAACAATCCTTTTAATTTGAGATTTACTATTACTGTGAGTGCAAAAGAGATTGATTTTTTGGAAGTTAGGCTACAAGGTGGGAAGGTACACAGCACGATACATTGGAAAGAAACTCCAGAGAATAGTGTACTTCATTATAGAAGTCATCACCCAGAAACCTGATTTACAGCATACCCTAAGGTGAGATGTTGAGACTTAAAAATGTCAGTAGCACTGAGACTGAACTTGCTAGACTGACACTACACATGAAGACTTTGAGAGAAGGGCTACATGTATAAAGTTCTAAACTTAGCTAATATGAAAGCAGACCCTCTCACCAGAGATAAATTACTTTATCCCAATACAAATAGGAACCTCAAGGGGCAATGCAGACGTTTCATCACAACCTTTAACATATCTTCCCACGGAATTCGCAATTTGATGTGCAAACACTGGGCCATCTTAAAGAATGACACTGTAATTGGCTCGGAATTATCTATCAAACTTTTCATCACGTATAGGAGAGGCAGGTCATTGGGGGATAACCTCACACCAGAACCCAAATGCAGAACACTTGGTTGACGACAGAAAGAAAGACAGGCAAGTTTTTAAACTGTGTTTCTGATTTTTGTGTTTATGTTTTGCAATGTCCATGCTCTTTGATGTATGAGGGTAGCACCACCTTTCTGTTAAGAAAACATGCTTTGGAACACCAACGTGCTATCAAGAATTTAGATTTTGCATATCCTGTAATGAGACACTTCTCTGATCAACACGACTGTGATATATCGAAACAGAGATTCTTTGCTTTTGATAGAGTAGAGAGAAGTATTAGAGGTGGCGGCAAGGTCGGATGACTAAGACAATTGGAGTCGAGATACATCCTAGATTTGCATACTAAATTCCCATTCAGGCTGAATAAGTATGAGGAATTCGAAGTGCATGTAGGGTAAAAATTCCTTTCCTCCACAGTTAGTCCTGTCCTTGGTGCCAGTTTTTACCCCATCTATGTATGATAAGTCATCATGAAATATAGGGGTCTTTCACATGACTAGCACCATTTCATCCCTTTAGGCACTCTAGATCTGATGTTGAAATTTGTTTTTAAGATTTGTTTTTTAAGTCCATATGCTGCTGCATAGCAGAAATTCTGGGTTTAGGGCAGCTCATTGAGTTCACGCTTTCCCAGAAAGGAACAACATGTGAGGTTTCCCCTTCCTATTCTTATGGTTTGGGCACTTTCCCCTCACTTTCTCATCTATATATCCCACATGCCATAATGTTGTTGAATGTATCACCGAAACAACCCGATTAGTAATTGATTATTTGCCACTGCATCCATGCATGATACGTTTATTTAAAAAAAAAAATCTTTTTATTTAAACAGGCTCATGAAATCACATATATTGAAGCATGACACATGTTTTATGCATTCTCTTTGAAAGGCGTTAGAGGTTTCATTAGATGCAAATTCTGAGCATTACATCATGTGATTGTTTGACCTCTTACAGGTGAGACTTGGAACTTACACATTCTAACTGAATCTGTATATATACATGTACCTAGACATATTGTGTGTAAGGTATATATTGTTTTTCACTGTATGCGTAATAGAAATTATAGCTTACTGTCTTTGGGTACACTGAAAGAGTCCTCTCATGTGTATACTCCACTGGTAACTTGGTCCACATAGAGATTTCTTTTTACTACTTTTTGTTTTTATTTTGTTACATATGATTTTTTCACTTTTTTATTTGTATTTACAATGATATGATTATAATGGTAACAGCACTTTAATCATGTGTCAAACATCTACATGTATATATATATATATATATATATATATATATATATATAAATACATATATATATATATATATATATATATATATATATATATATTAACACCAAACCAAACAGTCTACCTACAGGTCGGCTTCTGCGAGCGGGAAGAAAGCAGCCTGTAAACCAGCAGCAAAATTAACAGAAAAGTTAACGTGACAGTACTGTAAAAATTGGCGTATTTTATGACTTTCAAGCAAAATGGTCAATTTGAATTAACACTATTAGTGCATGGACGATTTGTTGAGGTGCATTTCAGCTGCAGCAGTGTGATGCCACTAATGCCAGATACTGTACTGTAGTTGGAACCTATATGTTACGATCTCTGGAAATGCATTCTGGTACTTGTATGTTTGGTACCTGCGTCACATAGCTACTATGCATTTAAAAGCACAAAACATTTTAAAATCATTTTCATCTGTGAACAAGGCTTTAAAGCAAGCCAAAATGTGTCAGGATATTTGTGTGCTGCCACATTTGTTATGGAATAAAAAGCAAGGCAATTCTTGGAATTTGGCTTTAGCATTTTTCTCTTCATTTTGCTGTGTGTTTGTGTGCATGTGTCTGTGTGTGTGTTTGTATGTGTATGTGTAGAAAGGAGGAAAAACACATCGACATGTTTCTGCATTTGCCATACCTTTGTCATGTCAAAGACGTGGCAAATGCTGAATTGCTTTGATGTGTTTTTCCTCCATTCTGAAGAATTAAATCTTGCAACCTAACTGCCTCGGAGTGCTGTTACTTTCTACTACTGTGGTAGAGAGTTGTTTCACATATTACACAGCACTGGGCATAGCACTTCCTACAGGCACCACAGCTGGTTTGGAGCCTGCAGTCAAAACGCTGCAGCATTTCCTGTCGACAGTAGGTAGTTATAGTTAGGATGTTGTTTCCATAAGAAGAGCGTTTTTTGTTTTGCCAATAACTGTGGTGCAGCTTGACAAATCCTCCTGAAATTTTAAAAATTTGATTTAAAGTTTCAGGGTGATCCATCAAGTGGGGGCAGAGAAAAAGGGAGTGTCCCAAAATGCATTTTCCCCATGAAAATTCTAATAGGGATTTTAGACACGACTACAGCCTAAACTGCTGAACAGAATTACACTAAATTTAGCAGAAAGGTCGATGTTAGTTCTGAAAGCAGCCTTTCTGTGAATTGGTGTAACTCAGTTCAGTATTTTATAGACATTAAAAGAAATCCAAATTGATATAAATAGGAATGCAGATCCTCCCGAGGATCCCACAGTCTCCGTGCTCAAATCTGATTGGCTACCAACACTTTAACCAGAAAGTGTTGGCAGCAATCTTGGGACTCGGCCAAAAACATTAAAAAAACAAGCATTGGCATAGCCAATAGGTCTCGCCTTTGGGACCTTATAAGTATTTAGTTATGCAGCACAATATCCTTCGTCCCAAAGGCGAGACCTATTGGCTATGTCAATGCTTGTTACCCCTTCTTAGAGCCCCTGCATCTCCACTCTGCCTATTGCTGAAAGAATTAGCCCCCCCCCCGAAATTTGTCTCTAGTTGCGCCTCTGGCCCAAGACATGACATTGCCGCCACCAACCACAATGGGCATTTAACAGAGGTGGGGAGGCCAAGAATTCACATGACGATCCGAGCCAGAGTTCCGGCTTGGGTCTAAGGGCCCAAGAACGAGCCGAGTCTATAAAAATAATATGTGTCTGCATGTGAAACAGTTGGAACTTTACTGGGGTCAGCGCTCGTGACAGACACCTCAGGGGTCTAATGAAATGCTCGTCTGTATTGTGCGAACTGTTGACATTATTATATTTATGAGCCACTTTTATAGACTACAGTTTGAATTCTGGAAGAGTTACAAAGCCTTCAACATTCATGGGTCGATAAATAATGAAGTACCCTTAAAGTTGGCAATTTTTTCAGCGATGAGACACAGTGTAAATTGTGGACTTAAGAGTTTTATAAAAAATAAGCTTACATTACTAAGAGACTAGTCAGTTTGACTCCTACTACAATGTAGTGTCTCTCATCGACCACAACGCTCTGCCCTCAAATGCCTGAACTGTAATCAGTGTCCGTTGTTGTGCATCTCTCCCGCCGAGTTCAATTTTAGTAAAAATGGGGTTCATTGACAAAATACTATGCGAAGTACGCACCTACTGGGGCTGGAGCCGTCTCAATGAATCACAGGGCACCTCGAGTCGCATTATCTTTGCACTATGCTGGATTATGGCACCCTTATTTTCTAATGTGCAAACACCAGCCTACACAGGTGCTTGTGGGGAGCGTGTGTTTCGTTGCAGAAAAAAATCCAGGCATTACTTAAAGTACTTTGACAGTGAAAATTTGAGTATGTACACATACACACACACAGCTGACACACAGAAGACACACCACGTGTGCACACAAACACACTGCAGACAGCCACTGCACACAGACACACATCGCAGACAGGCACTGCATACACACACTGCATACACAGACACCGCAGATAGGCATCGCACACACACCGCAAACAGGCACCGCATAGAGACACACACACACCGCAGACAGACACCGCACACACACATACAAATGATGGGTGTTTTACCGTCGTCCTGCCGAGGGCGCTTGGGGTATGGCGGCATGCGGAGAGCGGGGAAGTATGGAAGCAGAGATCCTGTGACTGCTCACACACAGAAGACACACCACACGTGCACACACAAACACACTGCAGACAAGCACTGCATACACACACTGCATACACAGACACCGCAGATAGGCACCGCACACACACTGCAAACAGGCACCGCATAGAGACACACATACAAATGATGGGCGTTTTACCGTCGTCCTGCCGAGGGCGCTTGGGATATGGCGGCATGCGGAGAGCGGGGAAGTATGGAAGCAGAGATCCTGTGACTGTGAGCGCCAAAAAAGTCGAGCAGCGGGGAAACATGAGGCGGAACTTGCACGCCGGCAGCAAAAAAAAATGCACTATTGCGCTTCGTATTGTTTATGAAAGCGGGCACCCGTGTTGTTTATATGGGCGCCCGTGTAGTTAAACGGGCACCAGTGTTTTTTTGAAAGCGGGGAGGAAGGAGGGGGGAGGGAGTGCTGAATGCTTGGCCGCTATCAAATAAAAAAACCAGGAGGAGGGACAGTGACGTCTCTATGGAGAGAATGCGGCGTGAAGGCAGCGTGATTTGTAAGACATGCCCAATCACAGAGCCGGACTGGCGCGTGCAGGCAGCGTGACGGAGAGCCGTTGTGAAGACTTTTCTTATCTGCTTGTTAAATAAACAAGCAGATAAGAAAAGTCTTCACGACAGCTGTGAAGCAGGCGAGCCAGTCCACCAAAAAGCCAAAGGGAGGCAACAAAAAACCCTCCTTTCCAATGGGAAGCCAGCGTTTACCATAAACGCTGTTGCTACCCAATGGAAATGAGGGGCGGGGCTCGAGTCCCCTTCTCGAAACTGACTTCTTTACTATAGCTCTCGCAGGTGAGGAGCGCATGCGTGCTCCAACGCCAGGCGAGACCTAAAAAGAAAAGTGGGCAGGGTAGGAATACCATGACCACCTAACTGTGGTCCTGGAGTCTCCCTGTGACTCCAACAGGGCCAAACAGCAATTCTTTTTAGGTTGAGACTTGGCAGCATGCATGCGCTGTCTGCAAGACCTGCTGTAATCAATAAAACAACTCTGTTCCCGCCTCCGGCTTACAATTGGTTCACTCCAGCATCCCTCTTCTTTTCTTTCTCCTGTCTCATCCCACAGCCGATACCTCACTTCCTTTCAAGGCTGAGGGGCACCGATAAAGTACAGAGTACATACGCTTTCCTTCTTTATCTCCTGTTTGAGAATTTTTTTTCTTTATTGATGCTTTTGGCTCATCGCTGCTTGGGAGGGAAGTAATGTTAGCTGAGTGAGCCATAAACTGTGTGCACTTATGGTGGGAGCTTGCCAGCTCAGTCCGTAGTGTTGTGTGGTGTTGATAGTAACCACACGCTTCTCTGGAGGAGGGTGATTGTCGGGTTTACCCTTTCACTATTTTGTACAAAAATTCTACTTGGATATGCCCTAGAACAGGGGAACGGGATGTCAGACATATCTCTGTGAGTGATGAGTTCTATCTCCTTAGCGGTTCTGTAGTGTGCACCTGTGTGGAAATTGTGCTGTTATCCTGGGAAGAGGAAAAGTAGCCACCAAGATCGTCCGTCTGTGAACTACTGCGTCATGCAGGGCCTTTGGTTGAGATTCTGTGCAGGCGTACTCCAGCTTCCCCTTTAGGAGTAGGCTGCCGAAAACACCACTTGTGTAAACAAAAGGGGGAGGGGGTGTTTCAATCAGGCATTTCATAACAATACGCTGGAACTCTCATTAACAAAGTCAGGTCCTACCAAAATGAGCTGTCTATGCTGTTCCATGATACCAATCCAGCACTATCGAAGTGATTTTTATTTAGTTTGATTGACGTATGTCCTTCCCCAGCCCCTCCCTTTTGGAGCTATCGCAGATGGTATTATCGCCATGTCAGCATGGCTGCTACCGCTATCAACAAGAGTTCCAGGGGCAGCTGTGGGGCAGGGATGGAAGGCAGTGCCAAACATTATAGGGGCACTGTGAAAGTAAGGCACAGGTCATGGCTTGCAGAAGACCACGAGACTTTATACAAAATGGACAGGGGCACTACAACGCAATAGCCCCTCTCTTAATATCCTTATTTCACTTTCAGGCTTGCTTCATTCCGTTTTGTGGCAACAGTCTATATTATTTTCACCCTCGGATTGTTTTAGTGTTAAAAAGTGCTTTAAATGGGCCGGAACTCACCGGTACTTAGTACCGGCACTTCTAAATTTTATGCGTTTGAGTACCGGAACTTCTCCTTGTCCAAAGACAGTACCGGTACTCATGGGGCAGCAAGTCAAACTCTGCAATTTGGCACTTTCAAAAAGAAGCGCGACAGAGCTCTCGAGTCGGCCCGTTTTGTTGAAGCACTCTGATAATCGAGTGCTAATTTACCTTTTCAAGGTGCTAATTGAGCAGCGGCCCGTATGCTTTTATTCAGGGCTGGCAGGGAGTTTGGGAGGGGCTGGAGTCACACTGCCTTTATTGACACAGGGTCTACTCAGGCTTAATAGCACAGTAGGTGTGTGAGCAGGGCTTTCTAACAGCCGCGGCTCGGCGTGAAATCTAGAAGGCTTCCTGCTGGCATAGCAGAGTAGGGCAGCACTTGTTTGGAGCCAGACTGAGGACGAAGGTGGAGATAGTGACACAGAAGCAGAGTCAATGTTAATAATGTGGATGTCAGCGAACCGAATGTGAGCATTTTCTAAAACACGTATTGAATGTCCTGTCTGCGCACACCAGTGCTTCTATGTCACTGCGGGTGTGTCTTGCATGAGTGCATGTTGTCTGCAGGGTCCAGCACCAGATATATAGCTGCAAGCCTTGAATTACCACACTGCCCATAAAGCGCACGTTAAATGGTCTGCATGTTGAAAGTGTAGGCCACTTTCTCTCCAGTGCAGATCTGCTTTCTCCGCAGTTTCATCACGATTGTATTTTGTTTTTTAGAAGCCGTTTTCTCTTGGGTAAAATGCAGGGGCTCTGGGAAGGGTAGAGGTGGGATAACCAACAAATTACCAAGGAGAGCCCAGTCAGAGCCGAACCACGAAGTCTGGCTTGGGCTTAAAAGCCTGTGCATAAGTGGAGCCTTAAACATTCCCACTGAAATAAAAGTGTGGTTTTTTTTACCCCATGGAAGCATTTCACCTTGGTACATAAGCTTAAATCACAGCATTGAGAGGAGTTTTTGCTCCCACGGTTACGACACTGCCATTAGTGAACTAGGAAGCAAGGTGATTTTGAAGTGTACATTATGTATGGCCTATTTTCTTTTCATGAATGAAGCAACATTGTAGTGTATTAAATCTAACACAAGATTTGATTGTACAGCACACACCTGGAACTTGTGCATTTGAATATACTATCTATCATATGTGCGAACAAAGAAAATGAAGGCTTGGTGAGATAATATATTTGTCTGGGATCACACAGTTTGGTCAGTGGGGAAGCCGGGATTGTTCCCAGAATTTCTGCTTTCACTTTGTGCAATTCAGCCTCTAGGAGGCTATATCTTTCTTTCTCTCTTGTATTACAATAAAGTTCACTATTTTGTCTTTATTGTTCGCATATGAGATTAGAGTTTGGTTGGCAGGCAGATGCAACATCAAAGTTCAGTTCATTTTGGGCTTGCGGGTGCAAGAGAACCTGGATCTGAGCCACAGCCAGACATCCTGGCTCAAGCTTTCAGTAGCTTTGCCACCTCCAGAAAGAGAGAATCACACTTTAGAGCAAGTAAGGAGCTTTGAGGCAAAGCTATGCCATCTGGGGGGGCTGGATGATGTCTGCTAGGTGGCAATGAGACAAGAGGGTTAACCATAGTTAAATGTTTCCCAAAAATATTAAGGAAAATATATTGTGCAAGTCATATGTGATTTAGGTGTTGCACCATGAGAAGCCCACTTTAATATCAAATGTACTTTTTTGTACGTATAAGGAGAAAGGAATACTCAAGATATACCGGAAATGCTTTAGTATCATTATACACATCTGCACACCAATTAAATCGAAGTTAAATGAAATGTGTGCCCCATGCCGGGTCCCATAGCACCGCCCCTGTAACCCCGCCCCGAACCCCACCCCCAGTCCATACCTTAATTTGGTGAGTACCTGCATTTATTTTTTTCCATTTAAAGCACTGGTGTTAACGCAATTCCTGTTTCATAAATTGCAGCCGAGGAGATCCCCTCACCTCTCTGTCCCCTGCCTCCTCCACTCTCTTTTATTGGCAGCACCAGGACATCTGGTGTGGCAGCAGATCTTGATTTTTATTAAATCTTCCAATGTGTTGGAAGGAGGAGGAGAGCATTTTGTGTTATAAAATCTAGCAATGCTGTGAATGTTCTTTATTTTATAATTTTTTTGTACGTATTTTAGTGAATAAGTATTAGTTTAAAGTTGTTGTTGTTGTGGATTTGTGGAGGGCAGCCTTCCACTTCTGGCCGGAGCCGCATGCACCCTCGGAAGAGACCCCGGAGAGGGGACGGGGGAGACCGAGGAAACTGCAGCGGCCAGTCAGTGACTGCAGAAGCCAGTTGCAGTGTTCGGGGGGGTTTCTAGGTTCACGCTCACAGGATTTCACACCAGAGCTCATCTCACATGGCTGTTCCATGCACAGGTCCTTTCGGGTGAGTGTGCCACATCCACACCACAATATACCACCCACATGCACCCCAGCATCACACACTAACCACATGCATACCACCAACACACCATATTACAACACACCACTATATTTCATACCATGCCATTGCCCCCAAGTCACTGCACTAAGCACAACTTACTCCACCTCGCAACAGTAGTACATATTCCACACACCAGAAGGCACCAGTAGCTTACACTGCATCACTGCATACCACACACTATGACTATGTACACCACAATACCAACCAACGTGACTGCATTCCGCAAACATACAGGGATGACCGCTTCGATCCATCTCGGCAAGACACCAAGGGCCATATTCTCAATGAAGTGACGGAGAGAGGCGTTAGCCTTCTTGGCTTAACGCCTCTCTCCGCCACCTCGGAAACGCGAGGCTGCACCCTATTCTCAAGGTTATGGTGCAGCCTCGCGTTTCCCCCTGCGATGGCGCTAAGTTTCACAACTTAGCGCCAATGCAGGCACCCTTGCACCAGAGTGCAAGGGTGTCTGCAAGCAGGGAGGTTTGTTTATGTACAGGAAGGGACACCTTCCTGTACATAAACAAACCATGGCATTTTGCTTTTTCCATGTGTGCTGCACAAGGCAGCACACATGGAAAAAGCAAAAACGAGGAGAAATAAAGCATTTCTCCTCGTTTCGCCACCTTAAGACCAGATTTTTCTTGGTCTTAAGTTTGGCGCTACCTCCTATTTACGCTGCCTTTGAGAATAGGAGGTAGCGTCAAACTCAATGTGTGTTGCGGTGGAACGCCCACCGCAACACCCACTGCACGCCCCTTTCACGTTAAAAACAGCGTGAAGGGGGCCCTATTCACAAGGCAGCGTTAAGCCGCATTAAGGGGCATATTATCAAGGGCTTTATCGCCGCTTTAGCGGCACTTTTGCCGCTAAAGCGGCGATATTTTTAACGCCCTATTAGCAAGCTGTCGCTAACAGGCGTTAGCGACAGCTTTCAGGCGTTAGCGGCCGGGTTTTACATCGCCTTGCATGTCAGCGATAATTATCGCTAATGACATGCAAGGTAGGCGTTCCCCACTAAAAGCGACTGTAAACAGTCGCTAACACAACTAACCCCTATTAACAAGGCAGGCAAAGCGATAAAATAAATCGCGCTAAGCGCGTTTATCGCTAGATTTTAACACCTGCTACTGAGGATGACTTACCTGTTTAAGGTATAGGAGGTGGATTGTCAGGCTGAATCCATCCTTGCGTTAATGCGAGAATATCGCTGCTTTTCCAGCGATATTCTCACATTTTACCGCTATCGCTGGAAATTTTATCGCTATGGAGATAAACCTTGTTAATAGGGTGTTATCTCAGCGATATTTTCCAGCGATAGGCGGCGTTAAAAGAATTCGCGCTAAGCGCGGTTAGCGATAAATATCGCTATTCCTTGATAATATGCCCCTAAGCCACTTAACGTGGCTTAAGGCTGCCTTGTGAATAGGGCTAAGCCCCTATCGCCACAAAAATGTCACTGAAAGTGACGTCGTGGTGGCGTTAGGGGCTTGAGAGTATGCCCCCAAGTTTGCAGTACGGGTCTCCTATTTTCAAACTGCTATTATCTTATGTCTGTGTTGTTTCTAATTTAACTAGAAGAATTCCCAGACTACAAATCCCAGAACGGATTGGGTGGTTAAATGAAAGAGAAGGTGCTCTTTTCCCTGCTCTTTCTAACATAACATATCCAAAAATGTCATCTCCTTTGAAAGGTCTCAATCCCTTACAATATTTTCTGTTTAAAATAAAAATACTATATTCTTCTCCACCTGACAAAGATATTTTTTTTCTTTTATATATTATTATGTTATCCTTGTGCACTCTACTGACAGCAAAAGGTATTGTTCTTAAGGATAGAGGTTTTCACCTCGTGTCTCTAATCATACTTTCAACATCCAAACCATTACTCTGCCATTTCTATTTCTCTTGAACTCTGGTTCCTGCTTTGTCTCTCTTCGTATCTCTTTCAGGTTCTCATTTCTTTCTCCCTCTCCTGCCTCTCTCTCTACATCGTTTCTCTTTCTGCCCTGTTTACTTTCTCTCCCTCTCCTTTCTCTTGCTGTTTCCTACTCATTTCTCTTTCTCCTTCTTTCTCACCCGCAGTGTCTCCTTGATTTTTCCCTCACTGGTTTCTTTTTATTTCTCCCTCTTGTTTTTAATTTTCTTTTTCTTTTCTTCTCATTTCTCTTTCTCTTGCCCTCTAGTTTTGTTGTTCTTTCCTCACCCTCACCCTCACCTTTCTCTTTCGTTTGAAGTTGTTTTTCCGTTTGCCTCTCTAATTTCTCTTTCTGTCCCTCTCTTGTCCCTATTAGTTCACTTTCTTTCCATTTCGTTTCTTTCTCTCTCTTGTTTTGCTTTCTCTCGCTCACATTTTTCTTTTGCACTTTCATTTGTTCATTACTCTGCCGTTTGTATTTCTCTTGAACTCTGGTTCCTGTTTTTTCTCTCTTAATTTCCCTTTCTCTCCTCGTTTTGAATCCTATTAATTTGTATTCTTTCTCTATCAGTCTCTGTCCGTCTCTCTTCCTCACTCATTTCTTGTTCTAACTCGCTTCTCCCCTTTCCTCGCCGTGCATCTATTTCTTAACGTTTCCTCGCCCCTCTGTCCTCCTATATTTTCTATCTCTCATTTCTCTGTCTTAGTTTGCACTCACTGTCCTCTCCTGCTCTCTTTTCTCTGCCCTATGGTTACCACTTTCTTCCTTTGCTAGTTACTTATAAGGTCCCAAAAGCGAGGGACTGGCAAATAACTTTGCACCGACAAATGCAATTTTGCTCTAACATTTGCAGTGATTGATTGATGCATTGAATATGTTTTTGTTCCAAACAGTTCATGCACATCTTGTTGTTTTTTGCATGGGTTGATCAGTGTACACTGTTATACAAAATTGGCATTCTGATGCAATCTGTACAGAATCCAATTGGTGCATTCATATATATTCATGTCCAGTCCATGCTACAGTTGTCAATTTGAATGCAAGTTGCCTCCCTGTAAAGTGCTATGATGCCTCTGGGCCAAGTTCACGGCATATAAAACTGCAAAAAAGAAACTCAAGGGTGTCTGTTATCGTTATGCATCAGTGCCAGCAACTTACGCTGCTCAATAGTGCTCATATAACATAGGGGCATATTAGCAAGACCCACGTTAAAATTATCGCCGTTTTAGCGGCAGGAAACTGCCGCTAAAACGGCGATAATGGGCTTGCTAATATGCGTTATAGAATTCAATAGAAGCCCAGGTTAGATGTGCAGGACATCTAACCTGGGCTTCTATTGGAATTCTATAACGCATATTAGCAAGCCCATTATCGCCGCTTTAGCGGCAGTTTCCTGCCGCTAAAACGGCGATAGTTTTAACGTGGGTCTTGCTAATATGCCCCATAGTGTCCACCAGTGTTCAATAGTGCAATATCACATGTCAGCAAATCTATTCCCAGGAGGGGCCTTTTCAGGTGCTGCATACCTGAGAAGGCTGGTGAATATCAACAAGCAAGCAAATTTGTGGCAACCACAAACTTTGAATGGAGCATTTCCACCATGGATATGACCTATCATTTATCCTTATCAAGGCCAGGAGCACATTTGTTTTTAAGGTGGAAATAGGCCGAGAATTGTCAAAATTACTTGGGGTGTCAGAGAATGGATTTCTTTTTTCCCTTGGAAAAAGTGAAAAAAGAGTCTGCAGTGCAAAAACACATTTGATTGCAATTTAGACATGTGTAGCTGTTCCTCACTTACTTTTACATGTTTGTAAATACCTGCAAATGTGAGTACACTTACAAAGCTATAATTATCAGCTATAATTATCAGAGCATTTTAGATCTCCTTTAGTGCCCTGCTTAGCTAAATAGCTACATTTTATATTTGTGCTCTTTTTTCCTCCCCTTCTCATTTACAAAAACAAATAATGCCTTATTTTTGGGGTTTTATCTGCACTACTTGCTCGTGTTTCTTTCTCTGTGATACATTCCTTAGTAAAGTCGGTCATCTTATTATGCTAAGCATAACTTGTCCATGATGCTGATTCTTCAGACTGTTCAATACGCTAGTGATGCAGTCACACACAAAATGTTATAGTGCAGTTGACTTGCATCAATGCACTTGTCTTTCTGCCTGTACGTTAAAAAGCCTTCATTCTGCTACCTTTCCCCCCTCTGTAGCTCCCTTCCCCCTCCCTGCTCAAAGCCGTCGCTTGGCAGTGATGTATACCTGCTCCATCAATGCCCCCATCTTCTCCATTACCCCCTCTTCCTATACATTTTTTTTCACTTTCAGGAGGGCTCTGCAGTTGCAACTTGGTGCTGGGCCTCTATCTGTAAATGGGCCTTTGCACATCGTTTTAAAAAATTTATTGCTCCATGATAACTAGTCACAACTTGGAACTGTAAATAAAAAGTAAGCCAAAATGGCTCCTGTGTCTTGACGTATAAGCATGCATGCATGTTGATATATGCACAAGTATATGTCATCATGCTGGGACATTCATAGCTTTGTAACACATATATATGCATGCTTTATGATGCATGCATGCTTAAACATCATTGCCCCTGGTATTTTTATTTGCGTTTTTGGTTCAGCAATAAACATTTTTTAATCTTTCTTTTTATCGATGCTGAACAGCAATTGGCAAAAAAACACTTGTTTTTAGCTGGGGAGGGTGGTCTGATCCAAAGGGGAGGGAAGGTGGGGCGGTAGTTGGAATGCCTCCGATTAAGTACATTCTTTTGGCATTCTGGCTGAATTATTCATGCAGTGCAACCCCTCGAAAACCACAGCCTGTATTTTTAAAGGGCGGGAATTTGAGAATTTAGCTTTTTTTTTATTCCACAACTAACAATTTCAATCCAACACACATGATTCCACTACAAACCACATACATACACTCCATAACACATGGGTAAAGTTGTCGTGGTATAAGATTTTGTCATTTATAATGCCAATAGCGTTAACTCAAGTAAATGCCAGACCTATTGCATTTCCAATGCTTGTATTCATTTTTGATACAGGAATGAGAAGGAGCGGCGAATCAGTGGCAAAATTAAAAAAACAAAAGAATGTGGCCCACTGCACTTGTTTAAATTA
Source organism: Calotriton arnoldi (assembly GCA_963921515.1). Classification (NCBI taxonomy): domain Eukaryota; kingdom Metazoa; phylum Chordata; class Amphibia; order Caudata; family Salamandridae; genus Calotriton; species Calotriton arnoldi. The sequence goes on along the minus strand of CAWUFW010005969.1, from coordinate 1,169,299 downwards.
TAGTACCCGGGTGGGCCAGGTCCCGGGGTCATGCGGACATTTAAAAACAAAAAGCAGGGGACCACCACCTCCCCGAGGCTATTGATAAAATTTAGCAGGAGCCCACATGAACCCCTCCAGGCCCAGGGGACTGCCACCTCCCTTGGGCTTTTGATAAAATTTAGCTGGGAGGCCATGCTGACTCCCTGACCCCAGGGACCAACACTCCTTGGGGCCAATTCCTTTTGAAAAACAGGGTGGGGGACACCCCCCTTTCATTGCCATATACAGCCCTTGGGACCACCACTTCCCTGGGGCCGCCCATCCAGATGAAAGGCGGGAGGGCACGCAGCCCCCCTCCTGGAGCCAATAATGGCCCAGGGACTGCCAGCCTCCAGGGCGAGCTCCTACTATGTCCCGGGGGGCCTACTCCCAGGACGTAGCTGTTTGCTTTTGCTTGGCAGGAGCTGTGACAGCAAACACTTTGGTTCCAGTGGACGGGAGCTGTCAAAGTGCTCCCGCCCAGTGGAAGTGGAGGTTTCATATCTTTCCCTGCCCACGACTATAACGTAGTAGTCACGTTTGCAGAGTGGTGGAGAAAGGGGGCTGGGCCACCGACCAGCGCTCAGGAATTCCGCTGCGTAGGACTTACAGGAGGTACCAGGAAGGCTTCTTGACCCCCAATGTCCCTCAGGAGTAAATTGGACTTCATCCCCCATCCCGAGGTCTGCCAGGAGGCGCATTTGCAGAGTGGTGGAGAAAGGGGGGCATGGCCTCCGAAGACGTCTTAGCAATCCCACTGTGTGGGACTTACTGGAGGTAACAAGAGGGGTACTTGACCCCCAAGGACATCCTTGGTGGCCTACTACCCTTCCTATTACGTCCAGTAAGTCCCACACAGCAGGATTGCTAAGTTCTCATAGCAGGCCACGCCCCCTTTGCCCACCACTCTGCAAACGCGCTCCCTGGTGCGCTCTTGGATGGGGATTGAAGTCCCCTTCGCTGCTGGGGTCATTTAGGGGCCAACTAGCCTACCTCTTACCTCCAGTAAGCCCCACACAGTGGGATTGCTGAGAGGTGGACACAGGCCACGCCCCCTTTCTCCACCACTCTGCAAGCGCGCCTCCTGGCATGTTTTAAGTTGGGGGATTAGGTCCCCTTTCCTCCTGAGGGTCCCTGGGGGCCAACTAGCCCTCCTGTTACCTCCAGTAAGCCCCATACAGCTGGATTGCTAAGAGTGGTCCGAGGCCACGCCCCCTTTTTACACCACTCTGCAAACGCACCTCCTGGCGCTCTGCTGCTCGGGGGATGAAGTCCACTTGTGTCCTGAAGTCCTCAGTTGGCCCCCAGGGACCCTCAGGAATGAAGGGGACTTAGTCCCCCCTTCCCTGGGCTACTTCTGGCCCCAGGGACCCCATCCCCCAGAGCCTGGCCAGCCTTTACATCTTTGTTTAATTTTGGCGCATGGCCCCCCTCCTGAGGACAATTATGGCCCCGGGGACCCCATCCCCCGGGCCTGGCCAGACTTCTTTTTAAAAAAAAAAAAAGTGGAGGGAGGCCGCGTGGCCCCCCTCCTTAGGCCACTTCTGGCCCCGGGGACCCCATCCCTCGGGGCCTGGCCTCATGTTGGGGACCGTGGGGGGAGCCCCAATGCCCCCACAGTCCCAGCCGGCTCCCCGCCTCCTGCGGGAGCCGGCATTGCTTTGGGCAAGGGAGCTGCTAACATGCAGCTCCTCTTGCCCAAAGCAATTCTGCTTTGCTTCTTGGAAGCGAGAGCAGGTTTCCTGCTCTCGCTTTCAAGAAGCAAAGCAGTGTTTGCAATGACAGGGCGGGAGCCACACGGCTCCCGCCCTGTCATTGGAAACAGCAATGTCCCGGGGGTGGGCACCCCGGGACATTGCAGGAGCCAGCCCTGGGGGATGGTGGTCCCCAGGGCCACCAAGGGCTCCAGGAGGGGGGCCGCGTCCCCCCTCCCTACATTTAACATAGCCCCGGGGAGGTGGTGGTCCGCGAAGTGGAAAAATACTCTGCAGCACTACGCGGAGCTCCGAAAGCGATGATAGAAAAATGCCGTTCGCTGTGATTTTCAGCGCCGGATGCTTGTCCGCACTGGGCAATCATTGCGAACGGCACCATGTACAGTGCAAGCGGGCGCTGCTTTCCTTTCTGCCGCTCGAGTAGATTTTTACTCGAGCGGCAGCTTTCTCAACGCAAACGGGCAGTTTCTCAACGCGAGCGGTCGCGTGCATATGCGACCACTCGCAATGAGAAACCTGACCCCCCCGCATTGAGAAATCTCGCCGGGAGGTTTATTTTCCATGCTCGCGCTCACCAACTTCATGTTGACGATCGTGAACATGAAAAAATCTCGCCGGGAGGTGGATTTTCCTCGCTCGTGCTCGCCAACTTGACGTTGACGAACACGAGCGAGGAAAAAAACTCTGCTATGCTACGCGGGACGGAGTTTTTCGGATCTCCACGAGCTCCGTGTAACGCGGAGTTCCGAAAACTTCGCAAACTCTGTGAGCGGAGCGGTGTACACCGCCCAGGCCTAGCTCTAAGGCTATTAGAACATTCTGCCCCTAGAGAAAAGAATGTTCTAATTTGTAAAAACAAAGGCCTCTTGGAGCCCAGGGGTTTTAAATCCCCTCAGGCTTCGAGAGGCCTTTGTTCACAGCACTAGCTGTGAAATGAAAAAACACATTGGAATGTTGCTTTCCGGGCTTCTACTAGTAGAAGCCCAGAGCTCTCCATTGTCTACAATGGAGCACTCAACATTCCAATGTTCTAATATATCAAAAACTACTGAACGAATTTGCACATTTTTTATCCATAGTGCAAAACTCTTGAGACATTGCGTGACTTGAAAATTACTAGATGGTCCAAAAACATTTTCAGGGTACTTATCCATGTCTTAATAAATTAAAAATCGGATTGACAGGAATCGCGAGCCGTGACTCTCAAGTTATAATGGCTGAGATAAGTGTTTACACTTGAAAGTCCACACAACAACATTTTTTTATCTCTTATATATCAAAAACTACTGGACACATTTGTTCCAAACCAATAAAATGCATGCTTTCTGATGAAAGTTCTACTTTCATGTCACATTTGGTGTAAATACATTGAACGGTTCAAACTGTAGCCACACACAACTTTTGCTATGTGATCTAAAGTGGAAAATCACTTTTTTTGGCCTACCGCATTAGCTTTTTTCCCCTGCATGTATCAGCATGAGAATCAGCAAGCTAAATCTGAGCTGACTAATCTAGTGATCTGCAGAAGTTCATACAAATCCGTCCACAAGGTCAAAAGTTATAGAAAAGTCAAACATGCCTTTTCAATGGAAAGTGCAGGCTGACAAGGCAGGGTAGTTGACAGTGGCAGAGGCAACACAACGGACCGCGGAGGCCAGATGGGAGTGGGCAGGTACATGAACACAGACAACAAAGGGCATGGGGGAGAGGGTCAGTGGCAGCAAAACAAATTGCAGAATGCAGGAGGGGAGCAGAGGCGCACACACAGACAATGCAGGGCAGGGGTAGGGGGAAGAAGAAGCAACCTCACCTGGCAGGTGGAAGGGCCAGTGGTAGCACAGCAAACAGCAGAATTTTGTGAACAATTGGATAGTTCCTGTTTAAAACATTTTCTATTTTCACTCTGTGCTTGCTCTCAGATTCTTTTATATTTTTTAGTCGTAATAAGTTTGAAATTTTTCAGATATGAGCCGAAACGTTAGCAACATGTCCTCTCACTGTCTAGGCGGACATGTTTTTATTTTTTTATATAAACACTGAAAAAACACCTGCACAACCATAAACTAAATGCCATTCAAAGAAAGTAAAAGAAGAGTGAAAGTGTAATTTGTATTTCTTCCTGAAGGGGCCCATACAATGTAACTTTGTTACACAAGGTAGCAGCAATAAACACTGGGCTAACATTATTCTGCTTGAGTTTTGTTGTTTAGGGATGTCACTAAAATATTGTTTCTTCTTCCTTTTTCTTTTTTCAGTTTTGTGGTCTTTGATCTAAAGATGCAGGGTTTAGAAGCATGTTTTAGGTCTTGTTTAATTATTTTATAAACTGCAGAGAATCATCAGGAAATATCAAAATCATATTTGATATTTTGGCATCACATTTACTCACAGAGAATGGGTAAAAACCCTTGATACATCAGCCCCCTTTTCTAGTGAGTAGTTTAAAGAACAGCGGTCTGGGGGAGGCCAGGGCTACTATTATTTAAAGTATAGCTTTCGTCTAGGTTTTAGTAGTGAAAATGTAGTCCCAGTAGGACCGGAGAAACAATGTATGAAGGGACACAAGGTTGTACGAATGACATCACATTTATTAACATCATAAACGGAGTATCATCCACGTTTTAGGAGCTAGTCCTGGTGCTCACACAGAAGGTGAAAGTGCGTGAAGTGATAGGTGCTGGTGACTTAAAATTTACATCGCATTGACAACACTGTACAAAACTCCGAAAGTATTAAGTTATGTCAAAGGAGTTTCGGTTGTGAAAGTCGACGGCTTTTCAATCTCCTTAGTTAGAGACCATCATCAGGACGAAAAAACGTGTGATCTGGAAGCGTGATGCTTTAAGCGGGGATCGTCGCTAGGTCGTAGAGGGTGTAGATCCGGAGAATATGGAGGCGAGCGGTCCACAGTTTCTGCGGTGTTTGAATCGTGGGCTGGATTCCGTAGAGTCAATCAGGGGGAACCAGACTGCCCGAGGGGGCCAATTGTTGAAGGATAGGCAGGGAGTGGATCCGTGTACTTTCGGTGCACGCCGCAACCAGCTACTGGTGCTTGAGTCGGCCGGCGCGGATCAGTCAGCGGGCTCTTTTCTGGTGAGTCAGTATTGATAGTAGGTGAATTGCCAAACACCCCAAGCTTTAAACATTCAATGCAAGGTGTAGTGACAGGTATATGTGAAAGGAGTGCTGTCACCAAGCATCTGGGATAGTAGTGAAAACATGACACTAGACTTTTGGAAAACATGGAACGCAGTGTCACATGGAATGCTGCTGCAAAAAGTTCTTACCAAGTTCAACAAAGATTTGAGTGATACTGTTTGTATTTGAATTGATTCAGCTAAGTATATATGAAAATAAAAGTGTGATGACCTGTCAAAATCGATACCGGAACTGAAGTGCTGTAAGAGATCCTTGCCACTTGCTAGATGGTATGCTGAGAGCATCTTTACAATCTTCAGAGTGAATGAAGCATGCTATTGACTTTATAGTCCATTCTGGTGCACTGTTTTGTTATGTGCGGGAACTAAAACGCTAATATTCTCAATTTGTGCTTTGTGTGGCATTAAAGAAAAAATAAAGAGTCATCCCAACCGTGTCACTTAGTTGGGGTTCTTAGTCCTAGAGGCCGTGAATGCTATATTATCTATGTGGCAACCGTTTACAGAATTTTTGCTGCTTGTGACTCATGTGGGAGTTGTCTTTCATGATTTCATGATTTTTTGGTCAGGGCAGAGATGGACATGAATGTTTCTAAATTCACACTAAATTCAAGCTATTGCTTTTAGTAAATGCCTGTCAATGCAATTATATAATCTGAAATTACTATGGTGAAACATTTCTGCATTTTTACGAAATACACTTTTTGGAATTGTGAAGCGTCTTTGGATATTTTGTTGCATTAATTATATGCCAGTTTCATGGCTCACCTTGTGCACTGGCTCTCCTTGTTAGTTTTTTCCCTCACCCACTTCTACAGAAGCTAGCATTTGAAAGCAAGGCTGGGGCCTGTTTGATTGCAGTGGTACTCTTGGGCCTAGCTTTTGGAGTTGTAGAAAATATCCTTGGGATCGGAACACATGTCAAGCAGATTCCATTGCACAGGGGTAGCATTTTGTCCAAAGATAGGACACAGAATTTCTTTAATAGTGGAATGAGTTGAAGTTGAGCTGGGGCACTAGTACTTTACAAGACCTGGAAAAAACTCCTGAATACAGCCTATTCTTCTCTGCCGGAATTCTCCATCTGGCTTCTTCTTCATCTTTTTGTCTGTGTGCAGCATGGGCTCCAGCTCCAAAGGAAGGGAGGGTGATGGGGGCTAAGAAAGGTGTAGGGGCTCAGTAACAAAAAGACCAACATTCTGCCTGGTCACCTTTTTAAATGGTGTGCAACAATTGCTGATCTTCAAGACTTCTGTTGTGCTGCATTCTGCGAGTACTGTGGGTGGACATGTATCTACATTCTTCCAGCTGCTTTCTTGTGGACTTTTGGCTCTGGAAATGCTGGGATAAATTACAGGGTGGCAGGCTTGAAACTATTTTCCAGCCTTGCTACTGACCTGTGTGTGATCTTTACAGTAGTAATAGAATTGGGAAAACTTTACTCCACGAACCCATGAATTGGGGGTTAAGATGTGACACTGAAAAGCGGGTATCACACACTCCACACCCAGCCCATACTGTCACCAGGCTTAAGCCATTAAGTCTGCTCTTGAACAGTATTCACACTTCATTCAGGTCAAGCACTAATAAAGCAGTGGCTGTCTGGTTAATACAAATTAGCCCCCAGGAGCTTCAGGCATGGAAAGGTAACTTTCTAAAAGTTACTTTTCGTAAATATGAATTATTCATTTTACTTCACCATTAGACTGGACTTTTAATAAATATAAAAAATAGTTGTTGAGTAATTTTTCTAGCTTGTGTCAAACACTAGATATTAGAACACCGGCTTTACTGATGTACTTTTGCTTTTGACTTCACTTATGACAAAACCATTGAAATATGGCAGCCATCTTAGAATGTTTTTTTTCAACAGAAAAGATGGAAAATTCCAAGATGGCTATTAAGCCTGAGTACGCATGCCCATCCATGCGCAAGTATGGTTGCCTTGTTGAAATTTGATTTCATTTACTTAAATAAAAACATGTATGACCGACATACGTGCCATCTTGTAATAATTTTAAAACCATTTACAGATGTCCACTACCAATAGAGCAAAGGTTGTTGGGAAGGGTACATGGGGGGCACATGGATGCTGGTGGTGTACTATTTAAATAAAGAGAGTGTGGGGCCAGAGACGAGAGGGACAGAAGGGAGAACAAGGAGAGAGAAGAAGAGAAAAGAACAGTGTATGAGAGGGACAAGTGGGTGCTGGGGAGTATAAGATATTTAAATAAATAGAGAAGGGAAAGAAAGGGGTAGCATTATTTTGTAAAGCAAAGTTTTTGGGCAACGTTAAAGAGCAATCAACAATACATTTACCCATATAACATAAAATCAAATACACATTCAATTAGTGGCTGATAGATAGATCGCAATTTATTGAACATTTTTTGTTTTAACATTATGTTTTGCACTGTCACATACAGTACTCAGTATATTCACAATTCAAATAGAGCTGATATTGATGTAGCAACACATCATTTTTTAAATCACAGTATATGACCTTTGCCTTATTTCAAATTGATGTACTACTAGCCTCCCTAAAAGCCCCTCACTTCTGATGCCTAAAAGCCCCTCACCACTGCTAAACTCCTCTGATCCCTCAACCCTAAAAACCCCTTTTCATGCCTGAACTCCATCCATTTACCCCTAAAAACCACTCAGCACCCCTGAACATTACCAATCTTTGAACCTAAAACCCCCTCAGTAGTCCTAAATTCCACCAAGGCTTAATTAATGTAACTTTGGATTTCTTAAAATTATCCTTCCTATAAAACGATTCTTTTAATTTCCAGTTTATTTGTATTTCCTTAAAATTGTCCTACCTTAAAATTGGTCTTTCATGACTTTATTTCCTCCAATGTATTTTCTAAGTTTTTATTTTTCAATTAATTCACATACATCAAAACTACTAATTAGGCCTGTGGATCTTTGACGTCAGATATCATTTGCCATTATACTTGAGTTGAGCGGTAAGTACTTTTGTAATGTTGTCAGTTGTGGTTTGTGTCAGTAAATTGCCCATCTAGATTGACAAGTCTTTAAAGAAGGGTTTAAATTATCCTACCATATCGATTAGATGCGTGTTTTGGAGCAACAGTTTTAGGCCCTGATTCCTGGTGATGCACTACCTTGGAAAAGCAGTGGAACAGTTCCCATAGTGTGTTAAACAGCACAACAGTATTTTTGTTGGGCGGTAAACGCACACAGAAGAAAGCCTAGGCCAAATTTTCCCATGTAGCACTGCTGCATCACCAGCCTTAGAAACGTGACGTGGCAACTGGCACCACGGTTTGGCACTAAATAGAATACTTCGTGTTATTTTAGAGCAGAACTGCAACACAAAAATCAATGTCTGTCTCACATATAGGTATAGGACCTTCACTTATACTTTGAACATCTGCAGCTGCTTTCCAGCAATGCAACATTCAATAAAATAGCTTTTATTCAATTGCGCCAAATCGACAGCACTTGTGCCCGTTAATCAAGAAAGATAAATGTAATCATCAGGCAATGCAGTAAAGCATCACCTTCCCTAAAAATCAGCTTCTCCTGTTTGTGCTGGAGAGATCCTATTGGGACTGTAAGAGAACAAGATCATTCCCTATTCTCCCAATAGGCCTGCCCTGTGCTGCATTGCGGGGGCTGGGACAATAGCCACTCTGTGAAGATGTAGTGTTGTGGCTCTCCCCATAATCTCCTCACCACGGGAAACATCCTTTACCCCGCAGTCACAACAACGACCTGCCTTTACAATGAAATCAGTACCCCAACTGCAATGCTTTAGGTGGAGCATTGTTGGACTGGTGTTGACTTTTAAGTCCAACACCTTCCCTACTGTTGTGCAGACTAGAGTTGGAATAGTAATTTATACTATTCCAAAGTCTAGAGCCCCCCTAAGCAATTTGTTGTAATGACTTGCATGGTAAAGTAACGCGTGGTAACATCGCAGTCGGGGTAGTGACTGCGTTGTAAAGGGATACAGGGTAAATGCATGCAGGGTTCTGTCATACAATCCCTCCCTGCAGAATCAGTTCAAAGTGAAAATCAGGGCTTTGTCTCTTTTTTGGTCAATATTAAAATAAATGATTTAAAATTCCTTCATGAGCATATAAAATAAATACAGTATAACGTTATGTCATTAACCAAATACAAATACTGTTTAACATCAAAACCCAAAACAATTATGCTCCTGTGTATGACATGACAGCATAGTCACCACTTAAATGTGCATCCTGTCATATATAAAACATATGATTGCCCTCTAAATTCCATAATAAAGGAGAAAGATCCGTAATCCTCGTTTTGTACTCATGGGGAAAATCAGGAAGGCTTTTCTGAATTCATCAGCAAGCAATGCATATCCGCATATGAAAATATGTGTGTCTTAAACTTAATTTGATATCTAATGGTATTATGTTCCAGTAGAATTTGTAAACAGTTTTCACAGATCAGATCTAAAAATTTGATGTTTATAATTTTTGAAGTTTTATATAGAGCAAATATGGCCCAAGGGCAAATGAGAACATTACATGAGCAACAGATTACACTATCGGAGGTTAGACTTTTTAAGGCACGGGAGGATTAAGGGACTTGTCCTGAATCATAGGATGTTGAGCCAATGCCAGGACTCAAACCTGATTTCCGAGCTCGAAAGTCAGCAGCTTTGGCTGTTAGGGCTTATAGAATCTTATTGATGGGTCCATAATATCGAGGGCCAGTTTTATCATAGTATTGCATTGCCCTTGCGTCATGCATTGTGTCGTAAGGGCAAAGCAATACTAAAATCAGATTTACTAAGCAAATCAAGGCCATCTTGCATGGCCCTGCATTGCTTGGTAAATATGGTGTAACACAAGAAAGTTCATGTTGCTGCCTTGTGTTACTGTGTTACTGTACCCTGAGAATGCGTTCCATGAGTGGAGAATGGGGGTTCATATGCATTCACCCATGGATTTTGGCGCATTCCCAGATTTGCCAAGACTGGCATAAAAATGCTACATCTTTCCAGGTATGTGAACAAGGAGAAATATCTTTATTTCCTATTATTTCCTATTTCTATGTGTGCTGCATTGCTGTTAGGAGTAGTGGGAATAGTAAATCTAACCTTTCTGAAGTCCAACACTTTCCCTACTGTTGTGCTGTTTGAATAGTAAATTTAACCACTCCAAAGTCTAACACTTTCCCTACCGTTGCACTTACTAAAGTGGGGATAGTAAATGTAAATCCTCCAAAATCTAACACTTTCCCTACTGTTGCTTAGGCTGGAGTGGGAATAGTAAATCTAGCCCCTCCGAAATCAAACACTTTCCCTACTGTTGCGCTGTTTGGAGTGGGAATAGTAAATCTAATCCCTTCAAAGTCAACACTTTCCCTACTGTTTCACTGTTTGGAGTAGGAGTAATAAACGTAACTCCTCAGAAGTCCAACAGTTTTCCTACTGTTGTGCTAACTGGAGTTAAAATAGTAAGTGGAACCCTCCAAAGTCTAACGTTTTCCCTTCTAAGACTGGAGTGGTAATAGTAAATGTAACCCCTTTAAAGTCCAACACTTCCCTACTGTTGCTCTGTTTGGTGTGGACAAAGTACATTCAACACCTCTGAAGTCCAACACTTTCGCAACTGTTGGACTGTATGGAATGGGAATAGTAAATGTAACCTCTCAAAAATCCAACACTTTCCCTACCTTCGCGCTGACTGGAGTAGGAATCCTAATTGTAACCCCTCAAAGTCTAATGCATTCCCTACTATTGCTAAGGGCCTTATTATAACTTTGGCAGTGTGGCAGCGGGCTGCTACACTGCCAAAGCCATAATGAGACTGCCCACCGTGTTCCGACTGTAATCCAGGTCAGGCAGTCCTGCGACGACTGGCCCACGGTGGTGCAGTCTTAAGGCTCATACGTGAGCCTTAGCAATGCACCGCAATGGGAATGCCATTACATGTTCCTGGAGGGCATGGACTGTCATGTCCATGCCCTGTAGGGACTGGAGGTGCATGAATACAGGGGACACACTATATGCTCCTCTGCATGTATCCCTTGGCCCAGTGGCAACAGGGGTCCCTGTTGGGCCCACTTTGTTTCCTCACTGCCACACTTTTCACTGCCATGAAAACTGTGGCGTAGAGGAAACTCCTAATATGCTTGGCGGTGCCACAGTGGCACCATCAGCATATTATGGGCCTCAGACTGCTGCAAGACCGCCAGAGATCGTGGATCCCTGGCGTAAGCAGCAGTCCCATGGCGGTCCAACCGTCCAACTTGTAATAGGGCAGTCGGACCACCGGTGGGGTGGGAGCCGCACCGCCACTGTGTAGTTTGGCAGAAGTCAAAATTAGGCCTTCAGACTGTATTGGGAATAAAAAATATAGCCCCTCTGAAGTCCAACACTTTCCCTACTATTGCGCAGTATACTTATTTTACCAAACAAAATTTGTGTATGTTTTTGGATGATATTAGTGTTAACTGATGTTTTATTTCTGATATTTTTGTACTTACCACTATAAGTATAGAGACAGGATAATTTTGTAAATTATATTTTTTGACATGATTTTGTGTCAAAGAATATTGGTTACCTCAATATTCTGACAGTGATGCGTTGATGAGTAACTGTTTTAAATACCTTAAATATATAATTATAAGAAAATCTGCAACTTTAAAAGTACTTCTTAATAACTATATAGTAATTCTTCAAACTTACAGCAACAGATTTAGCAGTTTGACACATTGATGTTTTATGCAAACTATTTTGATACAGGCCTAGTCTTCTGAATATTTTCCAATGTAACGTATTTCATGCAGTTTAAAAGCCACATACCATTCTGCCCACACTACAAACATTATCAACAACATTTTGTCCATTGTTTTTACTGACTTGCTATGCTGTTCATATGTGCTGCATTATTAATGTAGTGTTGTTAAGTAGTCAGAGTACCTTGTCACTGGTTTAAAATAGGACATCAATACTGAATCGAGATAACCAATATGACGTTACTACAATGGAGTAGCTTCTAAAAGCCATCCTACTTCATTTAAACATACTAAGGGCCTTATTATGACTTTGTCGGTCTTGGAGCGGGGCCGCCACGCCGCCGCCCCACTCCGAGACCGCCAAAGCTATCAAATACTGCCCGTAAGAGTGTGACTTATTTTTACTCTGGCACGCAGTTCTTCGGCGGTCCTACTGCGGTGCCTTTGAAAAAGGCACCGCAATGGGAGCATCAAAGGCAGTTCCTGCAGGGCATGGACCGTTAAGTCCATGCCCTGCAGGAACTGGAGGTGCATGCACACAGGGGGGCAAAACATGTGCCCTCCTGTATGCACCCCATGGCGCAGCGGCAACAGGGTGCCTGTAGGGCCCCCTTTGCTTCCTCTCTGCCACACTTTCCATGGTGGTTGCAGCTCCATGAAAAGTGTGGAAGTAAGGAAACCCCTAATATGCTTGGCGGTGTCGCAGTGGCACCGCTAGATTATTAGGGGCCTCAGACCGCTGCACCACCACCAGGGATCGTGGATCCTTGGCGGCAACAGTGGTCCTGTGGTGGTCCAACCGCCACAGTCCTAATGCAGTGAGCAGACTGCCAGTCTGGCGGTCCACGGACTGCCACCACGGGTTCGGCGATCCAAGAACTTGTAATAAGGGCCTACATGTTGTTCTCAAAACAAAATTAGAGAATGCTAAGGAAACGTGATTTAAAATATATATTACGGCTTCCAGAGAATTTGCCAGCTAAGGGTCTGTAGCATGCCTGAAAACTGATACTCGATGTTTGTAACTTCGATATTCTAGCTTAAATATTCAGGGGGACCATCTTCAATCAAAAGCTCTGCACAATCACTCTCTGGTTAAAGTTTTTTTGCCATAAGAGGTGAAAGGTCAGCAGGGATCCCAATCCATTGAGGAAGGTATGCTGCATCATAGTGGAAACGTTTGAGGACTGGCGAATTAGGCAAAGTGTAGTTGTCAAGGTAAATAACCTCCCCGCCCGCAAGGTAACCTGCCCAAAATCCAAAGGTGCCAATGGTCATGATGGTGTGGTTGCAGTGGGCAAGGAGGGCAAAATCCATCCCCGGTGATGACTCATTGCTGTCACCAGAGAAGTAGACATCGCCTCCAGAGTTGTTAATATTTTCCTTGCACCACTGCATCCCATTGCTTGTCACCACAAACACAGGCTCCTCGTATTTGTCTCGAAAATATTTCATAGCCTTTTCTAAGTAGCCTTTATCAGCCACTACCCCTTTCCAGATTATGGGCATTGTTGTAAGATAGTCCCCTCTTCGAACATGAACCCCAATATAAGTTATATTTTTCCGAGAGCCCTTCAATGTCTCCAAGTACAAATTGGCCTCTTCCTTGATAAAGTCATGGAATGTGAACTCTCTGAGGATCTCATCTCGAATGTGATGGTAGAAGGTCCAAGAGCAAGGATAGCCAGCCAACTGCAGATACTTTCCACTGATGTGCTTGTACTCCTCAGACATCCAGTTATGTAGCCAATACTTTGTCCACTTTATTTTCTTGGCCACACTTTGGTGCAGTTGTGGCAGACGTATCTTGAAAATCGGAGCTAGCCAATTGAACATGCTTGGTAATATATAAGCTGGATGCCCATTGAGTTTGGCCAAAGCATATAGCACTGCATACTCACCCATTTGATTTCCTAGACGACCAATGGAATTCACAGTCCATGCCCCATCAGCGAGGAGATGCAACTCATTCTGTAAAATCCTAGGTTCTTTATGGAAGGTGGTGATACGGTGGACTGAGTAAGCAGTTGTAAATTGAGTCATATTGTAGTAAAAAGACACAAAGCAAAGCACAAGAAGAGCAACAGAAGCCATGATGAGAAAGAAAATCTTCCTACTGATGTTCCTAGTCAGTTGCTGATTCATATTTGCTTTTTACTGTTTGACCTAGACAAAAAGAAATGAACAACAATGAGTTGTCTTCGTTCAAGAGATGAAAGTTCAATGTGTCAATTGTAGAGGCCTTCTTGTTCTTGCCTACATGGTACTTTGTCTCTTGTGCTTTGCTCAATACAAGGATGTAGATGTGTGCACTTGATGCTGGCACATAATCTGTGTATGTATGTTTAGAGCTTGAAGAATGCCTATTGACCCTTGTGGTAACTGTGTGAGATCATAAGGGTCAATGAGTTAGAGTTGGAAGGTCAGTTCATTAGAAGACTGAACAGGCATAAAATTGGTGTGCTCCTTGAGACCCCTGAGGCACTTTAATACCCGGTTAATAGTTCACTATCCCTTCTGAAAGGAATTGTAAGACTTCAGAACAGTTGAGAACCATGTATTTCCAAAGTTAGGTCCAGATTTACATAAAAAAAACTTCTATTGCGTCAAACCCTGTGATTTGCAATATTGCAAGGTTTGCAACCACAAAATGCATTTCATAATGTACAAAAGCCATTTCACAAGTTGGAAAAGTCATACTGACTTATAAAATAGCATTTGCTTTCTGATTATCAAATTGGAAAGTCCATGAAAAGAGCACCCTCTCCTGTTTACAATTCGGAAGGGGCTATGTCAAAGATTTGTGACCAAAAATGTAATGACAAATCATTTATCAGTTACTAATCCCCGAGTTTGGGAAGTGGATGGTAACTGATTAGCAAAGCATAAGCTTCCTCTTTGGTAATTTTGTCTGTGGCCTTGGGGGAGGGGGCGTGTGGGGATTGAGTGGTGAAGAATTTCCTGCTTGACAAAGCAATTGTATGGATCAAAGTTTGCTGTACCTTGCAAACCTCCATCTCTGTATTTTCAGGCATTTACAGGGGTCACACTTTGTGAATAGTCTCATTAATATTCATAAGACAGGTCATCGTGCAACCTCCTTTGAGTGAACAGTTTGGAATGTGACCTATTAGTATATAGGTCGCTTGCATGCTCATTGGCAAATTTATCTGTGTGCAAATGGCACATCTCTGATTTGTGAATGTGATAGTACAAATGGCCCTTAGGCCCCTCAAAGGACACTTTGGGCCTGATTACAACTACCGCCAGACTCCTGCTGGGCCAGACTCGTGGTGGCACAGCGGAGGTAGTCTTGCGACCTCCACATTACAACCCTAGTAGTCATGCCGCATTGGGACTGTTTACTGGCGGTGGCGCAACTGTCCAGAGGCATCTATATGCATAGTGGGACCGCCGCAGTCCCGCCAAAAATATTACGACTTTCATCTCCGGCCACTGATCACATGGAGGTCTTTCCTCCATGAAAACAGTGGTGGGGAGGAAATAAAGGGGGCCCTGCAGGGCCGGATTGTGCCTCACGCCTTGTGGATGCACACAGAGGGGGGGACAACAAGTGCCCCCCTGTGTGCATGCACAGAAGTTCCGCAACAGACTTTTCAGTTCATGCCATCCTGGAACTTACTTTGATGCTCCCATTGTGGTGCCTATTTTATAGGCACCGCCATGAGAACAGCAAAGGAAATGGCCACCAATGACAAAAAAAAGTCATTAAAGGGTGTGCGGTCCTCACGCTGGTTTGGCAGTGCAGCAGCAGAGCGGTCCTGCCGCCACATCGACAAACTCGCAATCGGGCCTAAAGGCCTAATTACGATTCTGGTGGTCACACCATGTGTCTGGCAGTCCGAAGACAGCCAGATTCATAATTAGGCCCTAAAAGTGTGGCAACTTTGATGGAATTATGATACATCACATATGAAGGCAGTGAGAATATTCAATTATAATTCACATAAAGGTAATCTATACAATAATATGTCCATGCAAAATGTATGCAATGAGCTTTATGATGGTCAGACCATTACTTATCTTCGAAAAGATCCTTAGCTTCCCTTCCATTATCACTGGCAGCTTGTATACTCTCAGTCATCATTCTCTTAACTCTTTCTAGCAGCCCGTAACACTGAGAAGAATATAGGGGAGAGCATTTGTGTGCGTTATAAGTTTTCATTTAAAACTCCTTCATGTTATGGGAAACACATTGTACCCCACTGTCTGTGATTGCAGAAGAAGGAAAAACCCTATTTAAAAGTGCATTCATTTATCATTTTAGTAATGTAAAATTTCCACCTAAACCATTTTGAGTAAATATCCACCAGGGTGATAATGCACCACCTTTCACTACCCAACTATTGATTTGGTTAAAGGAAGTTCATGCCCAGGGTATTCAGACAAAATGCATTAAAAAACATATTGTGTGACAGAAATATTGTGTCCAAAATATCGGGATTTGAAAATATTGTGGTATGTAATATCGAAGTGAAAAATATCGAAATTAGGTGTTGTAATAAATATCGTTGTCAAAGATATTGATTAAAAATATTGTTTGTCATAATATGTTTGCTTTTGTGTTGTTATTTATAGCAAAATAATTTAACTGTTTCATATTTTTTGTGTAAATTTATGTATTGTAAAATAAATTGAATTGTAGACTTTTTGTGTAAATTAGTATTTTTTTAGGAGCGGGATGTTGGGTTATAGGGGATAAGTAGTAAATTAAAAAAAAAAAAATTTGTGTAATATTGTTACATTTATTTTTTAAATTAAGTAAAATTAGATAGAACTTGAAGACATTTGGGAGGTTGGGTTTATAGGGGATAAGGGTGGGGAGTAGTTTAAAAACTTGTAAAAAAATGTGTGTAATATTTTAAATAATAAAAATATTTTGGATAAAAGTTTTGAAATTTAGGAGTGGGATGGTGGGTTATAGGAGAGGAGCTTGGAGAGTGTTTTAAGTTATTTTGTTTGATTTTAATTTTTAATGAAAATAACAATTTTTAGTAGTGGGATGATGGGATGTAGGGGAAAGTGTTGGGGAGTATTTGTAAATAAAGAAATTAAATAAAAAATGTTTGAAAATGTAGTAGTAGGATGTAGGGTATACTGTGGAACTTTTTAAAAAATATTATAATTTATTTTAAAAGAAGAACATTTTAGAAAGAGAAAAAATAAGTAGTTGTGGGATGTATATTTATAGGGGAAAAGGGTGAGGTATAGTGATATTTTTTATTTTTTTATTATTTTTTTTACTTTTCTAAAATGTATTTAAATTAATTGAGTAGTGATATGTTTTGTTATAATGGAAAATGTTTTGTTTTTAGAATTTATTTTATTAGAATATTTTTTGCATTTTTATCAATTATTTATGGTAGTTGGGTAGGTTAATTTATGTTGTAAAATGCTGGGAAATACAATTAAAATGTTTAAATTTTTGATAAAATTAGAAATCTTTTCATAACATATTTGAAAATGTATAAAAAAAAGTATAAGTAGTTTTTGTGTGTGAATGCTATGAGTACAGGGAAGAACAGTTTAGATTTTTAATAAATTGAATTTAAATTTTGAAATTTTCATTTTTGAAAATATGTATAAATAGAAATAAAATGGATTTTTTAGTGTTTTGATGATTATAATTTTTTTAATAATTATGGGCATCATTACGATGTAGGGCGGACGCAGTGGACTGGAACCACCTGACAATAGGTCGGCGGTTTCAACCACACAATTTGGATGCGATCACCCTATGGCCGGCCAGAAACATCCATTTTACAATGGCAGCTTGTGTAGCGGACGGAAAAGGTCTGCAGCACAACCTTCCATTGTAAAATGGATGTTTTTCAACATTCGTGCACTGCGTGGCACTCACCATAGGTGCCCCCCAGACCATATAGTGGAGGCCGCGGAGGGACCAACATTGAAAGACCAACATAGAAAGGCTGTCAGAAAGTGACATCATAATTCTGATGGCGGAACCGAGGCTGGCTCTGCCGTCATTATGGGATTATGCTTGTTTCCGATGCTCTTACGGGTTCTTTGAGCACTTCGGAAGCACAGCGAGTGGTTCCTCCGCCTGATGCCTCCACCCGCCACATCGTAATGTGGCAGGCGAACCTCAATGGTAGATGTAGGGCAGACCGCACCCAGCGGTCGGTCGGTTGCGGTCCGCCCCATACCTTAATCAGGCCCAATGTTTTTAACATTTTTATTTATAATTCCTTTAAATGAAAGATTATTTTTTGGTAGTTGGTGTTTTATTTGGATGAATTAATTATATTTTAGTTTTTTAAGACATTATATTATTTTATAATTTTATGTATATATATTTTGTGAAGTATTTCAAAAATTCTAATAATTACATTTTAATGGTTACATGTAATATATATATAAATAATTTGCTATTTTTATGACAAATATTTTAAGATTTGAATTCATAAATTTTGATAAAAGTTTTTATTTAATGTTTTATAGTATTTTTTATGTTTTCTGAGGTTCATAATAAATGTATAGAAAAAGTAAGAATTATTGGAGAAATTATCATATTTATGTAGATTATCTTTGATAAAAGTTAAATTTAAAAAAACGTTGAGGTGAAATAGTTTATATTTTTTAATTTTAAAATAACTTTTCTTTTACAGTTTTGAACTAGTGTGTAGTGTTTTGTTTAAGTGATTTTTTTTTATTTGTAAAAGTTCAAGTTCCACTTTTAGTGTGCAGCACTTTCCCTGAGTTCATTTATATTGGTGTGGGAATAGTTGATTTTGTAAGTTAAGTATCTAGCACCTTCCCTGACTTAAGTTATATTGGAGAAGGAATAGTTAATTTTGTACGTTAAGTATCTAGCACTTTCCCTGACTTAAGTTATATTGGAGAGGTAATAGTTAATTTTGAACGTTAAATATCTAGCACTTTTCCTGACTTTAGTGTCCAGCACCTTCCCTGACTTAAGTTACATTAGAGTGGGACTAGTTAGTTTTGTATGTTTAGTGTCCGCCACCTTCCTTGACTTAAGGTATATTGTAATGGTAATAGTAAATTTTGTATGTTTAGTGTCCACTATCTTTTCTGAGTTTATTTATATTGGAGCATGAATAGTTAATTAAGAATATTTAGGGGCATATTTTCAAGGAAGTAGCAGAGCGTGGCGCTAGCCACCTTGGCTTAACGGCATGCTCCACCACTTCTGAAACACAGGGCTGCACTGTATTTACAACAATACGGTGCAGCCTTGGGTTTCCCCCTGTACTGGTGCTTCTTTAGCTGCCTACGCAGGCACCCTTGCAGCTTAGTGCAAGGGTGCCTGCGTTGAGGGTAATGATTGCTTATGTGCAGGAAGATGTCCCTTCCTGCACATAAATAATCTGAAATAGCGTTTTGAAACTTCTATGTGTGCAGCTTAATGCACAACGTTTCGGTAATATTTATTGTTTGTATACAGAAACATATATTTATTTAGTATTTGTTTTACAAGCATATAGGGGCCCATTACGATGTCAGTCGTACAAGCGTCTGGCCGACATCGTAGCGGAAACGGGACCTCCCGACAAGGAGCCCGCGGTCCCACTTCCATTATTACAATGCGTCCGCCTTCACAGCAATCGGAAAGTGTATTCTTTCTATTGCGGCTTGTGCAATAGAAAAAATACACTTTTAAAACATCTATGCACTGTGTGGCAGGTACCATGCAGTGCCTGCCACACGATGCATGGATGTTTGCCCCCCAGGCCTCATAGAGGAGACCATGTCGGGACAGGAGCTCTGCTAGGGGCCCCCAAAGTCACTTTCCGTCAACATTTCCATGTCAGAAAGGCCGACATGGAAAGACTGTCTGGAACGGATATCATAATCCAGACGGCGGTGGCTGAACAGGCACTGCCACCATTTGAGGATTATCTGTCCGACCGACGCCCCAGCAAGATCTCCGTTCCTGTCAGAGGCATCAGTCTTTCCCCCAGGCTGCAGCAGCCTGACCGCCTGAATCCGATTGTTGGACGGACCACCACCAACAGCTTGTTGGTGGTGATCTGCCCGACATCATAATGGACCCCATAGTTGTTGCTATTTTATGGTAACATATATTTATAACATATAATTAAACATGTATTATAATGAACATTTTGTAATATATATTAAATAATTTTACAGGTAACATAATATTAATTAGTATATATTTTAAAATTATCTACAAAATTAATATTATATACTTATGTATGTATGGCATTTTTATATATATTGTGATATAGTCAAGCGCACTCCAATGTAATTCTGGTTTTATTAATCCTCTCGTTATAGTGAGTGGTGCTGGTGGGTTAATCCTTCTGAGAGAAAGGATATGTCAATCGTGGAGGACAGCGCTACTCAGCATTGACATATCCTTTCTCTCAGAAGGATTAACCCACCAGCACCACTCACTATAACGAGAGGATTAATAAAACCAGAATTACATTGGAGTGCGTTTGACTATATCACACTGTTTAATCATTTCCAATCTGAGGGTCAAGTCAACGCACCCACACAATGTCATACGAGGACATAGCAAGAACCACCGATCAAAGAGCAGACACATTTGCCTTCTCACTGGATGAAACTCAAAGGATTTATTCTTTAATTGAGGAAACAGCGAACGTCAGCCAGAGCACAGGATCTACTCAGTCTAACATAAAGCAACTATTGTATATCTCAAGAAAAACTATTAATCAACGACTACACGCTAGCACGCTCATTAAATATCATAAAACGCAAAGAGTACGGAGGGGATTGCGGATCTCTCTAAAATCTACATTATGCAAGAACAACAGCAAATTCACAGAAAAATGGCAAGCCATTCTAAACAAATGCTCATTAGACCTGATCTTGCTAATAGTTGAAGAATTGGTTAAAGTATTGGAAGACCTCAACAAAGAAATTACACAATTGAAACAAGAATTGAGTGACATGATGTCAAAGGAAGAGATGGATAAAATGTTAGAGGATCTCAACCAAAAATTAGACACATACACTAAGGAAATTAATGAGAGGAAAATTAGAAAATTTCGCCGTGATACCATGGACTATAAACTAGGGGAAGTATATAGTTGGGCAGACATATACGCCCAGAGACACCAACAAAAAACCAACTATGGAAGATTTTCTGGCACAGACGCTTCTTCATCAGACGACACACAACGAGGTGATCACAGACCGAAAGAAAGAACACATCAAAGCGCACAACAACTGAATGATACAAACATAGTCAACACTGAGGGCGGAGGCCCATCCACTTCCCGTACAGCTACGGATAGTCGTCCTTTTTTAGAGAAAGGACAAAGGACAAAGGACAAAGGCCATGAGGCAGGGGGGGATCCTGCAAGAGCCAAACAACCAGTAGCCAAGGGCACTCGGAGCCAACGTGTCTTGTGATAAACATTTCTAAACATCGATTGACCAAATTTCAGACAGAAACTCTTCAAAAGGGGAGTTCATTCGTACCAACACACCTCTCGAACTATCTAGACACAGAGATTAGTACATTCAGGTTCATGCGAACCATTCGTCTACGACACTTTTTCTCTAATGTCATTCAAGAGCCTATTCAACCCAAGACTAATACATTATTAGGACTAAAAACCAAAAGTACGTACTTGGCTCCAGTAAGCCATAAAGTTATAGATGCTTTCGAAACTGTCATAAAAAGGAGACACAAAACATCTACAAGCAATTCAAGTCGAGATCCAAAAATATCACCCATAAAGAAAGACAAGTCCTGACACAAATTGCTTCTAACACTGAAATCACCATCTGTCAAGCTGATAAAGGAGGAGCAATGGTCATTTTGGACACTAGTTACTATATGGAGAAAGTTGAAGAACATGTGAGTGATACCAACACTTATACACCGATTGATCTTGACCCTACAAATGAGTTTCAAAAAATCTTATTAAAGATTTTAGATCAGTATTTGGATAATGGCAGTATTTCCACAGAAGACAAAGAATATCTCTTCAAAAAGAACCCCGCAGTCCCATACCTATACATGATCCCCAAGATTCACAAGCACGCCACGCAACCGCCATTTAGACCAATAGTATCAACGGTTAATTCATTACATGAACCGGTAGGAAAATATTTAGATAAACACCTACAACCGTTAGTTCAAAATATGATTACCTACATCAAGGATACTACGAACTTTCTCAACATATTGGAAACATTAAAAACGAAAATTACTGATCGAACCATCTTATGTACTATTGACGTAAAATCCTTGTACACTTCTATTCCCCACAATCTGGGAATTGCAGCAGTAGAATCTTTCTTCATCACCAGTGATAAAGACGACTCATTGAAAGTTTTTTTAATGGAACTATTGCATTTCACTCTTTACCATTCTTATTTTAAGTGGCAAGACAAATATTATATACAGGCATCGGGAACTTCAATGGGCAATTGTGCCGCTCCTACATATGCTAATTTGTTTATGTATAGATTCGAACTCGATAACATCCTAAATCATGAAGTATGGAAGAAACATCTGATCACATACAAAAGATACATAGACGACATATTTGTCTTATGGGACGGACCTGAACATACTTTACTGGAGGCAATAGAGAATTTAAACAAGATTGATCGGAGAATTGAATTCAACGCATCAACTAGCACTCACCAGGTCACTTTACTGGACACATGTGTTATTAATCACAATGGACAATTCAAAACAGAAGTATATACCAAACCGACCGATCGAAACAACCTTTTACACTTTCACTCATTCCATCAACCATCATTGAAAAAACATCTGCCATACTCCCAATTACTTTGTCTCAAAAGAATATCGTCTACCAAAGAACAATACGAAAAAAGCGCAGAGATGTGCATTAACAAATTTAAGAACAGAGGATATCCTGAATCAATAATACAGGAAGCAATAGTGAAAGCAGAAACGACAACAAGAGATGAGTTACTACGACCTACAATCATGGACAATGACACTAACAGAATGGTATTTGTATCTAAATACTCAACAGAAAGTCATCGCATTTAGAAAATCATTTTGAAATATTGGCCGATGCTAAAAACAGAGAGAGATTTCAATGGAATTTTTGAGTCACCGCCGAGATTCGCATATCAAAGAACTCGAAATTTGAAACAACTACTTAAGACTCCCAAAAATAAAAACAATTCAGAAAAATTCAAAGGTACTTCACCCTGTTTGAACTGTGGAAACTGCAACGCAATTATAAAAGGCGATACCATCAGACACCCTCATACAGGGATTCCAATTAAATTGAAAGTCACCGCAACTTGTAACAGCGAAAATCTGATATACTTATTGAAATGCCCCTGTGGACTGGCGTATGTTGGTAAAACTGAACGAAAAATAAGAATACGCATGAATGAACATAAAAGTAACATACGCACAGGAAACCAAAAATCACCAGTGGCAGTCCATTTCAATAACTTTAAACATAACATCATCCAACTGCTCTTCTGTGTCTTAGAACAAGTCAACCCTATCCGGGGCCGTGATAATACTAAATATCTTTTGCAGCGTGAAATTCATTGGATATATTATCTGAACACAATAAGCCCCAAGGGACTAAACGAGAAACTTGAACTGAGTTGTTTTCTTTGAGATACCAGTTAAATGCTTGAAACTGTTATCATGCACTTATGTACTTTCATTACAAATTGTTCACGTTTTATGTCAATTAATTTTTTGATATAAGGTCAAGATTTATTTGATGACAGTTAGTTTTTCATACGTTTTTTTACTGTACAAATCTTGAGTGACACCATTTTTTGATTGGCATGTACACCAGGACATGGTCTGTGTTTCATACATTATGAACCTAGGGAACGCACAAACATCGTAATATATATTCGAGCATACATCTTTGATGCCAGTGATTTACACTTCTTGTCACACTTATACCGCTTCTTACAACTGAGCGCTGATCTCTATCGACGCGTTACCTATTACAGTACTACATTCTACTATTGTCTTCTTTCAGTTTATTTCACTTACACGGGTTTAGTTCATCATTACATTCTCCTAGGGGAGCGAAGTTACCGGGACACGCCAAAACTACAAACTTTTCTATTTCTATACGTCAGGTGATTCCATGACGTATAACGCCCCATATTACGGCGCCTAGTTTGATGGCGTTTGATCTTCTCGTGACTTTTAAGCAAATACAAACCATTTGGTTAAAGTCGACCTGCGGCTAACTCGGGTAAGAAGTTCTACCATTATTTTTCTGGATCTTCCACGCGTTGTGGCATCTGCACACCACATTGATCACTCGTATTTACTCCACAGAACCACACTGTTCATGTGTGAAGATTGGCGACCGCGACCAAGACATGTATTTACCGAGATCCACCTTTTCAAGTAAGACGAGCTTTTAAACTTTCACCTTGTATAACTTAGAATGAACATCGATCGACACTAAGCTTACGTCTCGTTCTTTTTAACCAGGTCGATATACGTGATACATTCATCACATAAATATATCTGCGCTACATATGTACTGGGTAAGTGTATTCACACTAACCCGGTGTTCACATACCGGGCAAACACAGCAAAGCACTGTTTACCGTAGCCGCTCTTAAAAGTCACACGTTTGATACCAACTACAACGTAATTTACCTTGTGCATGTACTATTGGTTCCTTTTCTGTTCACTCCTTTTTACGTTAGGAACGCACTGACACCATGAGACCCCTGGTACATTTAAAACTGCTTGCGATGTTAACTAGAACTCCATTTTCGTTTTTAGCCAATGTCACTCTATCATGAAAAAACAAAGGCATGCCGTCACCAAGTAATATTTATTATATCGAGCACAATGATTGAACTGACTGTAGGTCATGTGGGGTGACTGACTGATCGTTTCTTTCCTAATAATTACAGATATTATGCCCCTGATGAAGGGCTGCGGCCCGAAATGCATTGGGTAACCAGGTACGCAATGTATATTGTGTCTGAATCGCATTTTTTCATTATGAAATCATAATAAGGAAAAGAAAAGAAGCTCTTGGGAGCAAAAGATGAATAAAATTTGATTTGAAAACACCATTTATTTCAATTTTTTGCAACATTTGTGAACTTGATGAAACGCTTTATCTGAGTGTGAGTGGGGGACGCCCCTCTATCGTTGGAGGACAGCGCTACTCAGCATTTTTATATATATGAAATATTATATATTTAATAATAGTATTTAATATTTTATTATATTTTTAAACCAAAGTAAAAAAGATAGAAAAAACATTTTTGATACAATTTTTTTTTATAATGATACTTTGGTAATTTGTTTATGTCATGTATTACTCTTTAAACTTTTTTTTTAGAGTATGGAAAACATATTTTTCATTTGTAATTAACTATATACATTTTTATATATAGTAAATATTATATATTATAATATTTTTGTAATTCATTTCACACATATTTTACATGTAAATTTTTGTATTTTGAGTAAACATTTAATAACAACATTTTCAATTTTTATCTTATTATCCTATTTATTTTAATGGGGAAATAGTCTTCTTTTCTAGTTTTCCTAGGCAGCCATTTTTTTTCTCCCTAACTGCTATCCCTGTTGTTTAACGTTTCTTCTTTTGTTTTTTAAAGGAAATGTCTATTAATTTATTAAAAACTGAGGGGCCAATTATGATGCCATTTGGACGTGCATCTGACCGGCATCGTAGCGGAAGGGGGACCGCCCGACAAGGAGTTGGAGGTCCCACTTCCCAGATTACGATCTGACCACCGTGTTGGCGGTCGGTTACTGCATTTTTTACCATTGCAGCTTGTGGTGTGGCTTGTGCTGCCGCTCAATGGTAAAAATGCAGAGTTTAAACATCCCTGCATCGTGTGGCGGGCACCATATGGTTTAGGGGGGGCACCACAGGTGACCGCCATGACAGGGCAGGCGGAAAGTGAAATTGTAAACCTGGCAAAGCCGCCATGGAAAGGCACATCTCCGCCTGCATCACAATATGGATGGCGGTGTCTTGCAGACACTGCCACCATATTGTGCACGTTTTCCGCCCGGTCGACGAGTCGACCGGCGGAAAAGCGGCGGACGGTCTTCCCGTCCGCCGCGGTCCCCCCAGCCATCCTAATATGGTGGGGGGTCACTGAGGAATGGATAGCGGGCTGATCGCCCCCGCCGGGCCGGTGGTGGTGATCCACCCGCCATCCTAATAGGCCCCTAAATTTCCAACCACGACCCCAACAGACTACATGAGCCCATCAGAAGTGGAGTGGTATTTCCCTGTGGGTTTCCCTCCGACCGCCTGTATCGTACTACGCCTGTTGGACAGAAACCTCTGATGTCGGGCAGAAAGCCTACGGCGAGCTGTCAGATGGCTTTCCGCCCAACATCATAATGAAGCCCTCTTTCTTTTTAATTGGTTTTCCTGGAGTGTTTCTTTTTTTCGGGTTTTTCATGGTTCTTTGGTGAAGAGGATTATTTCAAGGGATTTATTTTTGTACAGTTGTATTTTTGCATTTTGGGATCTTAACTTTTTTTAACTGGACTTGGAAGGGTTTTCTTTCGGAGTTTTCCTTGTTTGGACAAAGGTCTGCAGCTACAAAATTGTAAGTAATTTTAATTATTTTAACATTGGTGGGAAATGTTATTTGCCTTGTTTTATTTTGATAATTACATATTAAATTAATTTTATTTGCGATATATATAGAGTTTTATTTTAAGTTTGTTTTGTTACTTTCTATTGTTTGGTGTTTAGTTAATTTGTATTATGTAATTAATAAAACAAATATTTTTAATATGTTAATTATTATTTAAAAATGATATTTTTTTCCCCGACATAATATTTATATTATTAGAGTTAGAGTATAGATTTTGCTATTCTAGGTATTCTAGTCCTTTAGTATTTTGATATAGTCTAACTTTGTATTGTAAATGTTCATACATTGCCGGTCAGACGAGCGTCCGAACTGAGATCGTTGCGGTAATGGGACTGCCCCACAAGCAGTCGGAGGTTCCACCCGCCGTATTAAGAAGTGACCACCAGCACGACGGTCAGAAACATACCCTTTAGCATACCCTTTAGCATGTGCTGGCGGTCGGAAAAAGGCCGCAGCACAAGCCACAATGGTAAAGGGTGTGTTTACAAGCATCCATGCACCTTGTGCCAGGCACAAGGTGCATTGATGTTTAGGGGGGGGCACCACAGCTGGCCCCCAGGCCCCATAAAGGAGGCTGCAGGGGATGAGGACCCAGCTAGGGGCCCCCAAAACCCGTTTCTGACTGCCTTTCTAAGGCAGTCAGGCGGCCATACAAAGGCTGTCTGAAAGGGACATCGTAATCCTACGGCGGTGCCGGAGTAGGCACCTCCACATTGTAGGGTATTAGATGCCGACCAATAGTCAGATGGGCTCCTTGAGCCCATCGGAAACGTCAGTCGGTCCCTCCGCCCGCTGCGCAAGATGTCGGTTGGACCGCAACCGACAGACTGTCGGATGTGATCTGGCCAACATCGTAATGATGGCCTTTGTTCTTTTTGTGTAGCTTCTGGTTGTTTGTGAAGAATGGGTTGACTTCTTCCTATTGTGGACTGGAAGGCAAAATGACATCCTTCCTCTGCGTTGTTAGTTTTGGCTTGTTGGGCTAGGGTACTCTTGTACACATTCCACCATGGAAGGTGGAATTTTCGTTGGCGTCTTTGTACAGATCTGTGTAGCCTCCCTAACCATGCATCTTCAGAATAATCCAGTAGGGGAGTTAGTTTATTTTTGTCTGTTTGGTAGAAGGGGCTTTCTATTAATTGGTTATAGTGATTTGCTACTTCAGTGATGGGTACGAAGGATAGAGCTATTCATTTTATTATTTCATAGGCAAAATGGCATTTGTTGCATATTCTACACTTAAGGTACATTTTTGTAGGTGGCCCCATATGCTCTGGTTAAAGTGGTAATAGCAACCTTGCATGGCTGTGTGGGGGCAAATTTTAAGAATGGCTTGTATCATTGCTTGTTCAAAATCAATGATAATCTTTTCAGGGTAGTAATTGTCAGTTTGCTGTTTTATTTGCGATAGGAGTTCTATATAGGTAGTTGTTTGTTTATTTGGAAATAATGGATAGATGAAAGGTATGTTACTGTTGTGAAATTCCCCATGGGCGGTATAGATTTGGTAAAATGGTTTGGGACATATTTTAAATGTACCATCCATCATCCACGTTTCGCATTGCCCCAGTTTTAATACGTTTGTAGGGGTAGCAAAGATGATAATTAGTTTTTCATGACTTTTATTGTTATATAAAAGGAATTGTTCCTCTTTGTGTGTTAATGTGAGCTCAGGTGGAAATTCTGCCTCTCTAGGGGAGTGATTAAGAGTTTGGTAGTGCAACGCCGGACCCGCTCCGCTGCTGTACCACCAAACCTGTGGTTGGGCCGCCTGCCAGATTTGGAGTATCCTCCTATCAGGCAGACCTTTTTTTGGCATTCCCACAGCGGTGCCTCTATA
This sequence comes from Calotriton arnoldi, assembly GCA_963921515.1. Classification (NCBI taxonomy): domain Eukaryota; kingdom Metazoa; phylum Chordata; class Amphibia; order Caudata; family Salamandridae; genus Calotriton; species Calotriton arnoldi. Next base: position 1,141,166 of record CAWUFW010005969.1, on the reverse strand, counting down.
AAAAGGAACTGCAATGGCAATGCCCAAAAAAGTTCCTGCACGGCTTGGACTGAAAAGTCCATGCCATGCAGGGACAGTCCCTGCATGGCATGCACACAGGTGCATGCACATGTTGTGCCCCCTTGCATACACCCCAGGGCTCAGAGGCACAAGGGGGTCCTACTGTTTCCTCCCCACCAGGGTTTTCATGGAGGAGGAACCGCCATGAAACCCATCGCGGAGAGGAAGCTCCTAATACTGCAGCGGTCCTGCCAAGCATATTTATGCCTCCTGACTGCCACAATACTGCCAGGGAATGGCGGATCCCTGGCAGCTGCGGTGGGGCAATGGCACCCCTTAGGGACCCACCAGACTTGTGGGGTCGCGGTGGCACCGGTTTCCCGAACGTCCTATTATGATTAGGGTGGTCAGACAGCCATTGCCCTGCCACAGCCGCCAGGGAACCGCAATTCCCTGGCAGTTTTGTAGCGGTCAGGAGGCATCAATATGCTTGGTAGGACCGCTGCGGTTCTGCCAAGCATATTAGTAGTTTCCTCTCTGCCATGGTTTTCATGTCGGTTCCTTCACCATGAAAACCCTGGCCGAGAAGAAACAAAGGGGGCCTACTAGGCCCGCTTGTGCATCTGCACCCTGGGGTGCATGCAGAGGGCACAACATGTGCCCCCCCTGTGTGCATGCACCACAGTTCCTGCACGGCATGGACTTTTCAGTTCATGCCATGCAGGAACTGTTTTTGGTGTTCCCATTGCGGGCCCGTCAGACAGGAGGAAACCCCTAATCTGGCGGGTGGCCCGACCACGAGTTTGGCAGTGTGGCAGTGGGGCAGACCCAGTGCCGCACTGGTAAACTCGTAATCAGGCCCTTAATGTTTTTGGGGCAGGTGGTGTTTGAGTGGTGGCTTTTTTTGTTCTGGAAATTAGACGTTTTAAAGTTGGTATAGCAGGAAACGGACCAGTTACGTGCTCTGTGACAAGGGGCAAAATATCTTTTAGAATTTGAGTTTTTGGTTTTTGAGAACTGGTGCTTGCTTTTTAATGTTTTCTAGCACATCTCTAACTTCAATTTCAGTGAAGTTGGGGGGGTTATGTTCTTAAACACTTATAACTGTTGTTTCTCTAGTTGCTGCCCTCCCATAGCAAGCATTTGAGTAATATTTTGTACATTTCCAATTGATGTGGTTAGCGGATGTTTTCTCTTTGCTGTATGTGTAACCCACATAGCATAGCAAAAGTTTGCCTTTTTGTGGAGATACATTTTGCACCTTCTGTCATATTCTTATTTGTACTGTATTTAAATATGTATGTAGAAATAGTTAAATATATATTTTCAGTTTTTACATGTTAACATTTTATTTATTTTTTCCAAAGTTACATATATGTAGTGTTTTCAATTTTTTGCTTTGCTGAGAAAGTTTTTGCTGCATTTCACTGTTTTCAGCTTGCTGCTTTTTCCTGTTGAGATAAAAAAAAAATTTAAGTTATGTTGTTTGGAAAAAGTATAGTGTTTAAGGCGAGTAAAGTTGAGGGTCGGGAAGTTTTAGTTGTTTGTTTCTTAAGTTGTTTTTAAGTATTCTTACAATATTTAGTTGCTTTTGTTTGTTATGAAGTGAAGTTTGTTTGATTGAAGTTGGGTTAGTTTGTAGAGAAGGGAAAAAAATAAGAACATATTTATTAATTTTATTATTTAATGTGCATTGTTTTTAAGTTTAGTTAGCTAAATGTTGAAATAAATTAGAGAGTATACTCACTTTGTTCTGTTGATGTTTAATATGTTTTTCTAAAGTTGCTGTGTTCTGGCAGAAATCCAACAGAGTTTTGTTCTTCTCCAGTGTTTGAAGTTTTAGAGGTAGTTTGTTGTTAATTGTTTGCTGTCTTTTATATTGTTTATTTAATTGGTAGAAGAATTGTATTGGTTGTTGTTGTTTGCAGTTTTATTTATTGATTGTTATAGAATCTGTTTAATTATTATGTCAGTATTGTCCTATTTAGAACATCATATTTAATTTTGTTTAAAGGTGTATGTGATATTAAATTTGCATTTTTAAATCATATGTATTTATTTTATGTGGAAAATAATGTTAATTAGTTCAAAAAAGAATTTGATATTTTTTATTGATGTTTTTGGTAAATAATGTATACTTTAAAAATGTGAAATGTTAATTAATAAATCATTAAAAATGTTTACTTTTAAAGAAATCTATTTTTTTATATGTGGGATATATTTTTATATTTGTATGTATCTTGTAATTGTGAAATTTTATGTTTTGCTTAAGAAAATGTTATGTGTTATTAAGATATTTAAGTTGTCGATATTGTTAGTTTCAATATTTTTGTTATTTGCTATCTTTATTTAATGATAACGATATTTTTGTTGACGATATTTGTGTATTCAATATTAGGAAAATCAATGTTTTTATGACGATATTTTTTGGGCGATATTTGTGTATTTTTAAAATTAAGTATAGGTTTCGGATATTTTTGTTGGTGATTAGTGTGACAGTAATTTTGTAGGTCGATATTATGTCAGTGAACCCATGCCCCGATGTTGCCATAGTGTATTCGGAAAGGTGATTAGAATCAATAGTGTGCTGCTAACTATAAGGGTTTATTCTGACCTATGACATTAATGCCAGGGGCCCTATGAAGGTAAATGAGCATTTTCATTGTTTGTGCCAGGCGCACCTTTAATGAGGTGCGCCGGGCGCACACAATGAATATGGGCTCTGTTATCATGAATGCACTGCCCCACAGCAGCCGCGATCTCAAGCTGCTTTGGGGGCAGTGCATTCCTGTGAAAAACAGAGCAGCTGCTTTACAGACGCTCCGTGTTTTCACAGTGCAGGCGGCAAACCTTGCAGGTTCAGTCAGTGACGGCACCCACCTGCAAGGGGATGTCTGAGGGGTTCATGAGACCCTCTTCCCCCCTCCAGAAGGCTGCCATTGGGGGGCACATTGACAGTGCTCCACCTTTCAGATGGCGCACTCTCAGTGCACCTCCTCACGGGCTTCTTTGCCTCTGCGCCCACCTCTGTAATACGGCACGGGCACAGAGGCAAAGGGATGACCTCATTTGCATGGGGCACACCCCATGCAAATGAGGGAATACCCCCTGCAGATAGTACTAGTGCTTTATGTGCACCAGCGCTATCGGTATCCCAAACGGGGCCGCACAAGCACCTGCGGCCCCATCTGCAATACCAAAGTTCCCCGGGGTGCGCAAAGTGGGCGAAAACGCCCGTTGCAGCCCTGGGGCACTTTATGTAATACGGACCCAGGTTTTCACAAACTTTGAAATCATCTCATCCATGTACAGCACCAGCACAACAATCTAACCAACCTCTTGGTGGCATCTCCCACTAAATGCCCTTTGTAGGCAGTTTCCGCAATTTTTAATCTAACACTCTGAGGAGGGACAAATTTATCTCCTCTAAGCAACACTATTGCCCAGATTTACAAACACTTTACATTGAGTTTGGGTACATTTTCCAATGCAGACCCGAAGCAAAGTCAACTGGTGGGATTTACAATCCAATGCAAATCGTGATTTGCATTGAATTGTAACCCAAAGTAATGCAACACAGTGCAATGCACTGCCTTGTGCTACTTTGTGTCAAGTGGGCATTCCATGGGTGGTGCATGGGCATTCCCATGCACCCATCCATGGGTTTTGACACAAATCCATATCTACAAAGAATTGTATACAGGGATTTCTTCCAAAATCCAGTGCATCTCTGAGGCAGGTGTAGCAAAGAGAAATGTTTTAATTTCTCTTTGTTTTATTCCTCTTTGCCTGCCAAAACGCTTGCAAATCCATGGCCAATGACCTTTCCCTGGGCCATTTATTTGGAATGAAATTACTAACCTGTTTTAATTTCTCATCAGTTTCCTGTCCCTTAATCCAATCATATTTGCAGACAATGCATCCGATGGCATCACCAATTGAAGCTGCAAAATACTCTTCCAGCCTACTATACTTTTCATTAATACTTTCCCTACAAGGAAGTCTTGGAAGGCAATCTGCCCTAAAGTTCTTCTTACCAGAAATGCATTGAATAACAAAAGTAAACCGAAAGAATTGGCTAGTATCTTGATTAATCCTGAAGAAGCTTTCCCAGTGCCATTACCCAAAAGCAAGAACTTGTAAAGTCTTCCTCAGGTGAGTTTTTAATACGCTCTATGGCTCACATGCATCCTAAGGCTTTTTGGTATCCATTAAAGCTCTTAAGGCACAAACCATGGTGTAGATTGTACCTGGTCTGAACATTAATCCTAAATTTCCTTCATGATCTCATCCTAATCAATGTTGCCCCTTTTTAGTTATGCACAATTTCCTTAAAGAAAATCTTTAAATTGAATGACAAAATCATAATTCCCAACACATCAATTGAGTTATCACAGTAAGAGAGTGTCTTGATTTCTGGGTCCTGTAAAAATATTTCACATTAATTTTCCTTGAGGAACTTGTGGTCAATAACAACATGTATAGGACATAAACCTGCAAGAACAGACATGTTATCAATAATAGGTTCACAAACAGGTGGCATAAATGAAAAATCAAGGTGAAACTGATCTTGGGTTGCTTGTGTTCCAGTTCAATGAGGACCTGACCTGGCATTTCGGGCTGGACAGTTCTTGATAGACTTGCCAGCCTTAGGGTGGTCTACCGCCAAACATTTTGCCTCACCTCCTCCATTTTTGCTGACCTTATTCTTGTTGTCCTTATAACTCTGCACAGTTTACCACTGCTAACTAGTGCTAAAATGCTTGTGCTCACTCCCCTAAAACATGGATTCAATGGCTTATACCTAATTGGCACCTTTAATCTACTTATAAGTCCCTTAAAAAAAATTAAATGCTACAAGCGGGCCTGAAGCACCTATTGTGCCACCAACTTAAGTAGAACTGTAAAACGTCCCAGGCCTGCCATGGCAACTTGAATGCAGTTTCAAACTGCCATGTCGGCTTAGCATTAAAACCCCCTTGCCCAACCTTAAACACCCCATTTTATTACATATAAGTCACCATTAAGGTAAGCCCAGGGTGGCCCATAGGTCAGGGTTCTTTGTGATCAAAAGGTTGCGTTTTCACTACTGTGAGGCCTATCCCTGCCATCGTATAACATTGGAGTTGCCTTATTGCCTTTTATTAGTGTAATTTCCAAATGGAAAGAGATAACCAGCTCATGTTTGGTGTCTCTGGAATTGAATTTAAAATCCTAACTTATGGTGAAGGTGGATTTCAAATTACAATTTTGAAAATGTTACTTTTAGAAAGATTGAATGTTCCTGCCCTCAGCCCTTTTGTGCCTGTACCCTGTCGTGGGTCACACCACTAGGTGTAACTGACAGTTAGATTTTGTGAATTCCTCCCAGACAGTGACACAATAGCGGGATTAGGTATGGCTGGATGGGCCATCTGCTGACAGGATGAGGGGGGAGGCATAGAGCAGAGCCATACTTATAACTGAATAGCCTACGCTCTGCCTTCACACAAAGGGCCTAATGACCATGCATTGGAATCCAAGCCAGCTATGACCCAGGCTAGGGGCTAGAAGCTTCTCCTACCTCCCAGAACCAGGGCATCAGGGTATAAGAGAAAAATCTCAGACACAACACTTCAGTATACTTCTGGGCCTGTGGATACTCTGCCAGGAAGAAGGACTGCTGTGCTGTTACAAGGACTGCCATTCTGCTGGACTGCTGCTCTAAAGGGACTGCTGCCTGCTACCCTCTTGCCTGAGGAAACAGAACTGGACCTACAACTTCATCTTGAACCCAGGACCCCAGAGTGACTAAAATGGCTAGTTTATTGGTCTCCTGATCTGAGCTTCAGGGACATAAAAGGCTCCCCAACTACTCCTGGAACCATCTTCAGCAAGTACCTGACCCTCAAAAGGTACCTCTCAGGTCCTAGACCCTTGGTGTTGGCTGCCCCGCTAGCACCAGAACCATTCCGTTCCCACCAAGAATCAGCATGTGTCTCTTCACACAGCAAGCATCAATTATCCGTCAAGAACTGTGTGGTGCTCCCTCGATACAGAAGAACCAGCGATGCCAGTGATTCAGAAATCACGCATGTTTATTTGGTAAGGAGCTGCCACCATAGAAACATCATGCAGACACACCAACAGCTATTCCTCCAACTGACTTACTGCTTTATTACGAGTCTGGTGGTCCACAGACCTCCAGACTCATGGGGACGCAGGGGTGGAGGTCTTTCGACCGCCCCATTATGACCAGGGCGGTTGGGCCACCCTGGGACCACCACAACTGCCAGAGATCAGAGATCCCTGGCAGTGGTGCAGCGTTTTTTGGGGCCTCAATATGCTTGGTGGGGAGCTGCAGCCCAGCCAAGCATATTACAAGTTTCCTCATCGCTACACTTTTCATGGCAGTGTGACCGCCATGAAAAGTGTGGCAGTGTGGGAAACATAGGGGGCCCTACAGGGCCCCCATGTGCCTCATGACATTTAATGCACAAAGTGGGGTACTGCATGTGCCCCCCTGTGTCCATGCACACCAGTACCTGGATGGCATGGACTGCAACAGCCCATGCCATGCAGGTACTGCCTTTGACGTTCCCATTACAGTGCCTATTTCATGGGCACTGCCCTGGGAACGCCTAAGAACAGCCCGCCAGGCAGAAGAAAACTCCTGATCTGGCAGGCGGTTTGTAAATGGGTTTGGCAGTGCTGAAGGACGTGGCCCTCTAAGGCCACGCAGGTCTTTCACAACCACCTGCTATGCCTTCCCCAAAATGAAGAGTCGGTCAGACAGTAGAGAAATACAAACTTACTTTATTCTATATACTCTGCAGAGGAGCCCAGTCAGACCTTCACCCTAAGATGTCTGCCGAGGGGACTGACTCCCCAAGGTACACTAATACATGATAAACCCTTCTGGAGACTTCGGCCACGCCTCTGATGGAAAATTACCGGCCTGAGCCGGGCATGAACAAAGGAGGTACACAGAGATGAGCTAGCACCTGACAGAGGGGTGCACTATCAGTATTTTAAGGCCACTGTGCCGAGTCTCAGCGTCTCCTAACGTGGGAGCAGAACTACATGTAGAGATTGGAATGTGCAAACAGAGCAACAGTTCATTAGCAAGTCGGGTTACAGCCTTGGACAGAAGAAGAGAATAACGAAGTACAGTTTCTGCTGAGGCAAGCGAGTTAAAGAATTAAGGCCTAATATGAGCACGGCCTAAGCAGTCTTGTAGTGGTTATGAAATACAAAATGGAGTCACACGGGCTAACTAAAGCCAACATGCAGCAACGATAACCCAGTGGGTTGCATAACGTAAATACAAATGGCGTCTATTTTAGCCACACATTGCTAACCTAATATAGCATAACGGGTACATTGTAGGAAGGGGAATTTCAAATCTAACAGACCCTCCTTTTAGCATGAGTGGCTAAAAGCTTTATTGCTGTCCGGTAGGGTCTTTGCAATTCTAGGTGGGGAGAGATATATTACCTAACCAGCCATTAGTGACGGTGAAAACAAAGCAAATGCAAACATCAAAGAAATGTTATTCAATATTAAAATATTCCATCGTCTATTAACATTATTGACTGAATTTCTTGCATCATCATGGGAGAGCACTTATTGTCACGTTTGGGCAGCGAAACACTAGGAGTAAGTTTTCTTACGCAATAGGTGCAGCAGGCTGGGAGACAATGTATGCATAGACAACATCCAAAGATGACCCCTGCAACGGCTATCAGGACAAGAAGTATCTTCCAACCCCATGACGTCAATAAACCCCAGTGCCATCCCGAGAGGGACCATGAGGCATTGTCTTCGTGAATTTATGAAGCAAGTCTGTGCAATTTCTGTATTGCAGAGTATACGGTCGGGGCACTGTCAGGTATGTAAACACAACAACTGCTGCCGATGACGCGGCAGGCTCCTCCCCTGTCAGCTAACATAACGTCTAAAACCATCCGGTTTTGAAGCGAGACAAGTCTCGTAGCCTGGAGCTCGACTGTAATATTGGTCAATATACATGCAGTGGTATTAACGACTCCCTCGACTACTCTGGCTAGATGTCGAATATTGCGGGCATTGAACATGGGACCCCAGAACAGTATGAAACCCTTCATTATGTCAGTAAACTGCTGCAAGGAAGTATCTGTCTGGTCAATATCGTCCGGATCGACAATCCTCTTAACCCGAAAAACTGGGGCATCCCTTCCCTACACTGCAGGCGATGAGTTCTGTGATAGAGGAGCTATATAAACTGGGGGAAGGAGATAAGAAAGGTAGCATCGTCCAGACCATCCCTCAGGCAGCCAAACATAACCTCGGTCACCACAGACGAAATAAACATTGGGTGGTGGGATCAATAGGGGACTCTGGGCATTCGCAAAATAGAAGTGGTGTTGCATCTACTGCTCCCTACCTCTCCCTATGTCTCCATTCCCTTGAACACAAAAGGGAACGAGTACATCCATCACTGCCAGGGGTATGGGCTTGTCTTCGGTGACATTGCGGGCTTGGAAAGATTGGTCATATTCAGATATATTGAACTGAGAGAATCTATCCCTGTGCACCCCTGTCCTGTTTGCCCTCCTACCTCCATTTACCGCTCTGAGGCAAGAGCTCAAGAATACTCAATCAAATTGCCCATTTCCGGGGAAAACACCATGTGGGGATCTATGCTGAGGATACACATTCATTGTCAAAGAAAGGGAAAGGGTGCTCCTGTGTTCCAAAGAGTCAGGCTGGGATAATGAGCGGATCAAACTAAGTAAGGTGAACCAACCCTCACAGCTATCAACATAGGACAGAGGCATAGGCAGCAAGTTCTCACTTTGATGTGTAACAGAAGGTAACAACCCACACACCCAACATTTCGTTGTGTCATAAACAGCATGTGTTTGATGCAGCGTCTGAATAAAAACATTATCTTTATAGGACTTCCGGTGCTCCTCTTTGTAAGTGCCAATAATATGTTCAGGAGGTGTCAGCATAGTACTTATCCAAGCATGCCCAGGATATTTCTCTTCTAGGAAGAGCAGCACCCCAAATACAAATATCAGAGAGAGCAAAATTATTACCACAAACACTATTTTAGTCTTGGGGGACCAGGAGGGCCAAACAGGACCATGTGGAGTGGGACGTGGAGCTGCAAAGGGCTGCTCCTCGTCAGGAAAGGGACGACCAAAGGGATACATTTTTGGAAAATATTTTTAGGAATTGGAGCCACAATACAACCGCCCAGAGGGGTATTCTTCTTTCCTGTGTCCGTTATGAGCCTCACAGGCAGGCTCCTATCGTTCCTCAAACGATCCCATGGAGGAGCTGCACAATCGCAACCCTTGCTGGAAAACAATTGCGGCCCTTAATGGGGAACAAATCCTTCTTCTCTCAGGATAGGGCAACCTCCCTCCAGGGCAAATACCCTCAGCGATCCTGTCCAGTATCCAGGGCAGTGCACCAGCGTTCTTCACTCTAATCTAAAGCAGGCACCAGAGGCACAGCGCCTACACCCTAAACTCAAGTCCTTCCCTAACTCCTGTGTTGCCCTGCTGGTACACCGTCCTTCCATTGGGCCACAGATTGTACCTGGTACGTCCAGGCTCCTCGTTGTTCACAAACAGTGGCAAAAACTCAGATTCAGCTGGGGATCGGGACTCAGGTTGTTGTACCACAGGAGCTGGAGTATCCGAGGCGGCTCTTATCTCAGGGGGAATCGCCTCGAATAAGGCCTCGTCACTCTCCTTGTCTGTCTGCGCCCCTCTCAGCCGGGCGCCAGAAAAAGGGACAAAGCGGGGAACCAGCTCCCCTTCCTGATCAGCGATCCCGTCTCGCACCCAGGTGTCGTATGGAAGCGGAAGGGGCACCCTCTTCATGTGTGAGGCATGGACCCAGTGCTTTCGGCCGTCGATCTTTACTGCAGTGCGGGTGGCCAAAAGCACCTGGGCAGGCCCCTTCCACCTCGGCTCCAAACAAGTTTTGCGCTGGAACTGCCGAATCATAACAAAATCCCTGGGCTGGATCTGGTGCCCGGGGCCCTCTGGCACTGGTTGTAGAGCAGCGTGTATCTGTTGGTGGAGAGAACGGAGATCTTTAGACAAGACATACAAATAGTCAATCAAAAGAGTGCATTCTATCTCAGAAAAACAGCTGGGTCTTGGGACACCCCAGACATTGGCGGGGCGTCTGAAGACGACCTCATAGGGTGACAGCCCTGTCCTAGAATGCACTGTCACCCTTGTAGACAACAATGCTAAAGGCAACGCATCTGGCCATTGCAATCCTGTACTTTCATGAATCTTTGCTAACTTCAGTTTGAGGGTACCATTGTACTTTTCAACAAGGCCTGTTGATTGGGGTGGTTCGGTGCATGAAACTTCTGCGTGATTTGTAAGCCCTTACACACCAGATCAATGACTTTGGCATTGAAGTGGCTCCCATTGTCACTCCAGATCACACGTGGCAATCCGTAGCATGGGAAGTACTCTTTTAAAAGTGCTTTTGCCGTTGCCATGGTCGTATTCTCTTTGGTTGGGTAGGCCTCAATCCATTTACTGAATGCACAAACTACCTCTAGTACATATTTCAAGTTATTCACTTGCTCCATTTCGATTAAGTCCATTTGGAGAACCTCGAAAGGGAAGGAAGGCGGTGTAAAATTACCAGCAGGTGTAGGGGTGCCCTTTCCCGGATTGTGCTTTAGGCAAATAATACAGTGCTTTACCAAATGTGTGGCAACCTTAGGGATATTCTCATTCTGCCATACTGGGTCTAGCAGTTTGCATATTCCTTTGGCACTAATGTGCGCCGGGCCACGAGCCATGGAGACTACAGGGAGGACAAACGAATTTGGCAACAACCATCTCTGCTTCCCTGACAAATCAGTCCAACACCCATCCTCGTCCAAACGCCCTGTTCTCTCCTCCCACATCTCCTGTTCATCTACAGTCGCTTCTCTCTGTATTTCCTTCACACTTTCCACTGTATCCTCAAACATCCCATTGTCTAGAACCCATCTAGCAGGGCCTGCCACAAACATCTTATTCATCTTCGATCTAGCTGTCTCCTTAGCTATTTGGTCCGCAAAGGCCTTCCCCCTTCCAACATCATCTACAACAGCCTTGTGTGCGATGCACTTGATTATAGCCAACTTGTCCGGGAGTGTCAATGCTGACAATAACCTAAGTATTAGGGGACCGTGCTGTATCCTTTGCCCATGGTATGTCAGGAACCCTCTCTCTGCCCAGAGGCGCCCAAAATTATGTGCCACCCCGAAAGCGTACTGGCTGTCAGTGTAAACATTAACAGCCAGTCCTTCACTCAGTTCACAGGCCCTCAGAAGGGCGACTAACTCTGCAGCTTGGGCCGACTGGTATGGCATACGGGAAGTCTCAACTACAGTATGTAATGTGGTTATTGCATAGGCTTCAGTAGTAGTGCCATCCGGCAGTTTGAAACAAGAGCCATCGACATATAGTTCCCCTTAGGGGTCAGATAAGGGAACATCAGTCAGGTCTACCCGTCCCTTTGTTTCCTCCTCAGTTCGAAATAAACAATCATGGACATCATTGTCCTTTTCTTCCGAAGGGAGAGGTAGTAACGTGGCTGGGTTCAAAGTAGCGCATCGTTTGATGGTAATGTGCGGAGCAAATAATGTTAGCTCATATCCAGTGAGACGCGCACTGGTGAGGTGCTGCGTCTTTGACTTGTTCAAAAGCGTGTCCACAGCATGAGGTACCATAACTGTAAGGTCAGTATCAAGAACGAGCCCTGCCGATTGTCTGATAGATACCGCTGCCACCGCAGCAGCCCTCAGACAGCTCGGGAGCGCTCTGGTGACATTATCCAAAATGGCAGAGAAGTACGCGCAGGGTCTCTGCTTACCACCGAGACCCTGTGTTAGGACAGAAAGCGTGCAACCGTCCGCCTCATGTACACAGAGCACAAAAGGCTTCTGGTAGTCAGGAGAGCCAAGTACAGGAGCAGAGCAAAGTGCAGTCTTTATTTGTTCAAAAGCTTGCTGGCATGCAGGTGCCCAAGGCAAAGGCTCATGCACGTCTTTGGTAGTGAGGTAAAGAAGGAGTTTTGTTAGTAAGGAAAAATTTGGGATCCAGTGACGACAATACAAAGTTATCCCCAGAAATGCGCGTACCTCGCGTTGGGTCTTAGGAACAGACATATTAGTAATAGCAGCTATGCGCTCCGGTGTTAGTCTGCGACCCTCCTTCGACAGTAGGTGACCTAAGTAGGTGACCTCCTGTCGACAATATTGAAACTTCGAAAGGGACACCTTGTGTCCGTGGTGTGCCAAATGTAGCAGTAATTTTACTGTGGCGTTTTTACAGCCTTTTTCAGTGTCTGAGGCCACTAGAAGATCGTCAACATATTGCAGCAACACATTACCAGAGGGAAGCTCCAAAGAATCCAATTGTGTTTTCAGAGCCTGGCTATAAATACTGGGGCTTTCTGTATAGCCTTGTGGAGCACAACAGAATCTAAAGCTCCGGCCGGCTATTGCAAATCCAAACAGATAGCGGCTATCTGGATGGATTGGTATGCTAAAGAAAGCGTTTTTCAAATCTATCGCTGAGAAGAATTTAGCAGTCGGGGGAATCATGGTCAGGATAGTGGTGATGTCAGGTACCACAGGATACTGGGAAACCACTATTTTATTGACCGCTCTAAGGTCAATAACAAAACGGTACACATCAGGATGGGTGTCGGAACAGTCCAAAGGAGCCTTTTTAAGAATAGGAAGAATTGGGCTATTGCACACATTCGCTACTGTCTCTTCTACCACCCCAGACTTAATAAATTCCTGTATTATTTGCAATAAGGGTTTTTCGCCTACCTGGGATATCTTGTATTGAGGAATTCGGGGCAATCTGGCATTTACCTGTACCTGTATAGAGACTGGCGGGATCTGAAGCAACCCCACATCAGTATCACCTGCAGCCCATAACGAGCTGGGCACATTACTGAACTCGGTGGGAAGGGGGTCATCCTTTGCGAAGCATTGTTTGACATAGGCGACTCGCGGGCCAACATTCATGTAAACGCCGTCAATAAATAAATTGTTGCATGCAATCTTTTTAACAGATCCAGTCCTAGTAAATTCTCCCCACAATTGGACGTCTATAGAAATGGTGAGTCAACTGTAAAGGGACCGATAGTCAAAGCAAGAGGCTTGGAAATGGGGCTTATAACCGGCACGCCTGAGAAACCCACCGAAACATTATTTTGGCCAGACAGAGCTGCCCCTGGGACCAGTGAACGGGGAACAGAGCTATTCATAGCCCCTGTATCGACTAGGAATTTCTCGGAGTTACCTTGTAAATCTGCAGGAACGTACGGTCCACGCCAATCTACAGGCACCTTAACTGGTCCCTCGCCCTGCCCCTGGCTGTCCTAGCTGTGAGACAACCCGTCACGTCATCCATATCATAGTCGTCGTGGTAGTACTGTCTTCCCCGAGGGTTGGCAAAATAATTCCCGCTCTGCCTGTTGGAATACGCGTCCTCTAACTGCATCCCCCCTCGGCCTCCTCCCCCTCGTCCTCTTCCTCCAAAACCCTGATCTCTCGGAGCCCCACCTTTCGGCAACAATTCCGGACACTCGTTCCACCAATGTCCCTCCTTTTTACAGTACACACATTGGTTGGGTCACACGGGGGCACCTGAAGCACCACCCCTGTTAGATCGGGGTGGCCGTGGACCCGAACCTGAACCTCGTCCTCTACCTCTTCCTCTCGCCACCTGCTGCATCAACACCCTCGTCTTTAAATCCTTCAACTTCTTCTCTACCCTGTCCTTGTCCTCATTCTCTCTATGCTCATAATACTGCGCCATACTCAATATTACTGACGGACAGGCCTGGGCGTAGTTCGCGGAGTTTTGCTACGCGGAACTCCATGAAGTTACAAAAAAACTCTGTGAAGTTCCACGAGTGGCGGAGTGCAGTGCGAACTGCAGTTTGTGCTGGTATTCCTGCCGCTCGGGTAGAAATTCTACCCGAGCGGCAGCTCGCACTCGCAAACTTACCGTTTGCGATCGCGAGCGGGGAAAAAACTCTGCTGCACATCGCGAAACAGAGTTTTTGGCACTCCGCGAGCTCCGCAGAGTGCAGAAAACTCCGCAAACTCCGCGAACGGAGCGAAGTTCCCCACCCAGGCCTACTGACGGAGAGGAAGTCGTCCAGGTACTTTCTGAAGCCTGCAACCTAGTGGCAACCTCAGGGAGTACGTTAGTGATGAACCTGTTCACGAACACCACCCACCTGTGACAAATCCTGTCCACTGAAATCTAAGAACACCCCTTCAAATCTGGTAAAGAAATCCGACACACTTTCATCTTTCTTCTGACGACACGCAGTCAACTTATCCCAATCCACCTTCTTCAGGGGGATAAGGGAGTGCATGTAGGCGATAATATGCCCCGGTAAAGCCAATAACTCCGCCTTTGGCTTCTCTCCGGGTTTGCACTCCTTATCCCATGCTCTAATCTTGTCTAACCCTGGGCGGTGAACTACGCTACGCTCGCGGAGTTTGCGGAGTTTCGGTAACTTCGCGATTCGCGTAGAGCGTGAAGTTACCGAGCACTACGCAATTTGCGGCGTAGCGTAGCTGTTTTTCTTCTTCGCGCGCTCAATATGCGTTCTCGTGCACGCGGTAACGACCTACCGTGATTCTGCGCTCGCCTACGCGATTTCCTATCCGTTCGCAGGCGCCACGAGATTTGGAATCCGGCCGCACGATCCCGCGAGAGTGTGCGAACGCGAACACGTCATTCGGACGCGCGATCTGACTTCCGGCGGCAGTGTTGGTAAGATCGCGATCCCGAACACGAAGAAACTACAATCTGGCGAAGAATATCTCTCGAGCATCATAAAACCTTCTCGAAAATGATTCTTTTGCTCCAAAAAACTCCTCAGATTGTGATTTGGCTGTAGTTTTTTGTGCAAGGAGTCCTTTTTCTTTTTTTTCCAAGAGGAAGGAAGTGCCCCTGAGTCTCAAACTTCCTGTTCCTGTCCAGCAGGCTCCTCCCAGTGCTTTGTCCATGTGCTGTTCACTTTCATTTGGATTTGGAGCTGGAAGGATCACTTTTTGTGTCTGTCTGCTGCATCATATCATTGGATTGGATTTGAGGACTTTTGGATTTGAGATTTTACAAGTAAGTTGGAGAATTGGTGTACTTGTTTGTTTGATTGGGGCTTGTTTGTACCTACATTTTTTGGGATTTTCATCGTTTTTAAAATTTATTGTTGTGGCCTGTAGTTTCAGTAGGGGCCTAGTTGTTTTTCTTTGATTGGAATTTCAGCCAGTAGGCCCAGAGGTACCCATGGGTGCATGTTTCTGTGGTGTCTGTTGAATTTAAACATCATGTAGGGCATGGATGGCATTGGATTGAATTGGTAAATGTGGTTTTTGGGGTGTATTTCACTTTTTGGGTATGTGTTAATAAATAAATACCTTTGTTGGATGTGTGTGTGTGCTTGTTGTGTAACTTTCCAACCTTTCGTAGCCCTGTGGATTTTCGTTTTTGCATTTTTGTATTAAAGCTGTGTTGTTTAGCAGGCCTCCTTTGTCTGGTCATATCATAGGCCTGCTTGAGTTCATTGTTTTCCATGGCCTGTTGTGACTGTGAGTGACCACGTGGCTTGGGGCCATTTTGTGGTGGTAGCTTAGTAGTGTGCTGCTTTTTCCATATAGGCCTGCATGTCTTTTCTTTGTTCCCCTTGGCTTATGCTTGTTGTTGTTGTGGCCTGGCCATGTGGGTGGCGGACATTTTGTGAAAGCAGGCAGTGTGCTTTTGCCATAGGCTTGCATTGTCTGTCTTCCATTTCTTTTTGTTGTGGGTGGCTAGCGGCCATTTTGTGGAGCCATCCAGGCAGTGTGCTTTTGCCATAGGCCTGCATTGATTGTCGGTCTTCACTTTCTTGTTATTATTTGTGGGTGGCCTGGCCATGTGGGTGGCGGCCATTTTGTGGAGCAAGGCAGTGTGCTTGCTTTTGCCATAGGCTTAAGCTTGTGGCCTAGTCTGCCAGTAGGCCCAGAGGTAGTCATCATGGGTGCATAAAAACTGTTTCTGTGTTGTCTGTTGAATTTTAACATCATTTAAGGCATGGATGGCATTGGATTGAATTGCAAAATGTGGTTTTTGGGGTGGTATTTCAGTTTTTTGGTGTGTGTTAAATAAATAGGCCTTTTCAGCCAGTAGGTAACCCTGGGTGTTCAGCTCGCGGACTTTGGGCAACTCCGCACTGCGCGACAACGCGGACTTACACTTTTTATCTTCTTCGCGCGCTAAATATACGTTTTCGCGCGCGCGATAACTATTTGTGACGATCGCGATGCCGAACACGCAGAATTTACAATCTGGCGAAGAATATCTCTCGAGCAGCATAAAACCTTCTCGAAAATGATGATTTTGTTCATTTTGCTCAAAAAACTCCTCAGTTTGTCATTTAGATGTAGTTTTGTGTGCAAGGAGTCACTTTTTTTTTTTTTTACAATTTTTTTAAAGAGGAAGGAAGTTCCCCAGAGTCTCCAACTTCCTGGTCCTGTCCTTTGTCTTCACTTTCTTGTTATTGTGGGTGGCCTGGCCATGTGGGTGGCAGCCATTTTGTGAAGCCAGGCATTGTGCTTTTGCCATAGGCCTGCATTGTCTGTCTTGTCTTCCTTTTCTTGTTGTTGTGGGTGGCCTGGCCATGTGGTGGCGGCCATTTTGTGGGACCAGCCACTGTGCTTTTGCCATAGGCCTCCAAGCTTGCGGCCTAGTCTGCCAGTAGGCCCAGAGGTAGTCATCATGGGTGCATAAAAACTGTTTCTGTGTTGTCTGTTGAATTTTAACATCATTTAGGGCATGGATGGCATTGGATTGAATTGCAAAATGTGGTTTTTGGGGTGGTATTTCAGTTTTTGTGTGTGTGTTAAATAAATAGGCCTTTTCAGCCAGTAGGTAACCCTGGGCGTTCAGCTCGCGGACTTTGGGCAACTCCGCACTGCGCGACAACGCGGACTTACACTTTTTATCTTCTTCGCGCGCTCAATATACGTTTTCGAGCGCGCGATAACGACTTTTTGTGACGATCGCGATGCCGAACACGCAGAATTTACAATCTGGCGAAGAATATCTCTCGAGCAGCATAAAACCTTCTTGAAAATGATGATTTAGTTCATTTTGCTCAAAAAACTCCTCAGGTTGTCATTTAGATGTAGTTTTGTGAGCAAGGAGTCACTTTTTTTTTTTTTACAATTTTTTTAAAGAGGAAGGAAGTTCCCCAGAGTCTCCAATTTCCTTGTCCTGTCCTTTGTCTTCACTTTCTTGTTATTGTGGGTGGCCTGGCCATGTGGGTGGCGGCCATTTTGTAAAGCCAGGCATTGTGCTTTTGCCATAGGCCTGCATTGTCTGTCTTGTCTTCCTTTTCTTGTTGTTGTGGGTGGCCTGGCCATGTGGTGGCGGCCATTTTGTGGGACCAGCCACTGTGCTTTTGCCATAGGCCTCCAAGCTTGCGGCCTAGTCTGCCAGTAGGCCCAGAGGTAGTCATCATGGGTGCATAAAAACTGTTTCTGTGTTGTCTGTTGAATTTTAACATCATTTAGGGCATGGATGGCATTGGATTGAATTGCAAAATGTGGGTTTTTTGGGGGGTCTATTTCACTTTTTGGGTGTGTTAAATAAATGCCTTTTTTGCGTGTGTATGTGTTGTTGTTGTGGTTGTTGTCTAACTTTCCAAACTGTTTTATCCATGTGGATTTTAGTTTTTGCATTAAAGCTGTGTGTGTTTTATCAGGCATCCTTTGTCTGGCCATATAGGCCTACTTGAGTTCATTGTTTGCCGTGCCTTGTGCCTGTGAGTGACCATGTTGCTGGGGGCCATTTTGTGGTGGTAGTTAGTAGTGTGCTGTTTTTGCCACATAGGCCTGTGTGTCTTTCAATTGTTCCTCTTGTCTTACTGCTTCCAAATCCATCCCCATTGCCAGCTGCAGCTCCCTGATGCTGCATCCATCCCACGTGATGCACAAATTTAGGCCAAACAGGCTCCACTACATTTTAGTTTTTGTTCTTTGCTATTCTTATTCTTCCTGAGTGTACACACTACACAGTACACCAGGAAAGCCCTGGCCTTGTTGTCAAAAACTCATAAATGGCTACACTGTTGTTGTTCACTGAGTTTCTAAAATTTAATAATTGAGACAACCACACACTAAGTTATATATTATATTAGTTTGATTTGTGCTATCGTTTGACTTATGTTCTTCTGGCTTTTTTGCTTTTAGGTGCACAAAAGACTGAGGAGGAGGTGTGTCATCATTGCCCGTTGTACTGCCAGACAGACATCCTGCTGCTGTACACAACGTGACGTGTGACCTGACCAGACATCTCTGCAACTTGTGCAACTGAGTGCTGCTGACATCTGAAGAAGATGGGCCCAAAGAAAGCAGGTACCAGGTCCTCCAGTACCAAGAAAGTTGCTATTGAGAAGAAGGAACAGAAGAAGGAAGTGACACTTAAGTCTAGTGTGCTGCCCAATACCTTTTTTGGGAAAAGAAAATTACGCCTGCAGCAGCGGTGTCCGTGGGGCAAGCTGGGGGCAGCACCTCCGCATCAGTGGGCCCAACCCACCAACCCAGGCCCAAGCACATGAGTGTGGAAGAGGCAGCCAGCCTAATGGTGGAAAGCAGTGATGCTGAGCCTGAGATAAACTTATCGCTATCTCAAAGTAGTACCCAATCAACGCAGGAGGAAACACAGCAGATAAGTGGTCAACAACAACAACAGCCGCAACCACCGCCTGCAATAGTAGTTGTTGTTCCTCCCGAAGTAGGGGCAGTTCAGGAAATTGAGCCTCATGCAGAGGTAGAAGAAGAAGCCACTCATTCAGAAGATCCATTGTCTTCCAAATCTCCAGCAAGGAAAAGGAGGGGTAGTCCATCAAGTTCTTCGCCAAGTCCCCCTTCTGATGATCTAGATGCCACTTGGAAGCCACAAACTGAGTCTGAGAGGGAGACACGTCCCAAGACCAAGCTAGGGAAAAGGAAGGTTCCAGAAAGCCTTACACTTATGGAGGTCGATGTAGAACAGCAGGATGATGATGATGATGAGCCAGTCATCACGAACATCACTCCCGGCCCTGAGGAGATGGAGACCAACATTATTACCCTATCCAAAATCGCTGCGAGGGATGTAGCACGCATACCTCCACAGGTAACACCAACACGACCTACAGCTTCCATATTTGCATTAGCAAAGGCCCGGCAGCGACCTACATCCAGCACAACCACCACCTCAGTAGAAGTAGGTAGTGGTACAGCACAGAGTCACATTCAACACACACCCTCCAGTTCATCCGGCATTGGAAGTGGCACCTCCAGCAGGAGGCAAAAGTTAAGCTCCCCAGTTTGGGACTTCTTTACGGCTAGCGAAAAGGAGGAGAACATTGCTATATGCTCCATTTGTAATACCTCTGTTAGTCGTGGTAAGCTTGGTACAAACTATGGTACGGGAGGCCAAATAATCCATCTGAAAAAACACCACTTGATCAGCTGGGAGGACCACCTTTGCGGCATAAAAACTGCAACCATTGGTGTTGGTGGGGATAAAGGAGTAGAAGATCCGATCACGGTGGAAGAGGAAGGACAGGGAGACATTCTCTCTGGTAGTGGTACACAAAGTCTCCTTGTCCCCAGCAGTGCAGTGTTAACGTTGCCCACATCTTCAGCAACATCTCAGTGGCACAAGAGTAAGAGTCAGCCTGAGACACCAAGGAGTACTGCAATGAAAAAAAGTGCGTTGTTGAGCCTAAGAGAAAGGAAAACCATGCAGCCTACCATTATCAGCATGTTTGAGGGGGAGGGGCAGTACGAACGCAACCATCCAATAGCACGTTTGTACAATGTGAAGCTGGCTAAAATGTTAGCACTGGACCTTCTCCCTTTTTCTTTTGTTGAAGGGGTGGGTTTTCTGGAATTTGTGACCGCCATCTGCCCAAAATGGCATGTTCCCAGCCGCTACTATTTTGCCAGAGTTGCTGTTCCAGCACTACATCACGACGTGCTGGAATTGCTTGGAAAAGCCTTGAAGCAGAGTGCTGTTCACAGTATCCACCTGACAACAGACATGTGGACCAGTTGCCAAGCCACAGATTACATGTGCATCACTGCACACTGGATCTCTTTTGCTGGGGTTAGAGAACAGATATCTGCTGGTGTTGACGCTGCTGAGATTTTTCATGCAAACATGCAACTGTAGCCATGTTTGCCATGGAGAAATCTCATACTGCTGCAAACATTTTGGAAGAGTTTAACACCAAGGTCTTTGAGTGGCTGCGCCCAAGAGGGCTTAAGATTGGTTTTGTTGCCACGGACAATGGCAGTAATGTAGTTAAGGCCATGGGCGATGGTGGCTATTTCACGGTCCCGTGTTTGGCACACTGCATTAACATTGTTGTTCAAGACTTTCTGAAAAATGAATCCAAAGTCAGCAACTTACTGGCCACCTGCAGAAGAATATGCACACATTTCAGCCATTCTTTTAAAGCCCAGAAGCAGCTGAGGGTCATTCAACGTGAGCATTAAATGCCAGTCAAAGCTCTCATCCAGGAGGTGCCAACACGTTGGAACTCAACTTATTACATGCTTGATCGTCTGTTTGACCTGTACATACCACTCAATGCTTATGTCATGCAAAGATTAGGGGAACCTACTGTGAGAGGCATGACCGTTGAGATGGGTCAATGGGACCTCATTAAATGCCTGACTGAGATGCTACTTCCTTTTGAGATCTTCACACGTGAAGTCAGCAGGGAGGACTGTACTATGGGCCAAGTTATCCCATTGTTGCACATGCTAGAGCAACAGCTGAAGGAGGTGTCTGAAACGTACGCAGGTGTGGATGACAAACAAGATGCATATCATTTGGCGGAGTCCTTAGCCGCTCGCTTATCTGAAAATACAAGGATTAAAAATAACATTGTGTCACAAGAACATTACATTACTGCCACAATTTTGGATCCACGGTACAAAGTATTTCTGAACAGTAAGGCAGTAATTCCTTTTTCGGAAGTGGATGTTGCCAACTACAAAACTTTGATAGCTGAGGAAGCCAGTAAGTTCGAAAACGAACGGCTGGTAATTACAGGCCCTCCATCCCAGGCCATAACAAGTACTACAGGGCATCCAGAGTCAAGTTCTACTTCGGAGCCTGAGGGCAGTGCGTTTGCCTCCCAGCAGTCACCGACACCAACACTACCAATAACATCAACAACAGCAAGAACAGGATCATCCACAGTACAATCGGCAACTGATTGGTTTCTACGGCAGGGGTATGGTATGTCCAGTGCTGATGCAAAGGCAAAACAGGCCGAGCACATCGGAGCACCCCTGAACATTGAGCGGACGGTCCAGGCCTATCTGGATGACCCAACAGAGGTCTTCATGGATCGAAACCCATTGGTGTATTGGTATGGGAAAAGAAGCCAATGGACAGTGCTCAGCAGGCTGGCGATAAAGTATCTGGCTTCCCCTGTCGCAAGTGTCTCTTCTGAGCGTGTTTTCAGTGCTGCTGGTGCCATTGTAACTTTGAAAAGGACCAGTCTCTCGCCCAAAAGCGTGGAGAGGTTAACCATGATCAAAATGAATCAGCACGTTATACCACCGGATTACAAAATACGTGAATCACAGCAGGAAAAGGAGAGCGACTTCGATGACGTAAGTAGTGGGTTACAGGACCTACTTCTGTCCGAACCATCAGAGTTTGAGGACGAGCTCCTCTTCCCTGACAACTAGGCTTTCAAATTGTTACTTTCTTCCTTCCTTTATTTGTCTGTGTATCTGTCTTTCTGGTTCAAATCAAATCACAACAAATCCATCACCACCGTCTTCTCTTTTATTTCCCTATTGGAGTTGCACGTCTGTGAATTTAACTGTCCACTCTTCAGAGTCCTGCTTCATCTTCCTGACTCACCCTAATTACGTTTCCATCAAGCCAGACATTGGAGTACAAGAAATGTTGCCTTTAACAGTCCCTCCATAAGAAGTGAAACGTGACTATAGCTATCCTCCGTTTTGTTTCCGAGCCGAAACTCATCACTGTCCGAAGGCTACCGCCTCTGCAGGCATCCACAACTCTTCACTGTCAGAACTTGGGCAGGCATCCAAAAGTAAACTCATCACTGTCAGAAGGCTAGAGCCTCGGCAGGCATCCAAAGCTCATCACTGTCAGGACAGAAGGTACTTGGCAGAGAAAGACAAGACTCTTCGAAGAAACTTGCTGACATTTCTGCAAACTCAATTGACCAGCAATGACCGCTACCCAGGCCGCGGCCCATCACAGCGCTGACCATGTGAAGCAACTTAAACTGCGACAAAGTGCCACAGATGAATAAGACGAAAACCAAAACAGCGATTAACACTCAAAATGAATGTGGAGTAATAATGAGGCCACTGCCTCGTTAAAAAAAAAAACACACCTGTCATAACTAGGCATCTGATGATCTGACAGCCAAAGAGAAGAGCAAGACAGGTAATGATGGCATGCATTGGATGCTTGCTGACTCTGAGTGATTGCTGTTGTTTGTTGTGTTGATGTTGTGCATGAAGTCGAACTCTACTAGTTAATCTACAAAGTGAAAGTGACTCAAGTGACAGTCAATGTTTCCCTTCTTGTTGTTTAATAACCAAATTGTACTCCTACTACTGCAGGTGCAGGCCAATATCTGTTGCAATTTTTTAATATGGAATATGGACTTAATCGGAGTCACTACAGACTGAGTTGGAGTTGGACAACACGTACCGCACCATGATGATGATGACCATACTATCTTTGCACGCAGTCAGTCATTTGGATCGGAGATGATTGAAGGAATAACTGCGTTTCATGAAGTGGCATAAAAGGTAAACACAACAATTCAACAAGAAAGTAAACACAGCAGACCTACATGTCCATGTAGTGGTGGAGTCGAGTGTAGTCATATGACTGACAGCGGCGCATTGATTTAGTCACTTAATTTTGAAAATGCTAGTTTGCTGTATATGCCTTTTGTCTGGCTCTGTCAAAATTTAAGGTAAATGGAGGTTGGGTCACGGGCTGGTGCTGTGGTGGGCCTGTTCTGTCCTGTTGTTGTTGTAGCTTAATGCTGTAAACAGAATAGACACAATATATCCAAGCCGCCTCAGTCTGAAAGTGTTCTCTCTTCTCTTCTTGGACTCCACCGTAATTGATGCTTTTTTTTATTCATTGATTTTTCAATACCCCTTTTGTTTTTCCATCTACACTTACAGGCCGGCCTTTACCCTGTGCTATACTGGGAGAAACAACTCACACTTACCATACCAATCCGCATCAGGCAGGCAGTGGCACCCAAGATTGATGTGTGGATCGTCCATGGAAGATAGGACCAAGAGGAATGACGAGATTCAACTCCACAATTTGACCAGGATAATACAGTAACTTTAGTATCATTCATCATTCGTCTTTTAATTAATTTGATTCCTTTTTTCTCTTCAATCATTACGACTGTGTGTTGTGTTGTTGTTTGTTTGCTAATTGATCCCTACAACTATTTTTTTATTTTCTTTGCTATCTTTAAAAGTAAGCCCGGTACAACATGGAATTTGGGTCTCTGAGGGCATACAGGCAAGGCAAATTGCATAGAATATACTGCTGCCCTGTACTGTCTAATTGTCTAGTAGTAGTTAGTAAGTACTACTCATTAACCATCAAGTTATCTTGTCTTCATCATCATGCATGCATTTCCTTTTTCTCCCTTTATAGATTTATTGGATAAGATCATGGTCGTCTGCCAAGATTGCGCTTTGCTTTTGTTGTGTCCATGCGTACTGTTTTTCTTTGTCAAACCTTTCCCCAAACCCCCCTTCCCATCCATTCATCAAACCCTAACCCTCTTCCCCCGGGCTGTGATTTATATTGAGGTGTGATGTGACTACATTAAATGTACACCAATTGATCACACGCTTGCTGGGGCAGATGTGGTGAAAGCAACACTAATTCAATTTCAAGGCAGGGCGAGGAACTTCTTCTGCTTGCCCACCCATGCTCAGTCTATGTGCAAGCCAATTTTTTTTCCAAAGGGACCGTCACCTAATACATCATAATTAATTGCCGGCATTGATTGGATTCATCATCAACATCCTACCACACAGCAGTAAAGGTTACGAATTACGATTGTGTTAAGTTAAGTGACTCACTTGACACAAATACAGTTTGTAACTTCTTGTACTAGGCTGTCCCCGCCACCATTATGTTTTATTTTACTTTAGCAGTTGCAATATTGTTTGTTTGGCAGTCTTCTTCTGTACTGTACTTTACTTCGTTCTACTACTCCTCCCACAGTCGTTCTCAGGCAAGTGACTGTCTCTTTTTTATTTTTTTTGCAAATGCTACTGCCAGTGTCTACTACTACCACCACAACCATGGCATCTTCTCCATTCTCTTGGGAAATCATGCAGCCATCGCTGTGCCGAACTTAATCATCATCAATCACAGGTAAGATAAGTTTGGTGGGAGGTATAATGAACTAGGAGGAGAGACCGACAGTACTAGGACAAATAACTCAGTGAGGGGTACCGCATCTATCTGTTTGTGTTACATCATCTGCAGATTATTTAAATCAAACACTGGCTGCGGCCCTGCAGAAGCAAGGAAACCATGTGACGTAAATTCGTAAAACAGTAACCCCCCACAAAACATTAACATTGTATGTTTAAGTATAAATATAATTTATTACCCTAACAAAAATAAACTATCCCACACCTGACCCACCCCTCTCCCTAACCCCAACCAATGTCCAAAACGAAAAAGTCCAAACAATGTCCAGAAACCCCAATGCCCAATTCCCACCCACCAACAAAAGGAATAAAAAAGGGGCAATCCAACAGGGTCCTATAGTTCTTATATTCGGCGGGCTTTCAGGTGTTTGTCCACCAGGATCTTGACACGCTCCTCTAGTTGCTCCTCTAGGCGTGAAATCCGGAGGAGCATCTGGCGGCGAAATGCCCTGCAGTGGCATCCAGGGTGGGGGGCAGCAGTGCTGGATGATAAGGAATTGCGGCGGCGGGCTGCTGCCTGACCGCGGCGCCGTACCACTGGAGGTGGGGCATGGCTGGGGCCCGGGGTATCGGAGGAGGCTGCAGCTGCTGCCGCCTCCTCCGCCTGAGTCACCAGCCGCCGGTACTCTTCACAGATGGCCTCCAGTTTCCGGCGCCGGGCCCTGGCTGCCAACTCCTTCCGGGATGGTTTTTCTTGGGAAGGAGTATCTATATCAAGAAAGAAAAAGAATATTGTTGTAACCAATACTCTTAGCAAAACAGTAACACAAAATTAATTCAACACATAGTGGCACAGTAGCACTAGCAAGAAGCACAGTACATAACATTTGTGGTAATAATCTATCCTCCCACTTCCTCGGCCTCTAACATTTGTGGGAGTTTCAGGTATTATACTAGCACTATGGACTCCAGTACACAGTACACCAGTCTTCTTCTTATCTCTAGTTTAGTGAAATTACATAACCTGGTTGTAGCCGGCATGCCAGCTCAGTCAGCTATGCTTGCACCCAAGACAAACATACGAGTCATGACGCAGACTCACGTTAGTTTTATTTACTACTGTCTGCAGGTGGGGAAGCTCGTATTTTTCTATTACGGGTGGCACTGGCCATACTCTCTCTGTTACATGAAGGGCAATTGCTCAATTTCACTTTCACAGTGCCCTGGCTACTACAAAAAGGCAGATTATATATCTGATCCAATGATCATTGCTTATATATGGGACGACGACATAAGGTCAGTAGCGGTCGGTGGTGGGAGTGCTGCCGGGCGGTGACCTGGGGAGGGGCAGGGTGGGGGTAGTAAACTATGGATTACGGCCAATTACAGGTAAGTAAACATATAAATAAATAAAACTAATTTCGTTGCGCGCACTGCATCGCATTTGTCGGTGCAGTGCGCACAAAGAAATTCGCTTTATTTATTTTTATGTTTAGTTACCTGTATTTGGCCATAATACATTGTTTACTACCCCCCACCCTGCCCCTCCCCACATCACCGCCCGGCAGCACTCCCACCACCGACCGCTACTGCATAAGGTACTTTGTTTTGATTGACTGTGTAACCAACAGATAGGCCACCCTTTGCAGGCTTGCTGACACATTCGAAAATAAATTAACATAGGTAGGGAGTGGTCCTCGGAGTCGAAGGAAGTCGCTTGATAACTAACTATACACAATATATATGATGTGCTTGCAAACTACTGTGAGTCAACTGTATTCTGAAAATACAACTTGTATTCCCCTCGGCTTTGCTACTCTGGCGCGGTTTCTTTTACATTCCCTTCAAACTAAGACTCTGCATCCCGTGACAGTCTCCACCTATGCTGTCTATGATGAATACATACAGGCATCCATCCATTCTAAGTAAATGTCTATCATTCTTCTTAATGTCTCCACAAACCTTACTTTGTTTCACCAACAACCACCCATGCGTCCACTCCTTCCTTGCTTGCCTTTGCTTTGAGTTTCACCCAAACACCGCTGATGATTCTTGCTATCCCCAGTATCCACCCATACTGTGTCACCCTCCCAGACAGGCATCCATTCTTCTTTCACCTTCCACCCATCCTTCAACAACACATGCATCTGATTCCTATCAGCCACCTATCCATGCTTCCAACGTATCCTTCTCTGCCAGTCATATTAAATCTCGCCCGTCCTTCCTCCTTCCACCCTTCTTTCCCTTTTTGTTCAACACATCCATCAAGGTCATCTGATCTGACTTTTAGTCTTCTCCATAAAACTTTCACAGCTGAGTTGGAGTCAGATAGAAGAGGCCATTGGTTACTCAACTCATGCTGCTAATGCTATTGCTAATGCATTGCTAATGCTAGGTAAAGGGTGTCTTCTTCAACCGTTGTATAATGTTCACTACAACTTCATACCTAATAAGTCTCAACAACAGTAAATTGAGTGAAGTGAACACCCTTCCAGCTAGTGCAATGTCAATAAGTAATGAATTTAACTTACCACCGCCTGCCACTGCTGCTGGCTCACCCCCTGTAGCTCCTGCAGGTGCCGCATCTCCTGCCCCCTCCGGAATGGTCGCATCGCCGCTGGCCCCGCCAGCACTGGTGGTCGGTAGTACGCCTAGAAAAAAACATGACACATTTTTAGATGCCTGTACACCTCCCCCTATTTATTCTTTTCACTAGCAAGATTGAAAAAAAAGTTAATACATACATATACAACATACATCACTAGTCCAAATCGGGTACTAGAGTAGAGTCAGTAGACACTAGTAGTGTTATGGTCCCTAGGGTCATTATTATAGTCTACTCTACTCTTTGCAAAGTTAGCCTGAGCCATGCAACCATTTTTCGCTTCATGTCTTTTGCGCATGTTACCTCGCAGCTTGTTGTGCAGTAACAGTAAGACGCCTTTTTGAGCCCACATGAGCTCATACAGCTACTGTCTGAGCGTTGCGTACAAGAGGTCAAAAAACAAGCCACTTTGTTACGGAGTTCGGTTAGTCCGTATTGCTTAGCCATAAGTAACATGTTACACTTTTTGGCATGACTGAGAAATGCTTGCATTATACTATCTAAGTCGCACCATTTTTCTCATAACAGGCAGAAGATTCCCTTCTACGAACCAGAGATTTGCAGAGCTTATGAATGATGCATGTAACCAGTACTTCTACATTCTACGGTGAGGGGTCTCCCAGAATTCGCACAGATCTTTTGTCTTCTATCATGCACTTGTAACAATGTTTATTGTTTTAATCTTATGCATTTTGCTGTTGGAGCTGGCTGTTGTACACTGAATTTTATAGGACAACATACAGAGCTTGTTAGTTGAAAATAAACCTTTTGAACTTACACATAGACTCTGTGGTATTTGGTGTGGTGGTGGTGGTGGACTTACACGAGTGAGTGAGCGAAAGGGTGTTATGTTCTGGGTTGTGTAATCATTGGGTATCTTCGGGTGGGGGTTCGGGGACCTAATGAGACACTATAGCTAGTCGGTCAGGGGATAGTGGGTTCACTTCTGACTGAGGTGTGAGGAAGGTCCAACCTCCCATCACCAACATCCTATTTTCTTGTGCATAGTTCTGTATGTGGCTGTGCAGAATCCCCACAACAGTAGTAGTATGTACTATATCCTATCAAAAATAGTCAAATATCTGGTTGGGCATTTTGTTTGTGGTAATTGTCAAAGCCTCAAGATTAAGAAGCCTAGAAGAGGACAACCCAAAGGACTGGACTCAGTGGCTAGAGCTATTGGTCAATCTGAGTTGTATTCAAAACCGTAAAATAAAGAGTGGCAAACTGGGCAAGCTTAGCTACAGACAGACTAATAGTAGTAGTACAGAGAGTCATAGCAGAGGCAGTTAGAACTTAGAGGCAGGGATAACCAGAATTTAGAAACAGTTAGTCAAGTCAAGATCAAAGAAGCTTTTGTAAAAAATTGAATTAGGAAGGGGAACCAGAATTAATAGTTCGGAAAAAATAAGGTGCAGTAAAAGTTAGGGAAATATAATTGTTAATATTAACCACTGGAGGACTTACTGGGGCCAGCAGCAGGGCCCTCGGTAGAGGAGAGGTCCTCTGGTGGTTGTCCCGCCGACTCGGACCCCGTCTTCTTGCCCCTGGGTGCTGCAGATCAGTGATCATGTAAGATATAATAAAGAAAGAGACAAACATTAATGATTGCTGTGAAACAAATAAATTATCTAAAAAACGCTCAAATAACGTTTTAGGAAACAATAATTGCAATAAAATTGACCTATCTAATCCGATCGACTACTGGCTTGCGGGATTCACGGACCGTCTACTTATTTATGAACACTAATCCAGTGTTCCATTCTGATTGATTCGAATCCAGAACACTAACTAAGCCTAAGTACCATCTGACCTAGCCCACCTATTCCAGACGGGCCAATTGTTCACTAAGTCTGCATTTCCATTTTTTTTAGCCCTCAAAAATGCATAGATGAGATGGAGGACACATGCATAAATTTGTGCATACACCAAATTGTTGGTTGGTTGCGTCTGATGTTCTGCTACTGACTGACACTGCTAAGCCTACCACTCACTAAACAAACTACAAAAGGTTCTACTAAGGACTGGGGTAAGCAGCACTCAGTGGCAGAGGATGCGTCACGCAGACCGCTAAAAATTATCAACTAATACTAACTAAACCTAGTATCAATCCATCCACCACTATTTGACAGGAGGACAAAGGAAGGACTAGAGTCTCTCTAGCAATAGCATTACCTAACTTAAGTTCTCTAAAGTAAACTCTTACATAAGTAAGAGTAGCGCCGAGCACCTGTGTCCTACAATAACAGAAGATTTTGAAACGTAATTTACCTGCAATGTAAGCAGCAGTATTCTTGTTATTCGTAAAAAAATTATACACAATACTTATACTACTATATATATTAGCTACTCACCAAGCCCCACGACCTCGACACCTAGCAGGACACAGGTCCTGCTCCCGGTCCAGGATGTCTGACCACCGGTGGGCCAGCTGGTTATGGGTGCGCCGGACCCCTGAGCAGCGAAACACTGCCCGGCGCACCTTCGCCCACCGGCGGTGACGCTCCTGGGTAGGGTACCCGGAGCCTGGCCTGCCGCCTGCTGCCAAGGTGAAGGGGAGGTGGCGCTGCACAAAAAAACAAGGGCGGCCACCTCCGCCTCGCTAAAAAGCTGCCGGGCTTGCACCCCTGCAGGGCGCAGTCTGCCGCAAGGCAGGCGGCTCTTGGGCGCACGCGCCTTGCCCTTGGAGCCGTTATTGCTGCTGCTACCCTTCACCATGGTTCTGGGGTGTGTGGGAGGAGGCGGAAAAGAAAAGTTAGAAGGGAAAAATAAAGTTAGGGGAAGAAGTAGGAGCTTAAAGAAGAAAGTAATATAAAACAGTAGAAAAGTAAAAAAACACAGTAAAAAGTAGAAATAAATGCAAAATATAGACTTAGGCACAGAGAGAGATAGATAATAAATTTAAAAAAATTGAAAAACAGTGTAAAAAACAAAGCATTGCAAAGATTGAGGGAGGATAGAAAAGCAGGCCCAGAACCATAGCATAGAGTGAAAAACAAGATGGCCGCGCCCATAGGCGACCGCATGGGCAAGTTCGCGAGATACTATCCCCCGAGCACGCAAACAGCGTCCCGAACACGCACAACGCGTTCCTGAAGAAGAAAAACGCATCACGAACGGGCGCGATAAGCAACTACGAACACTCGCGTAGCTACGCGTAGCTCGCGTAGCGCTTTAACGTCTTTGCGTAGCTTCGCGTAGCGCGACTACGCGAACTACGCCCAGGGTTAATCTTGTCCCATGTGCCACCCAACTCCAGGGCATGGTCCTGCGTGTGGACTTGTCTCCATATATCTACCGGTACCAACAAGCCGAAAAATAGCTCTATGTCAGCTAACGTCATCACTGTGGAGGAGGCCGCCTCTGTCAATTCTTTATAATATGCAGTGGGATTTTTCCTTGGATCCGGTAGCTGGCTTTTTAGGGAAAGGACCTCGCTCCTTTTCCAAGGAGTATAGATCCATTACTCCTGAAACCTAGCATCGACTCGCGGTCTTATTACGGTATCCGTAGAGTCGAGCAATTCTGGTATTTCAGCGTGGTAAATGGGATAGACTTCCCTCATGGGGTGCTGTGTCCCTAACAGCGGAACCTTTTGGAGTAACCTGCCTCGGTAACCCACTAGTGTAGACACATTGCTAAAAACTTCATTCAGGGCCATGTCTGTGACATATACTCGGTCTCGTATATCATAAATAATCTGCGGTGCCGTACCCTGGAAACACTGCTCCCACAACGCTATCAGCGTGGCGGACATGTGCTTAAGGGCATGCTGCTGTACGAAGGGCTCATAATCCTTCATTATACTCCACACATCCTCAACACTATAAATTGGGTGCCGGGCCCATTGGGCTGCCTGATTCGCCACCATCTGTTTCTCCTCTGTACCCACAGCAGAACGCGCCAACACCTTCTCTATGCGGTCTTGCGCCGCCGCCCAGTTGGCTCCGGGAAATCCACTCGCAGGCGTTTCAGTATGCAATAGTGTTTGGGGCGTTACACCCACAGGGGAAGGGACAGATGCAGAGACAGGTACCATCATGTAGGGGGACAAGGTTGTAGGTGTAAGAGGGAGCATAGTGGACGAGGCGGAGCCAAGAGACGGGACAGGAGAATGAAGAGACAAGATGGGGGAAGTGACAGTGTCTGCCCCTGTGGTCGGCGGGAATACAAGGGAGGCAAGTGGGGCTGAGGTCAGAGAAGCAAGTGGGGCCAGGGTCGAGGCAGCAGTACCTGAAGCATCAGAGGGAACAGCCCCAGAGTTCAAGGACGGGGATATGGGGACTGTAGGATATATCCGCTGTGGGGCATAGGGAGGTGGGGGGTGAGAGTCCAAGAGCTCCTCAACAAGCTCATCTCCTTCCTCCCTAACAACATAACTTTTGTCTGTCTGCAGACGAAACTTCCTATCTGCAATCTCTATGCCTTTCTCTGTCTTTACCCTTTCATAGGCTACCGCCTTCTGCGTAATCGTTTGTGTCTGCTTCCTTCGAACCTCTTTCTCTGCTCGCATGCGTCGCTGCTTTGCTTCTTTCTGCCACACTCTCAAGGAATCAAACATAGACTGCCTACTCCTTTTAGCAAACAACTTGTCCCGCAGGAAATTTATTTTCTGTTCACCAAATGAGCCAGTAAGTGGCCATTGCAGCTCAGCATTGTCCCTCATATATTTATTCCACAATGTGCTAAACATAATAGGGCCAATACCATGCTTGACATATATGTCAAAATTTGGGGTACCCTCCGGAGGTGCGGGCTGGCTCTCTTCCAATCGAGCATCAGAAGAACAACATCGGCATCCAAAACAGCTTAACTTACTTAAACAAGGCATCTTAATACAATGCACAGGCACTGTCCCTAACGGACAAACAACACCAACAACGATTATACAAAAAAATAGAGTAGCAAAATCACTCAAACACCAAACCAGCTGTCTGGAAGGCACAGCTGCTCCTCACTCAAACACGCATCCTATCAGCATCATCATCGGCATCAGTCCAGAGACCACGCAACATCCAGACACACAAGCACATCACCAATCAGCCCTGAGGCTGCATCACAAGGAACACGGCCGTCTAAAGACCGTACCAAGCTCGAGAGGACAGGCCGCAGCCCCAGACCATTTGGAATGTACGCCAATTACCAGTTGGCCTGGAAGATTGTCTGCGAACAGCCCCAGACCTTTTCAATGCACAGACCGAATTACCAATTGGTCCATCAGACTGCTCGCAAACCCTCTGTGTCCTTTACAAGGGACACACACCCACCAAGTACAAACCAAGACGATATTAAACCGTACCAAGACACAGCCCGTCGACTCGTGCCGTTCAAGCAAGGCAGTTCAGAAACTGCAGACATGACAGTCTGAAGACTGCATCAGGACACAGCACACAGGCTTGTGTCGACCGAGAATGGCACAATTTTCCAAGAACCAAATCACTCACCTGGTGCACACAGGTCGAGTCAAATTATTCTCCACTGCCGACTCTTCAGACCAAACGGTCAACTCCAAGGTTTTGCCTTCTCAGGACCCCAGCCGGCGACCACTAGCCGAGGATCCACCCGATCGGAAGGGCGGGGCAGCTGCAAGAACCAAGCTCGGTCTTATGTATGTGGGGCCCCGATCCGCCCGACCGACCAGACACCACCCCGGCCCCTGCGACCCGATTACTGGTGAGGGGGCCACACTTCGTGGGGTCCCTGTTCGGGCGCCAACTGAAGGACGTGGCCCTCTAAGGCCACGCGGGTCTTTCACAACCACCTGCTATGCCTTCCCCAAAAGGAAGAGTCAGTCAGACAATAGAGAAATACAAACTTACTTTATTCCATATACTCTGCAGAGGAGCCCAGTCAGACCTTCACCCTAAGATGTCTGCCGAGGGGACTGACTCCCCGAGGTACGCTAATACATGATAACCTCTTCTGGAGACTTCGGCCACGCCTCTGATGGAAAATTACCGGCCTGAGCCGGGCATGAACAAAGGAGGTACACAGAGATGAGCCAGCACCTGCCAGAGGGGTGCACTATCAGTATTTCAAGGCCACTGTGCCGAGTCTCAGTGTCTCCTAACGTGGGAGCAGAACTACATGTAGAGATTGGAATGTGCAAACAGAACAACAGTTCATTAGCAAGTCGGGGTAGAGTCTTGGACAGAAGAAGAGAATAAAGAAGTACAGTTTCTGCTGAGGCAAGCGAGTTAAAAAATTAAGGCCTAAAATGAGCACGGCCTAAGCAGTCTTCTAGTGGTTATGAAATACAAAATAGAGTCACACGGGCTAACTAAAGCCAACATGCAGCAACGATAACCCAGTGGGTTGCATAACGTAAATACAAATGGCGTCTATTTTAGCCACACATTGCTAACCTAGTATAGCATAACAGGTACATTGTAGGAAGGGGAATTTCAAATCTAACAGTGCGGGAGTGGGTCGGTCCCGCTCCCGCACCGCCTAACTCATAATAAGGCCCTTACAATGCTAACGCAGCATTCTAAGTCTTACATACAAGGATTTTATTACCTGACATCATATAACCCAAATTCCCAGTATGTAATGAACACTACATTTAATTTTCCCCTCAGGATAAATCTTGCAAAACATTTTCAAATAACTCAAACTCAAGAAATATAAGAACAAACTCTAAAGGGCTGTATTACTAAATGAAGAACAGAATCAAATAAATACAAAAACATGAAAACAAAACCTAGAAGCAGTAATATACAGTATGATCCATATACAGACTGATCCATAGACTCCAGATCATTCAAAATGCGGCAGCCCGACTGGTCTGCGGGGTCCCGCTCCGACACTGCATCTTTCCGTACCTTAGACAACTGCACTGGCTACCGATAGCCAAGCGGATTGAATTTAAGGCACTGACAATTGCCTTTCGAGCAGACAAAGGGAGAGGGCCTATCTATCTGAGAAGGAGACTCCGCCCCTATCAACAACACAGATCTCTAAGGTCCAATCACAAACGCTTTCTCGTCACACCGCGCTTTGTGAAAGCAAGAATGGGAGGCAGAACATTCGAAGTGGTTACCACCAGATGTTGGAATAACCTCCCCCCTCACCTTCGCATGATGCAGTCCGAACTAGAATTCAGAAGGGCCTTGAAGACCTGGCTTTTTAGTCGGAATGACTAGTCTATCGCTGCTCTCTGTCTTGATCACTGTCTACTATAGCGCCGGGACACCCCATTTGGGGTAGCTGCGCGCTCAACAAATGCCTTTTATTATATTATTATTATATACAAATGGTACATTGCACCAAGCTTGTATCAAACAAGCTCATCATGAATCTCAGGCCACTTCATGGACCTGAGAGGAACCTGCCTAATACGTCTGCTCCTGAAAATCTCGGGCAAAGAATTTTCCTGCCTGTTTGACTTGCTCACACCACCCTTTCACCCAATACCTGACTCAAAAACAGAAGCATCCTCTTTCTCACCAGATACCTCCAAACTGTAGTAGGTGGTTTCTCGTCTGGATTTACCCACTCTTCCTACATTCCAACAATTCACTCCATTGACTCTAAACACATTTCCGCACACATGTAGCAGAATATCTTTACTTCCTGACAGTTTTGCTAACTACAAAATCTAAGGACTCCTTCAACAAAGAAAAATGGGTTATATGCCAAACTAATCTGAAAGAAAAGCTAACATCAACTGCGGCCAGACAGAAGAGAGTTCGGGATGCCGCAGAAATACAGCAAGACAAAGTTCACAAAAGATTGAAACTGATTGTTGAAGAGGATCAAATATTGCATCATTGTAACAAGTGGCCCCTCCCCCCTGCCCTCGCCCGTTTCCCGCCACCCAGCTGAGCGTCCCTGTAGCGCTCAGCTGGGTGCGCAGCCTGTGATGATGCGTCGTCCGGGCGGGCGTCACTGGAAGCAATGTCACTGGAGCGTCCCTCCCCTCCCCTACAAAGGCGCGCCTAAGGCAAGCCCGCCTGCGCCAGTCCGCGACCCGACTGTGGCCAGCGCCAGGAACCCTGGCTCCCCAGGACCCCGCCGATATGACGCCGCCACCCTCCTCGCTCTCGACCCCGGAAGACACCCAGACTGCCAGAGCTTCTCACCTAACACCACCCACAGACCATTCTCCTGCAGACACTGCTAACATTCCTGCCCCCTGAAGGCCGCCTGGTTCACCACCGAACTCCAAGTTGCCAGGCGCACCTGCAGATGCCTTGAGAAAAAAAGGCGTAGCTGGAAAACCACAGAAGACCGGAACAACCACAGGAGCGCCCTGAAGGAGTACCATCAGCTCATAAGGGAATCCAAACGGACCTTCATCAAGAACAAAATCGACACCAACGCAACAAACGCCAAAGAACTCTTCAACGCCATACAGCAATTCACCAAACCCCCTAGCGAGGCCACGGATGTCCCACCATCCCAGGAACTCTACAACAAGCTCAGCTCCTACTTCCATCTGAAAATCAAGGCCCTCTACGACCACTTCAGCGACCAGGCACTGTTCACCACCCCTTCCCCCTCTGCTGACTACCAGCCGACCATCACCACCTGGATGCCCGCCACGGTGGAACTCATCACCACGACCATGATGAAAACCTGATCAGGAGCACCCACGGACCCCTGCCCACCACACATCTACCACAGGGCCGCCACCACCATCGCCCCCGAACTAGGACGGACCATCAACTCCTCCCACCAATCCGGCATCTTCCCTGATGACTGGAAGCGGGCGGAAGTCAAGCCCCTTCTTAAGAAGCCCACGGCCGACCCAACGGACCTGAAGAACTACCGGCCCATCTCTCTGCTTCCTTTCACCGCCAAGGTCACCGAAAGACTCGTAAATGCCCAGCTGACCACATTCATCGAAGAGAACTCCATCCTAGATGCCTCCCAGTCCGGATTCTGCAGCAACCACAGCACCGAGACCGCCCTCCTCGCCGCCACTGATGACATCCGCATGTTACT
Organism: Calotriton arnoldi; assembly: GCA_963921515.1. Lineage (NCBI taxonomy): Eukaryota > Metazoa > Chordata > Amphibia > Caudata > Salamandridae > Calotriton > Calotriton arnoldi. The sequence goes on along the minus strand of CAWUFW010005969.1, from coordinate 1,105,125 downwards.
CGACCAGGGACACACTGCAGCCCTCATCCTACTAGACCTCTCCGTGGCTTTCGACATCGTCTCACACCGCACCCTCGCAGCCAGACTGCACGATGCCGGGATACAAGGAACCGCCCTCAACTGGATCCATTCCTTTCTCTCCGGCAGAACCCAGAGGATCAGACTCCCCCCTTCCTCTCTGGACCCACAGAGATCAACTGCGGAGTACCACAGGGATCATCGCTCAGCCCCACGCTCTTCAACATCTACATGGCCCCCCTCGCCGCCATCGTCAGACAGCATGGGCTCAGCATGGTATCATACGCCAATGACACCCTGCTCATCCTATCCCTCACAAGACACCAGGATCAGCTTCCAGGAAGGAATGAGGGATGTTGCGGCCTGGATGAAGGATAGCTGCCTGAAGCTCTACTCAGAGAAAACAGAGGTCCTCATTCTGGGACCGTTGACCTCCGCCTGGGATGACACATGGTGGCCCTCTGCCTTCGGGAGTCCTCCCACCCCGACAGACCACGCCCGGAACCTCGGCATCATCCTCAACTCCTCCCTCACCATGACCCACCAGATCAACGCCGTCGCCTCCACCAGTTTCAACTGCCTCCGCATCCTCCGAAAGACCTTCAAATGGATACCCCCGAACACAGAAAAACCATCACCCACGCACTCATAACCAGCAGACTGGACTACGGAAATGCCCTCTACGCCGGCATCAACAGGATCGTTCTACACAAGCTCCAAACCATCCAGAATGCCACAGCCAGACTCGTCCTCGGGACCCCACGGCATGAACACATGACTCAACACCTTTGAGACCTACACTGGCTCCCCGTCGAGAAGAGAATAACTTTCAAGCTTCTCACCCACACCTACAAGTCCCTCCACAACATCGGACCCAAATACCTCAACGAGAGAGTCTGCTTCCACGCACCCAAAAGGAACCTCCGATCCGCCGACCTCACCCTGGCAGATACAACCCACATCCGCATCCTAAGAGCAGGAGGTAGGGCCTTCTCCTACATCGCAGCCAAGACCTGGAACGAGCTCCAGGTCAACATCAGACGCTCCCCGAACCTGCACGCCTTCAGGAAGGGCCTCAAGACCTTGCTCTTCGACTGAGCCAGAGCTGCCTACCCCCCCACCCCCCAGCGCCTTGAGACCCTCACGGGTGAGTAGCGCGCTTTATAAACCCCCTGATTGATTGATTGATTGATTGATTGAAGTGATACATGTCGTATACAATGGAATAAAGCCTGGGAAAAATTCATTAAAAAATAGCAGAAACCAGTGAATCACAACAAGAATCCAAGGAGCACATTCTCAAGGACTTATCGCCGATTTATCGGCACTTTAGCGCCACAAAAGTGGCAATAGATTTATCGCCCTATTCTCAAGCTGGTGCAAACTGTTGATATCGACAGTTTTCCAGCGATAGCTGCGGCAAAAATCATCGCCACGGATGAGAGCGTCAACTATCGCTAATGATATGCAGAGTAGGCGTTCCCGTGCAAAGACACACGAAAACACCACTTCGTAATATTCCCAACGACCAGCCAGATCGGCGAAGCGACCCAAAAACAGGCGATAAGGTGCATTAGCAGCAGGGATTTAACACCTGCCTTTTACTGGTGTTAAGCAGGACGACAACCTGCAGTATGAAAGGGAGCCCAGCCCAGAGCCACATCTGAAGACCAACAGATGCCATGGAGCCAATGATCATGCAGCTTGGAGACCCAAGAGGGCCACAACACCCACCGCCACCACCCCCAGGACCCTCCCCCTGGACCACCCCCCCAGGACTACCACCTAGGCAGCGCAGAAGAAGACAGCTGACCTTCCGTAAACGGCATGGTCCCTCAGCCACACAATTGCAGAATGTGGGGAGAGGTGGGAACCAAGTATGTGTGAAGGAGGCAAGTCACCCATGAAAAAGAATGTACACAATGCCAAGTGTGGCGGTGATGTGCTGGACAGACTTCAGTATGCAGAGCACAGACATGTCCATGTGGACATATACTGCTGGTGTTTGTAGTGTTGTGGACAGCGGACGCAACCATGTTACCTCAGGCAGTGGGGAAGACCTCGGTCACGTAGCTGTGTCGTCCCCCCCCTGTAAGCGTAAGCGGAGTGGGCTGGGCCGGCGTACGCCAGTCCAGCATAGGAGTGTGAATAAATAGGCCGGGCTCTGGGCGTGGTTCACTTCTGGGATGGCCAATGTGTCTGCCAGGGCGGCGCCCCTCACCCTACCATGAGTCCGCTGCCATGACCGCCAGCCTCCTCAGCCGATTGCTGGCTCCCGCGACACAGGCCCCCAGCGCACCCAGCGGCACAGCACCGCAGAGTTATGTGTCTGCTGACTACTGTCTGCGGCCTACACTGTGGTCAGCAGGTCCCCCAATTCAAATTGAGCCTTGATTTATTTATGGCGCAGTCCAGTAGGCAACAGACATTGCTTCCAGTGCGGCCCCCCTGGATGACGCATCATCGCAGGCTGTGCACCCGCTGAGCGCTACAGGTGCCACCAACTCAGTGCACCACAAGTCATCGCCACATGGCTGTGGGCCCTTCCCGACTGCTGCGTCCGGCCTACACTGCGGTCAGCAGGGCTCACAATTCAAATTGAGCCTTGATTTATTTATGGCGCAGTCCAGTAGGCATCAGACATTGCTTCCAGTGCGGCCCGCCCGGACGACGCATCATCACAGGCTGCGCACCCGCTGAGCGCTACAGGTGCCACCAACTCTGTGCAGCTCAAGTCATCGCCACGTGGCTGCGGGCCCTTGCTGACTGCTGCCTCCGGCCTACACTGTGGTCAGCAGGGCTCACACATATCGAATCCAATCCTGACCTGCAAGGACACGCCATCATCGCTGGCTGCACACCCGCTGAGCGCTTCAAGTGCCACCAACTCAATGCACCACAAGTCATCGCCACGTGGGTGTGGGCCCTTTCTGACTGCTGCCTCCGGCCTACACTGTGATCAGCAGGGCTCACACATATCGTATCCAATCCTGACCTGCAAGGACACGCCATCATCGCTGGCTGCACACCCGCTGAGTGCTTCAGGTGCCACTAACTCAGTGCACCACAAGTCATCGCCACGTGGCTGTGGGCCCTTTCTGACCGCTGCCTCCGGCCTACACTGTGGTCAGCAGGGCTCACAATTCAAATGGAGTCTTGATTTATTTATGGCGCAGTCCAGTAGGCAACAGACATTGCTTCATGTGCGGCCCGCCCGGACGACGCATTATCGCAGGACGCACACCCGCTGAGAGCTCCAGGTGCCACTAACTCAGTGCAGCTCAAGTCATTGACCCTTTATGTTTGAATCTTGTGTGTGTGATTTTTGATCTGGTGCCCCTACCTCAGTGCACTGCAAGTCATGGACCCTTTATGATTGAATCTTGTGTGTGTGATGTCAGAGCTGGGGCCCATACCTCAGTGCACCACAAGTCATGGACTCTTCATGATTGAGTCTTGTGTGTGTGAACCGATGATCACTGTTCTAGTTGTTGCCAGCACCAACCACTCCCTGAGGGCTGGCTTACACTCACCCCACACCCATCCAGCACAGGCGTCACTGGACATGTGACCCTGGTAATAAAAGGGACCGGGCGCACGTGCCCGTAGCCAGTTCCACTATCTATCTAAGTGTGTCTGTGTGGTCATTATGTATGCATGATGGCCCCGGGCCCTACCACATTACATTGTGCTGTGGACAGTGGACGCAACCATGTCACTTCAGGCAGTGGGTAAGACCTTGGACATGTAGCTTTGTCGTCCCCCCCTGTAAGCGTAAGTGCAGTGGGCTGGGCCGGTGTATGCCAGTCCAGCGTAGGGGTGTGAAGAATTTGCCCGGGGCTCTGGGCGTGGTTCAGTGCTGGCCTGGACAAGGAAGTGACTAATGCGTGTGTCTCTGTTGTAGTGTCGGCGCCACCTGGCCCGCAATCGACAATGTTGCAATGTAGCATGCACCCGGAGGGTGGGCTTGTACAAACGGAGAAATGAAGGAGCGCAAGACCGCTCGGGGTCTTGGCTCATACATGCCAAGTGTTGTGTGTATCTGTATTGCTGCAGCATGAGCCAAATGCCTAGCCTTAATTGCAGCGCGAGTAAAGCCAGGCACGAACTCTCCATCTGTGTCCGCCCTATCCTTACGATAGGCCTACACTCACGTGGCCGCCCACCTTCGATGGCCAACATCACAGTGTCGTTGTCAGGCTTGTGGACATGCGCAGACAGGCAAGACAATGGTGTGCCTTAGGAGTGCAAGTGATGCAACCGTGCAGCGCACACAAGTAAATAGGCTCGGGGGAGGGAGGAGCAGCTGTGAGGCAACGTAACACACAGTGATGCCGCTCATTTGCCACATGCAAGACATGTCAGACATGAATCCCAAAGTCGCACACATCCCACCCCACCCCCAACAAGCCACATCACATTTCCTGAATGCAAGCAGATGACAAACTAACATTAGGGATGAAAGCTTCTTTGTCTGAGCTATCAGGCGGAAGCACATCTGCACCTCCGACCTCGGAATTGCATGTGCCCGGCACCCCCTGACAGATACTATAGCAGCTGATGATGACTCCCACACTACGCACAGCCTGATGAAAGACCAACGTATACACACCCCACACACAGAAGTCCTTGCTCAAAGTTATCTTGCATGGAATGGCCTTCACACTTACTCCCACACCATCCCAGGCGTACAACCGTTGCACACTAAAACAACTCATTGATCCGAGCTGTGGCATTTCATCCACAGAACTGGCGCAGGTCAGAACAGTGCCGCTTCAACCAGAGCCACTAAGGCAATTGGCAGAACAACCCGGACACATGCACAACCCCAGTCATGTGGAACTGTACTGTGCACGTATGCTGCATTTACTGGGGGCACTACCATTGGCAATGCTGCGGATCAGTTACCGGCTAAGCTTCCGCCTTGCCAACGTCACCTGCGTTCAGCCTGTTTTGCATTGTCGATCGTGCATATTCGAGTGGTCCATGGATGTCTGCCTATCCAACAGGAGGTAGCTGAACTGGATTTTGACATGTGTGTGCGCCCCCTGTTGGACCACGACCAGGAGTGCCACATTGATACCCGTTTATGGGATGCCTTGATACTTGGCATACATGCTGGCAGCTGGACCTCGGAGATTGCACAACTCCTCGTGTGCAGTGACCACATTGAACCGCTCCCCTATTGGGCTGTAGTGCTAATTGGTGAAAGGGGGTGGACGCAGCACATCTGTCCGGACCTGCTAATGGATTGCCTTGCCGTCCTGTTTGATGAAGTCGACAACGACCTCATGTTGGAAATGTTAGCCTACGAAGCTGCAATCGGTTTCATGGACGATTAACTACGTACCTGCAGCCATAACAGATTGGAACCCATTGCACATGTCCCAACACTTTGTTGCATCTTGGAGATCTGGTCACATATCCCACGACAACAGTGGACATGGCTGCATTCACCTGGACTCCGAATACATGTGCGGACAACAACTCGGGTTAACACACACTTGTGAAAGGTGAGGCACTCCCCCGGAGTGGACAGCGGCGCTTGGCAACGTTCCAAAATTCTGACATACTGCTGCATTGGTCTGCATGTTGTGGTACTTATCTTGCCCATGGTGACACGCATATGCTAATAAAGGCTACGCACCTTCACTTGTATTCACCTGTGATGAGTGTTGATTTCAATGACAATGTGTGTCTCACTGCCGAGCTGGGTCATGGCCATACATGCGCATTGATAGCATTACCCAGGGAGTACCTTTTTGTGGAATCACTGTCCCTACATTTATCCATACTTTCATACTTGATTGATCATAGCCATGACACATCTGTGTGAATTAGAATGTTTTATTCGCATTCAGTGGAGTGTTGAAGCTGGACCAGTACAGGGCCATGCAAACCCCACTTTACATTGTTGCCCCGTGGAGGGCCAGCCAGAGTCCTTTAGGGATTGACAAGTTCATCGGAAGAGGAAGACTTTAGTCTGCAGTGTGATTGCTGTGTCATTGGTAACCAAACAAAATATGGCAGTCCATGTCGGGGTCCAAGGTGAGTGTCGCTGAGTGTATCGGGGGACAATGGAAGGTGTTATTCCAGGGCATGATGCAGAGGGCAGAACCAAGCTGAAACAGGCCATATGGCGGAGATGAATGCTACCACTTCATTCTTACCACAAAGCCAGATTCATCATCATCTTCGTCCTCTGATGTGTCAGGTGCCTCACATGTGGGGGGTGGTGTTTAGTCTGCATCACTGTGTGGCACTGACACATCAGGGGCCGGAGGTGGAATGTCTGCCGCACTGTGTGGCACTGACCCTTCAGGGGGCAGAGATGTGGATGGAGTAGTAGCAGCAGCATTCATCCGCGCCAGGCCTTGTGGCGGCAATGCCATGACGAGGATCTGCAGGGCATGGAAGATCACAGCTACATCTCGCTGGTGTGCAGTCGTGGCAAACATTCTTTCCGCCTGCATCCGCTCCAAGCTCTCCATCATTCTCCTTATGTGTCCCAACTCACGGCTGACATCGCTGGAGTCACTCTGACTAGACAGTTGTTCTTGGCTCAGAGTCATGACTCCAGCGATGTCAGCCATGGATTGTTGGAGAGCATGGAGCGGACAGTGGGTGTCCGTTGGGGACTGTAAGTGGTCCCTGATGGGACTTAGACACCCACTATTGGCATCTAGTTTGGCTGCCATGAAGTCGAACCCCACCCGCAACTGATCAGCCATCTTCTCCTGGCACCCTAACACATGGCGTTGGGATGCCATGTGTTGGTCGTGGGGGTCCTGGGAGACAGCCGTGGTGGTGCTTCCTGCTGTGTGGTCTGTGCAGGGGGTGGGGTCTCCTCGATGCAGCTGGGCTGCCCTGCTCCTGGAGGTGGGGTGCCGAAGCTGTCCGTGAGCTGTTGACGGGCGTCGGTGTCGATGTTGGGGAGGTCTTCTTCATCATCAGTGCTGAGTTGTTGGGTCTGCTCTGCAGGAGGTGTTGATTCTCCCTCTGCAATGTGAAGGGGAGATGCATATTGACATTGTGTTCACATGTATGTTCACGCATTGTACAAGTTTACTTACAGACTGCATGACAATGTACATTGTGACTGTTTGATGCGGGACAGTTGACATTTCTACACCATCAGGGATGTGAGGTTTTACTTGTACATTATCATCTCACAGTTTCCTGCTATGCCAAATGTGAATGGCCATTTTCTGCACACAAGCAGCAGCAGTTGTGCCCTCTGTTCTGTTGTGAAGGTGTTGCAGTTTGTACCACATTGTTGTCAATGTTGAGGTGCTCTGATTCTCATGTGTGTGTGCTGCATTGTGGGTGTGTTGCCCCTTCAGCTCTGATTTTGCTGACCCTTATCCCTTTCAGGCGGTGTGCCTTTCACTTCTGTGCTTATACAGTGCTGAGATATTGCAGACTTGGGTAAATTGGGCTCTTGGTCGGAGTTGTGACTCTTGGGCATGGTTTGTCCGCAGATGTGCTATACTTAATTGTGCATGTGTGCCATTGTGCCCATCTCACCCCGTCCCCCCAGTCCCTGGTCGTTACTCACCCTGTTGCTGTTGGCTCAGGTCATGTTGTGCAGTGTCCGGTCCCCCAACTCCTGCCACCGTCTCCCCAATGATGACTCGGGTCACCATTTCCTCCATCTCATCCAGCTCCTGGTGTGTCGCTGGACTCCCACCTCCAGTCTGTATTTCTGCTTTCAGGTTGGCTGCAAGTTTCAGCTTGGTTTTGCGCTTCACATCAGTCCAGCGCTTCTTGCAGTCGTCCACTTCCCTTCTCTTCACTCCGACTGCATTCACCTTGGCCAAGATGGACTGCCATATAGTATTTTTAGTTGCCAATGACACAGTGGAGGTGTTGAACAGTTGGTTGTGGTGTTCTATCACCTCCGTAATGAGGATCTGGTTTTCCTGCGTACTGAAATGCGGGTTCCTCTTCTTCTTCTCCTTGCCCTTCCCTGACCCCGAGGTCCCAGGCTGGTCCTCCCTGGGGCTTGTGGGGTTCTGGTTGTCCTCTGTACTTTCTCCAGCTACCTCCATGGTGCTTCGCAGTTGTTTGTGTTTTGTTTGTGTTTTTTGTTGCAGCTTTTATAGTGGTTTTTCCCGCCTGACTTGTGGGACTTGCAGGCCTGGCGCTGCTTATGGCTGGATTTTTTATCGCAGCTGGGCCCATCGCAACTAATTTCACGTTAGGCTTTAGATTTTTATCGCCGTCCCGGTAATTTTATCGCGGACATTTGACGCATTATAGGGAAACTATCGCATGTAACCGCCGTGGTGAGAATAAGACGTTAACCGGGAGTTATTTTCCCGCGATAGACGGCGATGTGAAAAATTGCGTTAACCTATTTTGGCGATAATTATCGCACGTTCTTGAGAATATCCCCCCCAAGTCTTCTGAGAAAGCGACGACAACCAAACCCATTGCCCATCCACTTAGACGATTGATGGCCATCCTTCATCCACCTCCAACAACTGATCAGAAAGCAGAGGATCTTCAATGTGTTATCTGTGGTTTAGCCAGAACAAGGGCCAAAGGGACTGACGAAAGTGCAAAGCATTCTTACATACAAGGATTTTATTACATGACATCATATAACCACTATTCCCAGTATGTAATGAACACAACAAACCGCCAACACAAATCTCCAGCCTGCAAGTTAATGACGCTGGGCTGCTCTTCACACCACACCGACCACTGCCATCAATGCTATCCTTCCTTCCTTCCTGCGACCCTCTCCAATGCGAATGGGACTTCTGGCACAAAACTTGAGAAAGTAAAACTTCAGCAGGACTAAACTGGGACTGTATAAAATACGCACTCCATTGCAGTCGGCCTGAACTTTTGACTTTGACCGGGTCCAGTGCAACCATATGTCCCCAGATGGCACTTTATGCTTTTAGGTGCTATTTTTTACTTTATTCTTTAAAAATTCATATCTTCGGTTCTACTGATTGGATTTTTGTGGTTTTGGTCTTGTTTCATTTATTATATTTAGCTCTATGTTTCTAACCATGTGTTGGGTCTTCACATTCTAATTAAGTATGTGGGGGTTCCCATGGGAGAGAATGCGGGGAAAACAATTCGACCGGTAGGCGGTTGGATGAGGAACAAGGAATTGGAGCTGTGATGTCCTGCTGTTGCTGTAATTCTTGAATTGTACAATAAAGTGTTGTACTTACCGAGTCCTTTTAGTGGTGACGAGTTGGCAGCAGGACGGAGAACCCACACACCAAGGATTCAGGCAACTATGCTGCACGGCTGGGCTCCATTCAAGTTCGTTTGGCCCCGCACTGAAGGAACTGCTGAGGATGAGGCTCTCAAATGAGGCTCTCAGTCGGTATAGTGATCATGCTATACAAGGTACTTTATGCGTTTTCTCCAGGCACATGGATTTCTGTGGTGTTGCTCGTGCCTGCCGCGAGCGGAAGGTAGCTGCTCGCTCTTCAACAGAAGTCGCGCTTCCTGCTGTGCGTACACGTTGCGGGAGCGCTTTTGGCCAATGCATTGACACAGCGCAGCTCAGTGGGGAAAGTGTGATTGCCACTGGGTTGCAAATGTCGCAATATTGAAATTTTCAGTGATACGCACACTGTTATTTATGTGTGTCAAAAGTTTTCTTCTGTAAGCAACACAAAATATTTTCGGTGACACACACACTGTTTGGCAACTGCCTGTTATCTTAGAATTCTCTTGAGTTACAGTAAAGCCTGCACCACGGTGGCAGCCGCACCGGTCTTGCTGAGCAATATTTAATTACAAGGGACTCATTCTGTTTCTGCAAGTGCCATATATTATATTATATACCATATATTACACAATGACTGGCATACCTTTTCTTAAGGAATCCTATTTTCAATTGGTATAGTTCTAAACCTCAGTAAGCTGTCCTTGATTCTTTAGTTAACCTAGGCCATCAGGGTCATAATGCAGCATTCCTTTGTTCCTCCGCCAGGCTTTTCTCCAAGTCCTACAACCCCTGAACTAGAAGGAAGCGCTTGAAGCCTATTTGGATGCTTTGGAGGGAGATTCCTTCACCCATAAAAAGAAATGTGCGAGTCTTCGTCACTGTCTAGGCTCAGAAGGTTGGAAAATTTTAAATCACATCCTTAAGGAAGTTGTTCCTTCTATTGAGGGTGAAGGTGAGGGGGATGGAGTCATTGATGAGTATGCATCGACAATCAAATCCTTGGATATGAGGTTCAAAGCTAAGAAGAATGTTATTTTGGAATGACATAAGTTTTACAGAAGAGCACAAATTTCAGGAGATTCTGCTGCTAGTTTTGTGGTCACTCTAAGGATTCTGGCTGTCTTGTGTGAGTACAGGGATTTCGAAGAGGAGATGATAAGAGATCAACTGGTTGAGAAGACTAAAAAAAAAAACAGGAAGCGTTATTATCTAAACCAAATCTTGAAATAGCTTCTAGAATTGAAAGTATTCATGAATCAAATGACTTTATTGGAGACAAAGGGGTCGATTCCGATCTCGGTCGGTAGGGCTCCGAACGCGATCCGTCCGGAAAAAGTACGAGCCGTACGCGTGTTCTCCGACCGACTCGTACAGCTGTACGAGCGAGCAAGTACGATGCGAAGAACGCGAAATCGCCGACCGACTCGTTTCCGGGTCCGAACCGCTCCGTACGACTCAATCGCAGACGAACCGTACCGCGCAATGGAGTCGATTTCCGACCGAGCCAGTACAATGCACGATTCGGACAGCCGGATCGAGTCGGAGTCTCCGGGACGAAAAAAGCTCCGGGAAGCGGACTTCGGGGGTCCGTGTCGGACCCCCTTCACCTGTAGCCTAACGAGTCGAACACAGGGGGGACCCAAGGGTCCCCCCTTCACATGCATGTACGGTGCGGATGGCACCAACGCGTACCCACTGCAGGGGGTGCCCTTTTGCGAGACGTACCTATTCAGCTGATGCGAGGCCATGCACGCATCGTACGACCGGCTCCCATTGACTTCAATGGGAATCCGACCGAGCCGAGTCCGTCAGCATGCGGCAGCATCGTACTCGCTCGGTCGGACTCCAGGGGTACGGCTCGGTCGGAAAACACTCCGGATCCGGCTCGGTCGGAGGGCCTTCCGACCCAGATCGGAATCGACCCCTAAGTCTCAGGACGTCCTAGCATTGAAGCCGAAACATAAGAAAGGAAAAGTCAAAGAGGATACAGGAAAAGCATATGACAAGACAAACAAAAGGCAGTAGTACAGACAATTAGAATGTTTTAGATGTGGCAGCACTTCTCACCCTGGGAACAAAAGTGTGTGTCCTGCCAAGGATTGCACTTGTGCTAAATGTATGCGTAAGGGGCATTTTGCAGGTCAGGTTGACCACAACTGAGCAAAATCCATGATGTAAGACCAAACAAACCAGGTGACGATGAAGGTTCCACGAGCGAAGAAGGAGAGGTGTTAATAGTTAAGGATCCAAATTGTGCAAATGTGTATGGGGTTTCTTAGAAAAATATGGTAAGGCCTTTTTGCACCTTGAACATCAATGCATTTGATGTGAAGATCATGGCAGACTCAGGATCACCATTTACTATGTTGAGTTAAAATGTATGGCATAACAAATTCAGAAGTTGTTCTTCAAAAGACTCTAAAATCCGTCCAGTTGGGTATGATTGGAAGTCTTTTATCACAAAAAATACTCCTATAGATTAACTGATGGTTAACATAAAAACTGTGTTACCTAAATACGATAGGGAGGTGTCTATGTGAAGATCTAGAACTGCAGACACCCAAGGGTGCGCAAGGAGCAATTCCTTTTTGTTTAGTTACCCTCACACACCCTAGTGGTGTCATGCTTCATCATCGGGTCACCCCAACGCCTATAAGTTGGGGTGGGCTCAACCACAGTGTTGGGAAGCTCTTTGGAAAGTGAAGACCAGGGGATTATAGATAAAAATCCTCCGACAGGCCCCGGTTTCCCTTTATTGGGTCTGTCAGGGATATTAAAAATAATTAAAAAGAAATGGGTCAATGGGAGTGATAATGGTCCTATGACCCTATTGCCAACATGTTTCAGTCCTGGGATGGCCGTAAGGTCCTGGACTTTCTTCAGGGCAGAGGTCGTCCTCCTGGGAACAACAGTGAAAGGGAGTCCCTATCCTGTGAACGAAAAAAGGGCAGAGTAGCTGCTCCTTTTGTATAAATAACAGATGATTAATCTGTTATACGCAGTCCTTCATCTCCATTTTGCGGAGAAAAACTGTGTCACAGGGGCCCGCTAGGCGTGATGGAATAGCCCTGTAGTCACACTTTCTTCAAAAGCCGGGGACTCGGACCAAGTAGGTACACAGGCGGGATAGGACCCTTGAAGAAAGTGTGACTACAGGGCTATTCCATCACGCCTAGCGGGCCCCTGTGACACAGTTTTTCTCCGCAAAATGGAGATGAAGGACTGCGTATAACAGATTAATCATCTGTTATTTATACAAAAGGAGCAGCTACTCTGCCCTTTTTTCGTTCACAGGATAGGGACTCCCCTTTCACTGTTGTTCCCAGGAGGACGACCTCTGCCCTGAAGAAAGTCCAGGACCTTTACGGCCATCCCAGGACTGAAACATGTTGGCAATAGGGTCATAGGACCATTATCACTCCCATTGACCCATTTCTTTTAATTATTTTTAATATCCCTGACAGACCCAATAATAAAGGGAAACCGGGGCCTGTCGGAGGATTTTTATCTATAATCCCCCTGGTCTTCACTTTCCAAAGAGCTTCCCAACACTGTGGTTGAGCCCACCCCAACTTATAGGCGTTGGGGTGACCCGATGATGAAGCATGACACCACTAGGGTGTGTGAGGGTAACTAAACAAAAAGGAATTGCTTCCTTGCGCACCCTTGGGTGTCTGCAGTTCTAGATCTTCACATAGACACCTCCCTATCGTATTTAGGTAACACAGTTTTTATGTTAACCATCAGTTAATCTATAGGAGTATTTTTTGTGATAAAATATCTTGACTTGGGAGGTTATACTCCAGTATGGAATCCTCTCAACCCTCTGGGCATTAGGGGTCACTTCCCCATAGCCCTATGTTTATACGTATGATTGGAAGTCCACAGATGTTGTAGGGGAGCTCAAAGCAGACTTTAAATTTCAAAATAGCACTTCAGATGGTGTGGTATATATTGCCAAGGATGATGCTTGTTTATTAGACTGGCATGATCAGAAGAACCTAGAAATATTGTTAGATCCCAACAATCCGTCTCAAGTAGTACTAAGGAATAAATATTTGCCAATTCTTCCTGTGGGGGGAAGAATTCACGGAAGAATGAATTTCTTGAGGTTTTTCAACAGAAGTTAGGCAAATTGAAGGGCTTCACGCACAAGATAATAGTTAAGGAGGGAGTGTGCCCCGTTGTTCATAAAGTTAGGAGAGTACCTTTAGCTTTGCATGCTGAATTGAAGAAGGAATTACATAAGTTGTGTGATGAAGTTGTCATCAAACCTATAGAATGCTTGGACTGGTTTGCTCCTATCATTTTGGCGCGCAAGGCTAACGGCTCTGTTCATATGTGTGTGGATTTACGCGATCTTAATAATTAAATCTGGATTGATCGTCACCACCTCCCCCCAACATCACTGAAATGGTATCTACCTTGAAAGGGGGCAGCATTTTTAGTTTACTCGATATGACTTCTGCATATCATCAAATTGATTTGCATTCGAACTCTAGGCATCTGACTTCTTTCATACCCCCAGAAGGTTTATTCCGTTTCAAGCATATGCCATTTGGATTGGCATCGGCCTCTGCTGTCTTTCAGAGAGTGGTGGAAAGGTTATTCAAAGGTTTGGAAGGGGTCATTGCATTTCAAGACGATGTCCTAGTATTTTGCAAGGATCAGGAACAACATGACAGCAGAGTGTGGCAGGTGTTATCTATTTTAAGATAAAAGGGGGTGACACTGAGTGCGGACCAATACAAATTTAACACTCTCAGCATTGACTACTTAGGTTATAAGCTGTCTGCAAGGGGGGTAGAACCCAAGGACAATTTGGTTGATGCCATTGATCAATTCAAACCTCATCAGAACAAAGATCAATTGCGATCCTTTTTAGGTCTAATTGAATTCCATACTAGGTTCATTCCCAAGTGTGCTGAAAAAACATTTAACATGCACAATTTACTCAAAACGAATGTTCAATTTGTGTGGTGTGAAGGGTGCAACCTAGGGTTTGAGAGTATCAAGAAGGAGGTCATGTGTGCAGTACAGTTAAAACCATTTGATACTCAGGATGAAAGTATCATTATGACGGATGCCAGCCAGTTGGGTTTAGGTGCTGTAATTTTGCAACATAGGAATGGTAAGTATGAAGTGGTGGCCTTTGCCTCCAGGGGCTTAAGAGGCACAGAGCTGTCATATTCTGTGATCGAGAGAGAGTGAGATGTAAGATTTTGACACTTGCCCAATGAGAGACACATAGGTGTGTGAGCTATGAAGAGAAGGATACAGGAGAATATTTGGTGGCCATGATTGGTAAAAGGTGTGGAATTCTAGGTAAGGGATTGCATTAGTTGCGTCATCAGTGATGAATCTCAAGTTACAGTTCCCAGTCCGGTGGAAGCAGTGGAAGTTCACTCTAAGGCTTGGAGTTGTTATGGTTTAACCGAGGGGGTGCTGGAGTATGGCATTGTTGTGGTGGACGTTTATAGCCGTTGGCCTGAGGTTAAGTTCGTGAAATCTCCTAATTTTTCTAAGATCACTGAGTTTTTAGATTCTCTTTTTGAGAAGGAAGGTATACCTGATGAGATCCTGTCAGACATTGGTTGCCAGTTTTCGCCATCTCAATTTGCTGAGTTTTTAAATTTCTTAGGAATCAAGCACACCAGAACTTCCTTATACCATCCCAGGAGCAATGGCCTGGTGGAAAGATTCAACAGAGTTTTAAAGGACAATGTTCATTTATCAAGAGTGAGCAGATTTAATTGTAAGGCAGACTTAAGGAAATTATTGTGGGCTGTTTGCACCACTCCTAAATCTGATACGGGGATGTCACCTTTTGTATTATTGAGAGGTAGAGTTCCTGCATCTAAAATGATTAGACAGTGGATGGGAGAGTTTTTCGTTCCCAAGGAAAGGTTAGACAATGTAGTAAGGAAAAGAGTGCAAGCACAGAACAAGTATGTTGGAACATTTGGACGGATGTCAGGAGTAAGAGTGGACGATTTTTTGAGAACGGTCAGGGGTAAGAGTGGGAGATTTTTTGAGAACGGAAATTCCGAGAGTTATTGCCAAAGGAGTATCTAAGTTTTCATCACCCAAGAAAGTGGTGGTGGTGAAAAAGTGTGTTGTCAAATTGGAGGATGGCAAGTGGTGGAATAAGGACAAACTGGCCATTCTTCATGATGTTGGTGGACATCAGAGGGTTGAGCAGAGTAATGGCGCGAAGTGTGTTGGAGCTGCAGATGAAGGTGTGAGTAGGAGGGTGTCTACCAGAAGAAGGAATCTACCCAATAAATTACAGGATTTGATCCTGGTGTAGTTCTAGGTGGGTACCATTCTTTGTACATAGTTGATCATATCTTTCCTTAGTGGTAACAAATTTATTCAGGGGAGTGTTAAATGTATTGCTCGCTTTTAATTGATGCCTCTAGGTATGTCTTACTATAATGTTTTGTGTTCAAATTTGAATATATTTATAAGAGGAAGGATGTGTAGGGTCTTTGCATTCTAACCAAGAATGCAGAGGTTCCCATGGGGAGAAAATGCGGGGAAAACGATTCAACCGGGAGGCAGTTGGAGGAGGGACCAGGAGACGGAGCTGTGATGTCCTGCTGTTTCTGTAATTCTTGAATTGTACAATAAAGTGTTGTACTTACTGAGTCCTTTTACCTGGTGTATGATCTTTTTGCGTGGCATTTTCACAGTTTTTTTGTTTGAAGTGTTGCACAAACACTTTACACATTGCCTGTACATTACGCCTGACTACTCTGTGCCAAGCTACCAGAGGGTTGAGCACAGGTTAATTTAGGGTTGGCTTGTGCCTTATCCCTGACCAGGATTGTAGTTGCTGCTTGACCAGGGCTCACACCAGTCAACCATAGTTCCTATTTGAGCAGGGTCAAGACTGAATTGCACTTGGCTGGCAAAAGAATGATGGGTTGGCATGCTACCCTGAGTGATTGCCAGTAGTTAGACAAATTGACAGCACTTCTCCCAGGCACAAAAGGCTCCTCATCTACTTCTTGGGTGTTCTCTTGAACTGTGGAAATCCTTTCCGCATTAAAGCCAACTGACTGAGGAGAATCATAAATATCAAGAATCAAGTTAATTTTGGAGTTCAAACAATTGCTCTACTGATCTGTATGGAGCTGATACTCTTTGCTGTATTGTGGAAGCCATTAGAAACATGGCCAACTTTTTTCACACTTGAAACATTCTTTCCCAATGGCTTGACAGCTTTTATGCTGGCTGCAGGAGAGCATGATCCACACCACAAACATCTATGATATAAATTGGCATTGGAACTAGCTTTATCCTTGTTTGTTCTTGGCCTCAGAGTTGTGTTCATAAGTTTAAACTTGGCTCATGATGGTACAAACCTCGCTGCTGGGGAATGTATTTCTGCTAATACTGTGAGAGAAGGTATACAGACCTCTATATTGTTAACTATATCAACAGTTTCTTTGAGTGCCGGATTTCTGTGCCTCAAAAGCTGTTCATCAATTATTTTACTGACACAGCGTATTACAGTTCGGTCTCTTACATGCACAGCCAACATCACATTGAATTCATATTGTGATTCCAATATGCATAAAGCTGCCAAATATGAATCATTGGGTTCATTAGGAAGCTGAACTTGGGTATTAATCAAGCAATCAATCAATCAATCAGGGAATTGTGAAGCGCACTACTCACCTGTGAGGGTCTCAAGGTGCTGGGGTGGGAGGGGGCAGCTCTGGTTAGTCGAAAAGCTAGGTCTTGAGGGTCCTCCTGAAGATGTGCAGAGTAGGGGTGCGTCTGATGTTGATTGGCAGCTATTTCCAGGTCTTTGCTGTGATGTAGGAGAAGGCTCTTCCACCAGTTCTGGCTCTGCGGATGCGTGGGGTTTCAGCAAGGGAGAGGTCGGTGGATCAGCGGTTTCTCTTGGGTACGTGGAAGGAGATTCTTTCATTGAGATATTGGGGTCCAGTGTTGTGGAGGCATTTGTAGGCATGGGTGAGTATCTTGAAGGTTACTCTCTTCTCGACGGGGAGCCAGTGGAGGTCTCGTAGGTGTTGGGTGATGTGTACGAGGGATGCCGAGGACGAATCTGGCTGCGGTGTTCTGTATGGTCTGGAGCTTGCGGAGCAGAGATTTGTTGATCCCGGCGTAGAGGGTGTTTCCGTAGTCCAGTCTGTTGGTTATGAGTGCGTGGGTGTCAGGACTCACGGGAGGTTTCCTCCTTCTAACTGTATGCTGGCTACCATTTTCCCCCTACAAACTTACCAAAAGTCAGATAATCCCTCAAGCTGGAGTGCTTGTTGGCACCGATGGAACTCCAAGATGGCTGCCAACATGCACATACTGCGACAGCACACCACTGTTAGCAGTCTAGTCTTTTAGGCTTCATGACATCAGGTGAAGTGTGCTTCAACATTCCACTGTGCACTTCACTGAAGAAATAATTTGAAGAGCACCTGTTTTCCCAGCGTCGTGGAAGTCAGTTAGGGTAGTTGCGATAAAATCGGGGTTAGCTTCGTCGGAACTACATTCCCTCACTAATCAGGTTAGTGTTAAACTTGTAGCTAATATAAAACATTCTGTGAGAAAAGGTTATCGTGTCAGAGGTAAATTTCTATTTAAAGAGAAAAAAGGAAACAAGTCAGAATATATTTTCCTTCGTTTGAAAACTGGAAATACTTTTTTCAGTAATTGCTTTCCTTAGCTGAGAAGATTAAATAAAAAGCTTTTTGAATCAGCTGTCTTTTTCAGCTGTTCCAGAATCTGTCAGACGCAGGCGTGACCTTTCAACACGCAGTGTCTTCTTAGACTGAAACTTGTTCACTCTTCTGAGAATTAATTAAAAGGTGAAGTCAGGGTCAAAGGCCCGGCATGTTTCTTTCTCATGCCATGTGTTAAAGAACTCCAGTAATGTTCTCCTCACGTATGGCAGAATAAATTGTGCTTCCAGCAAACATTAAAACCAAAGGCCTGAATAAAAGGAACGCTTCCTTTTAGCATTTAACCTAAGTTCTGAAGCATTGTTTAAAAAACTAATTAAAGACAGAAAACCAGACATCCTACTACAGAAACCCCAGTTCAAGGCCCACTCCAGTCTCTTAACAGTGAGTTAATAGAAAGAAAGAGAAACCCAAATAATACATAAATTAGGAATACAGAAATAAATACTTACCTTATCTTTCTTACATTAAGGAATAGCAGGATCAAGTGCAGATTGTACCTGAGAACGAAAAGGAAAGAGATCTGAGTGAAGACTTCTCATACAACCTAGCAAACAATACATGAGAAGTAGAAGAGAAGTAAGCTTCAGTAAACATTCTGGTAAGATAAGTTATTTATACACCATAGAAAAAAACAGTAAGTTAAAAGGCACAGTAAATAAAGGTTTTTACATGTTAATGTTGCAGTCCAGTAAGAAGAAGAAGACGTAGCTGAACAGGCAGAATATTGGAGCAGTCTCTTCTCTGTCCCCAACCCCTTTTCCCCCTTAGAACTTACCTGCAATGGAATACTAAAAGACCTAGCAGGGTTGGTTCTGAGAAGGGTATTGGGACCTAGCGTCATTCTGCTCCTGTGTGGTTCAGACAGCAAAAGGGATTTAGACCCTGACAGAGTGAAGTGCCCACGTTGGTACAAGCACCTGAGCAGAATGGCAGAAGGACTTGATTTAAAAAATTTGGGCGAGATTTTGAGTAATATACAAAGGGACTTGGAGGCAGTCAGAGAGGAAAATAAAATACTAAGACAGGAGATAATAACCTTTAAAACGGGAACACCAGCTTTGGGATCTAGGCCAAGCACCGCATCCTTTGAAACCCAGAGTCCTAACATCAGCACTTCATCCTTTGCCCCCACACAAGTAATCCACTCATTATCCCCAGTAATTCCTCTTGCCCCTCCAGAGCGATTTAATGGAGACCCGCAGAAAGCGCAAATTTTTTTGACCCAATGCTCTCTGCATTTTATGTGCCGTCCAACGATCTTCCCCGATGCTCAATCCCGAGTGGCGTTTATCTTGTCCTACCTTAGTGGGGACGCCGCCTCATGGTCCATGCCACTAGTAACCAAGGATGACCCAATTTTGTACAGTTTAGATGACTTCAAGAAGGAATTTCTCCGAATTTTTGATAGAAGAACAGCATCTCAAGCTTCAGACAACGAACTGTTGGAATTAAAGCAAGGAAACCGAGAACTCGTGTCTTACCTAGCCCAATTTAATAAACTAGTGGTCGAGACCAACTGGCCCGAGGATAAAAGAGCAGCAGTATTCTATAGAGGATTGCGAGAGGAATTGAAGGACGCTCTATCTCAAATCCCTAATCGACCCACCGATATCTCTGCCTTAGTGGATTTAACCTTAGAGATCGATTATCGGCAAAGTGAGCGGAAAGGAGAACGGCGGAAGGAGCTTAGACCAAGTGTTCCTCGTTTTGACCGTGTCAAAACAGAATCCACACGGACAGTAGAGAGTTCTTCGGGAATTGAACCCATGCAAATCGGTGTAGTCAGAGGTCCACTCTCTAAAGAAGAAAAAGAAAAGAGAAGGCTGAACAAACTGTGCCTATATTGTGGAAGAAGTGGACATTTTGTCAAGAATTGCTTAAAAAGACCAAAGTTGCCTGCTAAGGAGAAGGAAAACTAGAGGCACCACAGGTAAGGGGAGTTGGACCTGTGGATGCGAATGGAAAAACGACTCCAACAAATCACCAATTGGCAAACACACTACAAGTCTCCTCTCCCCATTTGGTTATGACTGTGACCTTAAGGTTTAGAGATGTGGTTTTGACAGGAATCATCGTCATGGTAGATTCTGGGGCAACAGGTAATTTCTCCGACCACAAATTCGCTAGCCTGATCGGTTTACAAGCTATCAAGAAGGAGAAAAGTGAGAAGGTCAGAGCGGTGGATGGTACGGATTTAACTTCAGGGCCCATAACCAGTCATACTGAATTGGTACACATGACTACTGTCGAAGGACACCAAGAGACCTTGCAATTTAATTTAATAGACGCCCCCAATTTCAACTGATTCTAGGTCTACCATGGCTAACGGAACACAACCCGTTAATTGATTGGGGAGCCCGAACTATTCAATTAAATTCAGACTACTGCACCAAAAATTGTTTCGACGACCAGACACATTCTTCTGTAATCTGCGCTGCCACCCAATTGTGTGAAGGTGGAGGTTCGGTATGTGCGATCCAAACTACCATGATACCAGATGAATACCAAGACTTTGCAGACGTCTTTGATGAGAAAAAGGCAGAGACGTTACCCCCCACAGGCCCTATGACTGCAAAATTGATCTAGAACCAGGGGCTAATCTACCATGCAGCAGAGTTTACGCATTAACGGAGAAGGAAAACATCCATTTGAAGGAATACCTAGCTAAGAATCTGGAGAACGGATTTATCCGACCGTCGCAGTCCCCTGTCTCTTCCCCACTTTTTTTCGTGCCGAAAAAAGGGGAGATCTCAGGACTTGTATTGACTTTAGAGCGATTAACAGGATAACTGTGAAGAATCGTTATCCATTGCCTCTCATTTCGGTACTAATTGATCAAGTGAAGGAAGCAAAGATATACACTCGCCTAGACCTACGAGGAGCGTACCACTTGATTAGACTCCGGGAAGGCGACGAGTGGAAGACTGCGTTCAGGACCAAATTTGGCCTTTATGAGTATCTTGTGATGCCATATGGTCTCTGTAACGCACCAGCGGCCTTCCAGTACTTTATCAATGATGTTTTAAGTGAATTCATTGACCGATGCGCTATAGTATACATAGATGACATCCTGATTTATTCCAACACGGTTGAAGAACATCACAACCAGGTCAGAGCAGTTTTACAATGTCTACGAGAGAACTCTCTATACGTTAAATTGGAGAAATGCCTCTTCAACACAGATACAGTAGAATTCCTAGGTTTTGTGTTATCACCTGCAGGAGTTCGAATGGATGAGCAAAAAGTGAAGGCGATAACAGACTGGAAATCTCCTACCAGTATCAAAGAGGTTCAAAGCTTTATCGGATTCTCTAATTTTTACAGACGATTCATTAATGGATTCTCCAATAAGATACTTCCGCTGACTCGTCTTCTGAAGAAAGGAGTTCCGTTCCAATGGTCAGAAGAAGCAGAAGAAGCTTTTCAGTTGATGAAGGACAGTTTCACCACAGCACCGGTGCTGCTTCATGCAGATCCCTCTGAGCCTTTTTATTTGGAGACAGACGCATCGGACCTAGCCATCGGGGGAATACTTTCTCAGAGGCACAAGGACACGGGACAGTTACACCCGGTGGCATATCGGTCCCGCAAACTCAACCCTGCGGAATGCAACTATACGATTACAGAAAAAGAACTCTTGGCAATCAAAGATGCCTTCAAAGATTGGAGGCATTACTTAATGGGGGCAAAACACACTGTAACGGTGTTTACGGACCACCGCAACCTAAAATTTTTGCGATCTGCTCGAACTCTCACACCACGTCAGCTGCGTTGGTCTCTTTACTTCGCGGACTTTGATTTTGTTATCACTTTTCGTCCCGGATCCAAGAATGGAAAGGCTGATGTCCTCTCTAGACTCGACACAGAAAATCAAACTTCAGTCATTGAAAACCAGCAAATCATACCTGATGGAAAATTCATTGGAACTATCTCCTTAGAACCTTTTGAACATCACGTTCGAAATTTGATGACCGACCTTGAAATGGAGAACTGGGCCACAGAAGATCCACAACGTTTCATTCGCAATGGCCTCCCGTATTTAGGTACCACCCTGTATTTACCCACCAAGGAGCTTCAGCTGAAGGCAATGCAGGAATGTCACGACAACCCTCTGGCTGGCCACAAAGGTGTTGTGAAAACCGAAGAATTACTCAAACGTCGTTTCTGGTGGCCATACATGTGCCGAGACGTCCGTCAATATGTGTTAGGCTGTGAAATTTGTGCACGGGGAAAATCGGACAGACAAGCTCCTAAAGGTCTCCTACAACCCATGCCAACCCCCCATATCCTTGGCACACAGTCTCCTTAGATTTGATTGTTGATCTACCTTCTTCCCATGGGTATGATACCATTCTTGTAGTTGTCGACACTTTTAGTAAGATGGCACATTATATACCCTTCAAAGGTACACCCACTGCTAAACAATTGTCCCAACTTTTCAATCAACATGTTATTCGCCTTCATGGGATTCCTAGGGTCCTCGTTTCAGACAGGGGCTCTCAGTTCCTATCACGATTTTGGAAGGCTTACATCAAAGGCCTTAATATTGACCATCGTTATTCCACCAGTTTTCACCCAGAAACTGATGGTCAGACTGAACGCATTAACCAAGACCTAGAACAACACCTCAGACTTTATTTGTTAGATGAGGAGGGTGACTGGCCTGACCACTTATGGACTGCGGAGTATGCTCACAATAATGCTCTAAATGTATCCACTGGCCACTCCCCTTTCTTTATAAACTCAGGCAGACATCCCAATTCTCATGCTAATTTTGATGATATTAATGTTCCTGCTGTTCAAGATATTGCCCGACAGTTAACTAAAATTCATCACTCAGTAACCCAGAATTTGTCGATCGCGAAGGATCGTTACAAACACTTCGCTGACCGAAAACGTAAAAAAGAACCTGAGCTTCATGTAGGAGACTTAGTCTGGTTGAGTACAAAAAATCTCAGACTCAAAGGTCCCCGTAAATTTCAGCCTCGTTTTATGGGTCCTTATCCAATTGAGAAGGTCATAAATCCAGTCACTTATCAACTATCTCTTCCTGGTTCTACCAAAATTCATCCAGTATTTCATGTTTCTCTCCTTAAACCAATTCAACCGGGGTTGCGTAGGGTTTCCCTCCTGATCCTCTGATGGTTAATGGTGAGGCGGAGTACGAAGTTAAACGAATTTTGGATTCAAAACTCATCCGCAATGAAATTTTCTACCTCATTGATTGGCAAGGTTATGGACCTGATGAACGTTCCTGGGAAAAGAGTACTAATGTCCATGCCCCCCGTTTAATTAGAGCCTTTCATGCCAAATTCCCTGCCAAACCACGACCGGAGGAAACCCCGTTGGGAGGGGGTACTGTCAGGACTCACGGGAGGTTTCCTCCTTCTAACTGTATGCTGGCTACCATTTTCCCCTACAAACTTACCAAAAGTCAGATAATCCCTCAAGCTGGAGTGCTTGTTGGCACCGATGGAACTCCAAGATGGCTGCCAACATGCACATACTGCGACAGCACACCACTGTTAGCAGTCTAGTCTTTTAGGCTTCATGACATCAGGTGAAGTGTGCTTCAACATTCCACTGTGCACTTCACTGAAGAAATAATTTGAAGAGCACCTGTTTTCCCAGCGTCGTGGAAGTCAGTTAGGGTAGTTGCGATAAAATCGGGGTTAGCTTCGTCGGAACTACATTCCCTCACTAATCAGGTTAGTGTTAAACTTGTAGCTAATATAAAACATTCTGTGAGAAAAGGTTATCGTGTCAGAGGTAAATTTCTATTTAAAGAGAAAAAAGGAAACAAGTCAGAATATATTTTCCTTCGTTTGAAAACTGGAAATACTTTTTTCAGTAATTGCTTTCCTTAGCTGAGAAGATTAAATAAAAAGCTTTTTGAATCAGCTGTCTTTTTCAGCTGTTCCAGAATCTGTCAGACGCAGGCGTGACCTTTCAACACGCAGTGTCTTCTTAGACTGAAACTTGTTCACTCTTCTGAGAATTAATTAAAAGGTGAAGTCAGGGTCAAAGGCCCGGCATGTTTCTTTCTCATGCCATGTGTTAAAGAACTCCAGTAATGTTCTCCTCAGGTATGGCAGAATAAATTGTGCTTCCAGCAAACATTAAAACCAAAGGCCTGAATAAAAGGAACGCTTCCTTTTAGCATTTAACCTAAGTTCTGAAGCATTGTTTAAAAAACTAATTAAAGACAGAAAACCAGTCATCCTACTACAGAAACCCCAGTTCAAGGCCCACTCCAGTCTCTTAACAGTGAGTTAATAGAAAGAAAGAGAAACCCAAATAATACATAAATTAGGAATACAGAAATAAATACTTACCTTATCTTTCTTACATTAAGGAATAGCAGGATCAAGTGCAGATTGTACCTGAGAACGAAAAGGAAAGAGATCTGAGTGAAGACTTCTCATACAACCTAGCAAACAATACATGAGAAGTAGAAGAGAAGTAAGCTTCAGTAAACATTCTGGTAAGATAAGTTATTTATACACCATAGAAAAAAACAGTAAGTTAAAAGGCACAGTAAATAAAGGTTTTTACATGTTAATGTTGCAGTCCAGTAAGAAGAAGAAGACGTAGCTGAACAGGCAGAATATTGGAGCAGTCTCTTCTCTGTCCCCAACCCCTTTTCCCCCCTTAGAACTTACCTGCAATGGAATACTAAAAGACCTAGCAGGGTTGGTTCTGAGAAGGGTATTGGGACCTAGCGTCATTCTGCTCCTGTGTGGTTCAGACAGCAAAAGGGATTTAGACCCTGACAGTGGGTGACGGTCTTTCTTGATTTGGTGGGGATCCATTTGAAGGTCTTGCGAAGGATGCGGAGGGTGTTGAAGCAGGTGGAGTTGATGGCGTTGATCTGTCGGGTCATGGTGAGGGATGAGTCGAGTATGATGCCGAGGTTCCGGGCGTGGACCGTGGGGGTCAGGGGGCTGCCGAGGGCGGTGTTGTCCCATGCAGAGGGGGAGTGTCAGAGGATGAGGACTTCTGTCTTTTCCGAGTTAAGCTTCAGGCAGCTGCTGCTCATCCAGGACGCAATGTCATTCATTCCTACCCGGAAGCTGAGTCTGGTGTTGAGTGGCTCCTTAGTGAGTGAGAGGATGAGCTGGGTGTTGTCGGCATAGGATACTATGCTCTGGCCATGCTGTCTTACGGTGGCGGCGAGGTGGGCCATGTAGATGTTGAAGATGTATCTCTCTCTATCACAATAAGGGATTCATTTGTAAAATGTACATTAAGGCGCTCAATACTTTGGTAAATTTATTAGCAGCGTTTTCTTCCTTTCAATATAATTTTTCCATCCATTGCGAGCAAGTAATTTGACCATTGCTTAAACCATTATTCCTCTTTTCAAAGGTGGCTCCCCAGGGGAATCAAGAAATAGAGAAGTGGATTGTACTGCATGTGGGAATAGCTGGGTGAATTGGATAACAGATGAAATAAGATCCAAAAATATGCATAATCGAAGGAGAGACTAAGAAGAGAGATTAAGAAAATTATTTTTTAAATGCGTAGAATGAATAATACAGCTTATAAGAACAGTTTGTACTGAAAGCCTTTCCTTGGCTAGCCACAACTTTCTGTCAATAGCTCAGACATACAGGCCCTGCTCTCTTTCTCAGTAGTGAGTGGAAGAAGCAGAATTGTGGTTCCTTACACTTCCTGAAGAAAGTATGAGTGACTGCTTTGAAGAGCACCATTGAGAAGTCTCTAGGTCTCTAGTACAGGCAGAAGCAGAGGCAAAGTGCCAGAGAGAGCTTTGGTCAGAATGGTTACTCACCTAAAATCCAGGCATTTCTTATTTAGTGATGCTATTTCCATCACTCCTCTCGAGAACAAATCTCAGCCACTGCTGAACCGGAGTTGCAGCTCATGGAAGATAAGCAGGTAAGTTCTTCTTGTGGGGCTCAATGTGCTCCAGGAGAGTGGCTCAGGATGTTGCTGGTTCCAGAGCAGACAATGCTAAGCACTGTCTTGCAGCTGGGGTGTGGTTTGTATAACGGCGCTCCAAAAATGGCCACCAAGCCGTGTGGTTTCGCTGAAATGTCGTGTGATTTAGAATGCGAGAGAGTCATGCAATAGATCGGGGAAAAATGGAATAACAAGAAAGGACCCTCGTGAACAATATTGGGAAGCTGCTGCAGGTGAGGAACAGAGAGGTAATCAGGAAGGAAACTATGCTGACAGGTGACCATATGGGACCAAGAAGGCTGCAAATGTAACACCATGAGTGGAGGGGCTGCTGGAAATTCACATACCAAAATACACAAGAGGAATTAGGGAACACCACTGAGCAGTGGCGGCTTGCACAGGTAACGCTGTGAGGCGGTGAGGCAGGCGGTGCGGGGGGTGGTGGAGTTTGACATACGACGGGAATGGTGAAAGTAAAGAAATAAATAAATAAAACCACTTACTTTGTGCTCGCTGCATCGACGACTCGCTATGCTGCGAAACCGGCCCCCGGTAACAAAAATGGCACCCCAGGGGGTCTAAAACCAGCCCCCACACTGGTGGCCCACAGGAGGAAACGCCTGGTCCCCGCTATGGCCAGTCCATCACTGGCCACCACTGCCACTGAGTGAAGTGCTAATGCATGAGGAGCACCCTGGGTGCGCTCGAGTGGTGATGACATTCATGACAGCTTTGTTTCTGGTCCTCTGGATCCACTGGCAGATGTGGAGAGGCAACGTGACAAACTGCTAAGGGGAGGCTTGAGGGAATCTCGAAGGCCGGCAAGCAGGGACACCTTTGGAGCACCTAGGATGGAAGTAGGTGCTAAGGGCCAGAATTGTCGCCGAAATATAGGGAAAATGGGAGTACACATTTGGTAGTAATTCCTTTAATAATCCCCACCATAATAACTTAACAGCAGATAACGGTTCAGAATTCTGTGTATCACACCAGGCGTTTGGCTGAGAAACATGAATAGGAAGAGTACACTTTATAGGGCAATAGACATACATAACACTTAGGGGTCGATTCCGATCTCGGTCGGAAGGCCTCCGAATCGGATCCGGCTTTACCGGATCCGAGTCGGAGGCTTTGTTTCCGACCGAGTCGTACAGAGGTCCGGACGCCCAAGTACGATGTGAATGAACGTGAAATCGCCGACCGACTCGTTTCTGGGTCCGAACCGCTCCGTACGACTCGGTCGCAGACGAACCGTACCATGCAATGGAGTCGATTTCCGACCGAGCCAGTACAATGCACGATTCGGACAGCCGGATCGAGTCGGAGTCTCTGTGACGAAAAAGCTCCGGGAAGCGGACTTCGGGGGTCTGTGCCGGACCCCCTTCACCCGTAGCCTAACGAGTCGAACACAGGGGGGGACCCAAGGGTCTCCCCTTCACATGCATGTACGGTGCGGATGGCACCAACACGTACCCACTGCAGGGGGCGCCCTTTTGCGAGACGTACCTATTCAGCTGATGCGAGGCCATGCACGCGTCGTACGACCGGCTCCCATTGACTTCAATGGGAATCCGACCGAGCCGAGTCCATCAGCATGCGGCAGCATCGTACTCGCTCGGTCGGACTCCAGGGGTACGGCTCGGTCGGAAAACACTCCGGATCCGGCTCGGTCGGAGGGCTTTCCGACCCAGATCGGAATCGACCCCTAAGACTGAACACCACATTTGGCTCAAGCTTCAGTTTTGGGCTATGCTACACTGTACCATGGTTATTAAGAGGAATAGCTCTGTCAATCATACCATCAGTATAATTGGTCAATTAGAAGTAATAAGCTAATTTAAAGTTTTGTGAAGTGGGAGCCTTTCATGAAATTGGCAGGGCTGCTGTCCCATCAAACTTGTCTTTCACGCACCTCCACCACCGCCATTTAGATATAGAAAAAACTCCAGGCTTCTGGGAAGACAGACGCAGCTATTTCTTTTGACACAAATCTTCTGCCGGTGGCCAGCCTACTACATATACTACAGTCAATATTTGTTTTTTTTAATGTATATTTTTCATTTCAAGACCACTAGGGAAAGTCTGGCAGTTTAAAACAATAAACAATACAAATGGACCCAAAGCATGGAAAGGGCATTACCAGTTCATCAGGACAATTTGTCATTGTTCTTTTCATATAAATGCCCATTTTGAAGGTTCACTTTTGAAAAATAGAAAAGATTGCTGAGCGGGGCCAAAACTACATGGCATCTGCTATGCAAAGTGCCTACTCTTATCTACAACTGCCCAAGTTGTTTATGCATACAAGGTAGTAAGATGCCTACCAGGTATGTGAGAATGTCATCAGAGGCTGGGCAGTCCTGCACCAGTATAGCAGAGGCCATGCCCTCTGCTGACATGGTGCTGTAACAGGCTACCCAGCAAGAGCTAAATAACCTTCTTTTTCACTGCTGTTTTGTTTCTGGGGTAATTAATAATAGCTTAATGTCATTGCCTTTAATGTAATTTAACACTGTGGAAAATATATTGGGGCCTATTACGGTGAGTGTCGGAAAGCCTCCGACACTCATCAAAACTGGTCCGTCATTCCGGCTGGCTTCCGAGGGGCTCAAGGAGCCCGTCGGTCAGTCGGAACCGACCCGTAATCCTAATGGACGGTGGATTCACGGTTTCTGGCAGGGTTTCTATGCCGGCCTTTCTGACACGGAAAGCCTGTCAGAAAGTGAGTTTGGGGGCCCCTAGCAGGGCCCCCTTTCTCTTGTGGCCTCCGGCTGGGGGCAGAGGGTGCTCTTATGGTGCCCCCCTGTTAACCCCTGCACCGTGTAGCAGGCACCTCAAGGTGCCTGCCACGGGGTGCACGG
Source organism: Calotriton arnoldi (assembly GCA_963921515.1). Classification (NCBI taxonomy): domain Eukaryota; kingdom Metazoa; phylum Chordata; class Amphibia; order Caudata; family Salamandridae; genus Calotriton; species Calotriton arnoldi. The sequence continues at coordinate 1,076,407 of CAWUFW010005969.1, read as the reverse complement.
ATTAATACAACCACCCATTTCGCCCTGTAAGAATGTACTATGGCCGGTTTACAGCCATAACATGTGGTCCCATAGGGAAATGTGGGAATGCGGCCAAGCATGTTCGGTTGCATCATAATCAGGCAGTCAGGATTGTCGTCCGGAGGTCGGTCGGTCCCGTTTCCGCAACGGTCCGACATTGTAGTAACCTAACCACTATAGTGTATTATAAACAATATTCTCATTATATATGCTGGCACCACTAAATGCGGGATAATTGTATGGCATACACAGAACAGAGACAACCTCAGGAAGCACATACCTTTGCAGTCTTAGTTGTAAAAGAGTTACTACTCTAAAGAAGCACATGGAAAATGCGACCTTGGAAAATACAAAGTATCTTTTCTGGTAAGATAAATGGGTCAGCTTTTCCTGTATAGACAGAAAAGAATTCTATAATTAAAATGGCTACAGGGCTGAAATAAGTCGAAAGGTTGGCAATAGAACTTTATAGAGCAGGTTAATGCTGAGATAACACACAGCAATGCAAATTCATAAAAACGTAAGCCAACCACATGAAGTTTATTCTTACAGATGCTAAATGGAAGAGGGCCTGTCATAAACCAGAGACTCTCCGTGCAGGATGTGTACTAACGCCATATCAATTCTTGTATAGATATGCTGATATAGCAAGTGCACTTTTGGAATTAAAGTAAAGTTGGGCGAGCAACTTGTCTTAGTGGTCCACTCTGCATTGTTTTCATTTTAAAGAAACAAATCCCCTATACAAAGTTTCTATATGCAAAACAAAAAAATGAAGAGTCCCTGATGCCTTGGGAAGTTTCTTCCTGCACGTGGGAAACTTTTTTCATTTTCAATGCAACCTCCACAGCAGCGGCAAACTAGAAAAAGTGCATCAAAACGTTCACACTCTATACACAGGTGCCATGCATTGTGCTACTGCTCAACATGTACTGCAAGCCTTGGGCACCTGGCAAAGACCAAGGCTTGCCACCCTGTCTGTTTCAAGTACATACAAGAATGGAATGGAGTAATTCTCACTTGGTAACTGCTCTGCTATTTGGGAAACACTAACTCAGAATTAGGTGGTCTTTATTTTTTGATATATAAAAAGCATTACCAATACAGGACATCACCTCCATCATGAACTCGGTCCACTCAGGGGCCTCAACTGGCCCATACCCTCACCACATCTTCAACCTAGGTGCAGGCAGAATCAGCCACATTCTCACCACCTTGTTCAACCCCTCAATTGCCACGGCCACCTTCCCCGAGGACTGGAAACACGCACAAGTCAATGCCCTACTAAAGAAACTATTAGGAGACCCAAACAAACTCAACAACTGCCGTCCAATATCCCTACTTTCGTTTCTGGCCAAAGTACTAGAAAAAGTCATCATCCAACAGTTCTCCTCACATCTGGAATGAAACCTCCTATTCCACTCCTCCAAATCCGGATTCCATAGCAACCACAGCACCAAGACAGCCCACATTGCGGCTACTGATGACATCCAAACCCTACTCAACTGAGGAGAGAGTGCTGCTCTGACCATCCTAGACCTCTCGGCAGCCTTTACTACGGTCTCACACTACACACTTATCACAAGGATGCACAATATAGGGTTCCAAGGAACCACTCTAAGATGAATCGCCTCTTATCTCACAGAAGAATGCAAAAAGTCAACCTTCCCCCAAAAATCCTCACTCAGCCCCACCCTCTTCAACCCTTATATGACATCTCTGGCCAGCATCGCCAAAGCCCACAGACTCAACACCATACCTTAAGCTGATGACACAGTGCGCAGTCAAAATATCGATTTTTTAATATCGACCTACACTAATATCGAGTTTTTAATATCGTAGGGACAGAATATCGATGTCAAGAATATCGGTGACCAGAATATCGACCTTAAGGTAAGTAATATCGTTTTTTTTTATATCGAAGTAAGTAATATCGAAGTAATATCGTTAGCAAAAATATTGTTGTTAATAATATCGATATTTATATTAGTGTTATGTATTTTAGTATGTATTTTATATGAATGTTTAAAAATTTATGTAATGTATTTTTATTATTTTTAAATATATGTATTAAATGTTTAGAAATTAGTAATTTCTTTTAAGTACATTTTGCGTTTTAGTATCAGAGCGGGTTGTTGGTTTATAGGGGAATAGGGTGGGAAGTAATTTAATTATAATTAATTAATTAATATATTTTTATTTATTGTTATTGATTATTAATTTATTGTTAATTAATTATTAATTGGTAATTAATTTTTTTAATTGATTAATTTATCATCATAATTATAATCAAGTTTTTTTATTTATTGTTATTGTTAATTAATTTATTGTTAATTAATTATTAATTGGTAATTAATTTTTAATAATTGATTAATTGATAATTAAATTAATTATGTTAATTTTTATGTGTAGCGGGTTGTGGGTTTATAGGGGAATAGGGTGGGAAGTAATTTAATTATAATTAATTTTTTAGTATTTTTTTATTTATTGTTATTGATAATTAATTTATTGTTAATTAATTAATAATTAGTAATTCATTTTTATTAATTGATTAACTTATAATTATATTAATTATGATTAATTTATTATTATTTTTTATTTATTGTTATTGTTAATTAATTTATTGTTAATTTATTATTAATTGGTTATTAATTTTTATTAATTGATTAATTGATAATTAAATTAATTGTGTTCTTTTTTATGTGTAGCGGGTTGTGTTTTTATGGGGGAATAGGGTGGGAAGTAATTTAATGTTATTTAAGTAAATATTAATTTAATTTTATTGGTATTTATTATACATTTTTTAGTAAATTAATTATTAATATGTTATTTTTTTTACAAAAATTATTTCATTAATAAGTATGTTAATTTAACCCCTACGCTATCCAACACTTTCCCTACTGTTGCACTCACTGGAGTGGGAATAGTAATTTTTACCCCTACGCTATCCAACACTTTCCCTACTGTTGCACTCCTGGAGTGGGAATAGTAATTTTTACCCCTACGCTATCCAACACTTTCCCTACTGTTGCACTCACTGGAGTGGGAATAGTAATTTTTACCCCTACGCTATCCAACACTTTCCCTAATGTTGCACTCCTGGAGTGGGAATAGTAATTTTAACCCCTACACTATCCAACACTTTCCCTACTGTTGCACTCACTGGAGTGGGAATAGTAATTTTAACCCCTACGCTATCCAACACTTTCCCTACTGTTGCACTCACTGGAGTGGGAATAGTAATTTTTACCCCTACGCTATCCAACACTTTCCCTACTGTTGCACTCCCTGGAGTGGGAATAGTAATTTTCACCCCTACGCTATCCAACCCTTTCCCTACTGTTGCACTCCCTGGAGTGGGAATAGTAATTTTACCCCTGCGCTATCCAACACTTTCTCTACTGTTGCACTCACTGGAGTGGGAATAGTAATTTTATCCCTATGCTATCCAACACTATCCCTACTGTTGCACTCCCTGGGGTGGGAATAGTAATTTTAACCCCTACGCTATCCAACACTTTCCCTACTGTTGCACTCACTGGAGTGGGAATAGTAATTTTACCCCTACGCTATCCAACACTTTCCCTACTGTTGCACTCCTGGAGTGGAAATAGTAATTTTTACCCCTACGCTATCCAACACTTTCCCTACTGTTGCACTCACTGGAGTGGGAATAGTAATTTTTACCCCTACGCTATCCAACACTTTCCCTACTGTTGCACTCCCTGGAGTGGGAATAGTAATTTTAACCCCTACGCTATCCAACACTTTCCCTACTGTTGCACTCACTGGAGTGGGAATAGTAATTTTTACCCCTACGCTATCCAACACTTTCCCTACTGTTGCACTCACTGGAGTGGGAATAGTAATTTTAACCCCTACGCTATCCAACACTTTCCCTACTGTTGCACTCACTGGAGTGGGAATAGTAATTTTTACCCCTACGCTATCCAACACTTTCCCTACTGTTGCACTCCCTGGAGTGGGAATAGTAATTTTAACCCCTACGCTATCCAACACTTTCCCTACTGTTGCACTCCCTGGAGTGGGAATAGTAATTTTTACCCCTGCGCTATCCAACACTTTCTCTACTGTTGCACTCACTGGAGTGGGAATAGTAATTTTTATCCCTATGCTATCCAACACTATCCCTACTGTTGCACTCCCTGGGGTGGGAATAGTAATTTTAACCCGTACGCTATCCAACACTTTCCCTACTGTTGCACTCACTGGAGTGGGAATAGTAATTTTTACCCCTACACTATCCAACACTTTCCCTACTGTTGCACTCACTGGAGTGGGAATAGTAATTTTAACCCCTACCCTATCCAACACTTTCCCTACTGTTGCACTCACTGGAGTGGGAATAGTAATTTTTACCCCTACGCTATCCAACACTTTCCCTACTGTTGCACTCCCTGGAGTGGGAATAGTAATTTTAACCCCTACGCTATCCAACACTTCCCCTACTGTTGCACTCATTGGAGTGGGAATAGTAATTTTTACCCCTACGCTATCCAACAATTTCCCTACTGTTGCACTCATTGCGGTGGGAATAGTAATTTTTACCCCTACGCTATCTAACATTTTCCCTACTGTTGCACTGTTTGGAGTTGGAATAGTAATTTTATTACCTCCACTATCTAATATTTTTTGTAATATTTTAGTCAATGTAGTATATAATTAATTTTTAAAAGATTAAAAATAATTTTAATTTTTTTAATTTGTTATATATATTTATTTAATTTTTATTTATATTATTGTTTTATGTGTATAGATGTATTTATAATGTATATGATATTTTAAAAAAATTATAAGTTATTAAAATAATTATTAAAAATTATTAGTAAGTATATATATTATATATTATATGTATATGTTTAATTTATTTTTACATTACATATATATTACTTATAATGTTTAAACATTTTAAAATATTTTTAACTATTTTTATTTTAATTATATGTATTATTTACTTTATTTTACATTATTTTTTTAACATAAATAAAAAACGATATTTTTAACAACGATATTTTTGACATCAATATTTTTTCTCGATATTTTTGTACTTACCATAATGTAGATAGGATGTCGATATTCTTGACTTCGATATACTTGCGTCGATATTTCTGTAGGTCGATATTCTGACCTTCGATATTTTGTCAGTGATTCGATGACACACAACTCATCCTCTCCCTGTCCGAAGGCACCACCAAGACCAACTTCCACAACTCCATGACAGATGTCACCTACTGGATGAAGGACAACTGCCTGAAGCTCAACATGGACAAGACAGAGGGACTGATTTTTGGCATCAAAATCTCCCCATGGGATGCATCCTGGTGGCCATCATTACTTGGACCTACTCCTACCCCAACTTGCCACGCTAGGAACCTAGACATCATTCTGGACAAAAAGCTAACCATGATGACTCATGTCAACTCTGATTCCTTCTCCTGCTTCTTCATCCTCTGCATGCTTTGTAGGGTATTCAAATGGCTACCCCAAGCTCAAGACACACCATCACCCAGGCCCTCATCTCCAGCCAACTGGACTAAGGCAACATTCTCTGCACAGAGATCACACCTCGACTTCTCCAACAACTACAGACCATACAGAACTCCGCAGCCAGACTTGTCCTGGATCTCCTTAAATGAACCCACATCCCCCCTACCTCAGAGAACTCCACTGTCTCCCTGTGCAGAAAAGAATTCACTGATGCACACAAGGCCCTATACAACTGCTAACCTGCCTACTTGAACCACTGCGTGAAGTTCTATCAGACACCTCCACTTCTCATCCTTTTCTCTAACCCTCACCCCCTGCATTCAGCATAGCAAATGCGAAGGTCACTCCTTATCCTACCTTGCAGCGAAGACATGAAACGAGCTACCCTTTCATCGACAAACCTCCCCATCTCTTTCAAAGTTCTAAGTCCCTGAAGACCTGGCTAGCCGGCTAATAAACTGGACCCTGCCAGTGCCTGGATACCCTCAGGGGTGACAAGAAGTGCTCTATAAATCTGCTGATTGGTTGATTGATTGATCAATTGATTGATTGATAATGTTAGAGAAAGTTTTATCACATGACCTTTTACTTAATGGAAATTAGGTAGTAACACAGCAAGCTCAAACTACCAACAATAAGCAAAGGAGTAAATATTAAATGAACAAGTCACAAAATAATGCAAAAAATTTCCAAAGCAGTTAGAAATCTTTTTGTATCACACATCTATATTAATTCACACAGTGCCATGATATGCTATGAGTGCTTCCTTTATATGCCAGGAGTGCTACCTTGATACGTCAGGTTTGTAGCAGTCATCTTCCCAGATACAGCCAGCATGGACACATCCCCAAATACATATGCACATGCCCACATACCAAGACACAGCTCAATATGCCCAAACCCAGCAAAGACCCAAACACATCACCCAGTGCTGCCACGTGGTTGCTAGGAACATTATCGGCATCCTTAAGTTAGCATGAGCCCTGTAGCCATGATGCTGCTTTTGCGCACAACACTAGGGGGCCGATTCCGATTCGGGCCGGAAATCACTCCGACCGAGGCGGACCCAAAGAGATTTCCGACCGAATCGGACTCTAGCAGCCCGACCGAACGAGTACGATGCGTACGCATGCAATCGGACTCGATTCCGTCGGACTCCCATTGAAGTCAATGGGAGCCGGTCGTACAACGCGTACGCGGGCTCCCATTGACTCAATGGGTGCGAGGCAAACAAGGGCGCCCCCTACAGCGGGTACGCGTCGATGCAAATCGCGCCGTACATGCACAGGTGCGACTCGTGCGGCTCCGACTGCCCTTTGGAGCCGGACGGCGCGAGTCAGTCGTACTGCTCGAGGCGCGCATCGTACTTGCCCGGCCGGGGAACGTCTCCATTGCGCGGTGCGAGTCGTGTCCGTGCGAGTCGATCGGAGCGGGTCGGACCCGCGTACGAGTCGGTCGGCGATTTCGCGTGCGCTCGCATCGTACTCGCTCGCCCGGACGCACGTACGCATCGGTCGGGAAAGAGGGCTCCGAATCGGATCCGGTTAAGCCGAATCAGATTCGGTGCCCTACCGGCCGAGATCGGAATCGGCCCCTACATGTCTTTCTTTTTGTGAGACTCTGCTTCTGCCTTTCACATGAGAACTCTTTGCTGTGCTCGTTCTCTGCCTGTTCCTGAAGTTTAGTCTGAACATTGTGAGCAAGGTCGATAAACACTGACTTTTGTTATTCTGTTCTGGTCAGGCCCTAGCACTTAGACAAAACATACCAATGCAGCTGTATTTGCTGGAGAATCGTACTTTGATATTATAGGATGCATGTTTAGTTAACACACACTTGGAGAGGAACCTTTCCATGGAGAAGAGCAACCCGCACCTGTGATGTAGAAATACGATCTATGGCCTGAGGTATGGGGTCTGCTGACAAAGCCCAGAGATCTTCTATTATATAATAATACTTCTGCTTACCAAGGGGAGGGTGTTTAGGCCTTATAGTCCTTTATCAACTGTCTTTATAAAATGACATCTCCTTTTATGATATATGACCTTGCTGCAATGCTAACTGTATTGATATCATGCATTTTGCTGCTGGTTGTGGCACGTATATTGCATTTTAGAGCACGTTAGTTAAAATAAAATTTTAAACTATCTTCGTATCTCTGTCAGATCTTTTTGTGGACAAGTACGAGAGTGTAAGCAAAAAGGTGTGTCTTGTTACCGCGATTCCTGAGAGATCCGGGAGTGTTGTGTTCTGGGGTGTCTATTCACTGGTTTCTCTGTTTGTGAGTAGGAGAGCGAGTGAGACACTATAGCTAGTTGGTCCTGGGCTCGTGGGTACTGAGGCAGTAGGAAGGCTTAGCCCCTATACAGTGAGGTCCCATAATCCTGCGCATAGTTCTGTGTATGTGCAGAATCCCTGCAACATGGCGCCACCAACTTTTGGTCTGGTACTTATCCGCGAGACCCCTGAGTTGCGCTTGTGCTTGTCCACAATACCCTCTCACCAATTAACAGAGACATCCGTGGTACGAGGGATTTACCTCCTATATTAGAGATTATAGGTTTTTCAAGCTTGGATTTTAAAAGGTTTTGTGTTTCTTCTTTAATACCCAGTGTTACGCTACAGTTTTCCTTCTTCTCCAACTCTGTTTAGATAATGGCTATCGCTATTGCTGCTCATAATCGCGCAGCACTAACTGCTCATTTCTCTCAACATGGAGTCCCTCTGCGGGAGCAAACATTATCTTTGTGGTTGAAGCGAACGCTGCTTTTCGCTTCGAGATTTTTTACTCTTGGGTTAAGTTTCCAGCGGTGGTTGGGAATGATAATTTCTTACATGATTATGAACATGCCGCGGTTCCCTGGGAGTATAGACCTTATCAGCCTCTTGAAGTTCCGTTGTCAGCTTGGCAGCACACCATCTGGTTTACTGGGGCCCTACCTCACCCTGTTAAAGTGGTCTGTTTAGGCCCTTTATCGGTCGACAGGGCAACATGGCCCATTTTGGCGGGATTTATACCACACCCAAATTATCGTGGTGTTACACACGCAGAGATATGAGAATTGCATGCATCTTGAGTTCATATTCACAGAAGCGTGTTACAATATGTGTCACGAATGGTCCAGGTAGCTCCAGCTGGAGCCCCTCCTCAGCAACCGGGACGTGGAGGAATGGTAATTAGCCCAATCATGATTAATTCAGTGATGAGAAAGCGCCCGCAAAATAGTGATGATTTACCTTTCTGGTTAGCAGAGAGATTTGAGCAACTCGAAGCTGCAGTTCCTAATACGACTCCTTTGGATAAGCACAGGTTACATACAAAGAGTTTACCGAAAGGTCTTATCCCCAATTTAGCTGACTGCATCACTTGTCGGAAGGTGTTTGCTGCGCTGTATTCTCTGTGCTTTGGCACCCCCTCCATGACAGTGCTTCCGACAGTTCTTATGAAAGTTCAGGAGCAGCATGGGGCGGAGGCCGCTCTGGAGTTGGGGATGAGACTGGTTGGGGTATTCCCTATAGTCTCTGATATGATATTAGCCAATATAAAAGGGGAAGCAGTTAGTCTGCAGGTGAGTCAGCATCTTGAGGAAATAGACGACGTTGATAGACAGCGCAAATTGCCTAAGATTATCGCTAAGGTGTATAAAGCGTTAGGACGTAATAATATAGGGAATAAACCTTATACTCAGCAACTGACTAAACCCCCTCCTGAGAAGGAGGGGCGTCTTTTCCTTCCTAAAAAAGAATTGAAACAAAAATAAACAACAACAACAGCAACAACAGGAGCAAGGTTCGCATGCTGGTTCACCGACACCTGATGCTTCCGAGCGTAGGTATGATTTGCGTGACCGCTCTAAGATTAAAACACCAGAGAGGTTTCAGGTTCCTGATCCTTGCTCTCCTCGTTCCTTGCAGGACTCGTCGGATCAACAGTCCGGTGGAGCAGAGCGTCAAGATCGTAGACAAGGGGAGACCTTGCAACAACGATGTGATCCGCCACGCCAGTTTGACGTAAAAGCTAAACCGGAGGGACAACAGACATGCCATGCTCCGTTTCAAAAGAAAAAAGTTGCCGCTTTAGCAGCGAAGTATGCCTCAGACGGTAAGAACCCTGCTCCTTAATTGGAGATGGGCTGTGACACTCCTCGACAGTGCGGCGGAAGTTACCATAGTACGGGAGGTACTCCAGGTCAGCTGGTGCCTTGCCTGGAACAAGTAGTTAATTGGATGACAGGGAGCTGTCTGAAATTAAACAGAGACAAGACCGAACTGATGGTCCTGGGCAATGAAAGGATAGCCAGGCCTCTAGCAAGTTGGCCACGCTGCTTAGGGAGTGCCCCAGTTCCCAGTACTGCCATTAAGAATCTTGGAGTCTGAATGGATAAGGAGCTGACCATGGAGACACAAGCAAGAAAGGTGGCAGGCACTTGCTTTGGGCTATTAAGAATGCTCCGTAAGATCCTTGAGCTCATCCCTTTACAGCTAAGGAAAACGGTAATACATTCCTTGGTCACCTCACGGCTGGACTACGGTAACTCGCTCCTGTTAGGTGCACCTAAATATGTCATCAGCAAGTTACAGGAAGTCCAGAATGCAGCGGTCAGACTTCTGTGTCAAATCCCGATGAAAGAATCAGCAACGGTTCATCGCAGAAACCTACACTGGCTTCCGATTGAGGCAAGAATTAAGTTCAAAGCACTCTGCCTAACCCACAGAGCTATAAATAACAAAGGGCCCAGTAAGATCAGGAATCTGGTGTGCCTACATCTTCCCAACAGATGTCTATTGTCAGGCTCTGAGCGCCTGTTAAAAACTACCAGAATAAAAAGGGCCAGATCGGGGGGAGAGCTTTTTCCCACCTTGCGCCCAAGCTGTGGAATTCACTTCCGTGGGAGATCAGATTTACTGCCTCAGAGGCAACATTCAGGAAAAAACTGAACACTTGGACGTTTACTGACTGCAACTAATCTCCTTTTCTCTCGCTATTGCTTCCATTAATCTACGTGCCAGTGCTGGGAAGCCCTAGGGTAGCCATGCGTTCTATAAATCCTTTTAACATTTAACATTAACTCCGTCCTTGTCTGGAGGCGAGAGCAGCTGACACAATTATTACAGTGGAAACAGCTGATACGAGAGTTGCACCCCCAGATAGACTCTATGGGGCCGATTCACAGAACTAATCTGAGATAAAATCCTAAACTTACTACTTTTGGAATTCACAGAAGGCATTTAGTAGTAGTAAAGTTAGGACTCCTAACTTTACTACTGCTAAACTGAGATAAAATCCTAAACTTACTACTTTTGGTATTCACAGAAGGCAATTAGTAGTAGTAAAGTTAGGACTCCTTTACTTTACTACTACTAAATGCCTTTTGTGAATACCTAAAGCCGTAAAGTTAGGATTTTGTCTCAGTTTAGTAGTAGTAAAGTTAGTAGTCCTAACTTTACTACTACTAAATGCCTTCTGTGAATACCAAAAGTAGTAAGTTTAGGATTTTATCTCAGATTAGTTCTGTGAATCGGCCCCATTGAAATAGTCCTCCAAATTGAAGGTGATATACAACGTAAAATTAAGGGTATCTTTTGGGATAACCTTACCTCATCATCATTGACATTTTGTTGGCGTAGGCGGATTGGCCTCCTCCATTTGTTTTGGCTTCTTCTCGAGGTGAGGACGTGATACTTCCAAGTTTTTCGCGTTACGTCTCTGAGGAAGCTAAACAGGCTTATGCATCGGAATGGGCTTTAGCCCTAGTGCCGGCTGTGTATCGCAATCAGGTAGGCTGGGATAGAGATTCACCAGCACATGAGATTCCTTTGCAATCAATGCCACAGCCTCAGGCACAATATCCGATCAAACGAGAGGCGAAAGCATCCGTTAGTGACATATTAGCCCAGTTGGAATATCAGGGCGTAATTGAACCCTGTATTTCATCAATGAATAATCCTCTTTTTCCGATATTGAAACCGGACGGTTCGTATCGCATAGTTTTAGATTATAGAAATTTGAACAGTCATGTTAGTACGTTCGCCGTCGAGAACACACACAGCTCTGCATTAATAAATAACATTGTCCGTAAAAAGTATAAAACCACTTTAGATACAATTTGGCTCCTGAGAGCCGTGACTGGACTGCATTTTCTGAGGTCGGCAATCAGAAAACATTTACAAGATTGACCATGGGCTATAAGAATAGCCCTGGTGCTTTTGCAGCACGTGTCGTGTCACTTTTACATGACATTGATCCTGATGCTTTCTCTTACGTCAACGACATTTATTTGACTGATGACGAATTGATTCCGCATCTGGTGCGTGTTGACCACATCATTTTGTTCTTTGCAGACTTGGGATACAAATTTAATTTTGCTAAGTCTCACATAGCCTACTTGGCAGTTCTGTTTTTGGGTTACGAACTCAACAATGAAGGGAGGGGCTTAGCACCCCACTTTCTTGAGACATGTGCTCAGTTACAGCCTCCTTCTACTATTAAGAAGTTACAATCTTTGCTGGGTTTTTTTAATTTTGGGAGGACCTACATTCCTGATTATGCTCAGCGCATCAAACCGCTTTACACGTTGATACAACCCTCTTTTTCGCCTTCCAGCTGGCTTCCGGAACATACAGTAATTCTTCAGTCTTTGCAGTCTGATCTGTTTGCGACCAACTTCTTGTTAACACGTGACAAAACGACTAACTTAGTCATACGGATTGTACCTGGTACAGTGTGTTTCACGTACCTAACTTTCAATTAGGGGGATACGGTCCCCATTGCCTACAAATCGCATTTGTACACATCAGCAGAGATGTGTTTTCCCCCCATTGAGAAAATTCTTACGGCAGTACAGATGGGGATCCTGAAGGAACGCTCTTTGGCTCAGGGGAAACGCATTCTTTTGGTATCGCCAGTGCCTACTCTGGAGGCAGTCACAAAGGCGAGCATACCGAATTCTAAGGCCTTACACCCGCGTTGGATTCAGTGGCGAGTTCTTCGACATCGGCAGATGTCGCTTTTATCTTTGACCCATGCTTGCAGACGCAGGAGTTTTTACAGTATGAACAAGTTCATCCTGCACCACAGTTTTTGCTTCCTCTTGACCAATACAAAAGTATCGTTTATACTGACGGATCGGCGCAGCCAGCCGTTGGTTCCAAACATGCTTACTCGGCCGCCTGTGCTATTGTGGCAGGGTCTATGGTTGACGGTGAGTTTAAGTCTTCCTTGGTCCACACAGTCTCTTCGTGACTGTACGGCTCAGTTGGCTGAGCTGCGGGCTTTAGTATTGGCTCTTGAATTCGCTGATCCCGATGTACCAACTCTTATAGTATGAGACTCTTTCTATTGCGTACAGTCCTTTAATGACAATCTGTTCTTTTGGTCTCAAAATGATTATCGGACTCTAAAGGTACCGCAATCAAGCATAAAACGCTTTGGGTTCGAGTGGCAGCTCTTAAAGAAAGCTTGCCGCTTACACATGTTATACATACTCTTGGCCATCAGCGTGTGAGAGCACATGCTGTTGGTAATTCTTTGGCTGATGAGGCAGCCAAATCTGCGGTTGCCATGTGTTCAGTAGCAGCAGTTACAAGGTCCATGACTAAAATTGATAATGAAATTCTGCCGGCTATAGCTGCTACAAGGGATGGGACAGCGTTCCCGCAGGGTTTCCCTTCTAAGTATTCTTATCATTTATCACCAGAACAGGTTCCCTTTGCCTCCATTCCATCTGTTGGGGACTGACTGATTCCCAATGAGGACCGCAGGCTTCCTTTAATCATTGACGCTCACAAAAGCATGGCATCTGTACATGCTGGAGTTTCAGCGACAGTGTCTCTTTTGCAGCAGCGTTATTGGCGGCGTGGTCTGTATAGACAGACTCGTAATTATGTACTTTCTTGTGACATTTGTCAACAGATTAAGTCATCTACGGTTACACGTCCACCTCACACGCAGCTATACATCTCAAATCAACCATTTGAATGTATTTATCTTGATCACTGCGGTCCTTTGACGTCCAATATTGCCTATAAACATATTCTAGTTGCAGTGGACTCGTGCACTAGATTCCTTTGGGTTTGGCTGCAAGGTAGTGCTGACGCTTGAAATGTCATTAGAGATTTGCGTGTATTTTTCGGGGCATTTGCTTGTGGTATCTTTCATTCTGACCAAGGTCCTGTGTTTGCCTCTAAGGCTTACAAGGATGCAATGAGGTCGCTGGGGGTGCTATTGCAATTTTCGTCTCCATACAGGCCTGAGGGCAATTCTATAGTGGAACGAATGAACCGTGACTTAAAGCAATCTTTGACAGCTAGAGTCTTAGGTACTGGCAGGGGTTGGCTGACTCATGCACTTAATAATCGTGCACTTAATAATCTCCCGAGAAGATCTCTGGGTGGCACAAACATTTTGATGCTCTTTGGCATCAAATTGTTTGTGCCAGACCTTGATGGTCTAGACTTTGTGGCGGCTGCCGCAACATTTGACGTAGATAACCATTGTGCTATGTTACAGGATGTACAAAAGAATTGTGACACTCTTGCTAAATCTGAGTTGCACTTGTCCGAAGACACAGCGGTGCTGATTCCAGTCACCGGGTGGCTTCCTAAAGTTAGAGATCTGATCCGGGAGAAAATTGAGAACAAAAAATAATTTGGTGCCTCCTACCGTGCACCAGTCCCTGTTCTTGGATTAAAGGGCACCAGAACTGTGATTTTGCCTCCACTATCTTGATGCAAGGAAAATTGCTACATTTCCCTTGAACATGTCAAGTTGCACCATTTGGCCGATACTGAATAGTATGCCCAAAACCGTCCCGCGGAGAGATGTTTCACTTCCTGTGAGGTCTTCGACCGCAATTGCCGCACACCAGGAGCATGAAATAGAAACCTCAATTGATGTGCTGCAGGTTTTGTCATCAGTTTCAACGACTACACCTTAAAATCAAGTCTCGCCGTCTATGGAGCTTACTGTGGACATTCCTACACATGCGCTCCAATCATCTTTTAATGCTGACCGACCACCTTTGTATCGACTGGGAACTGTTGGTTATTACATGGGCAGAGAAAACTTTTGTTCAACGTCATCGTCCTCTTCATCCAGTTCAACTACGGAAGAACCCCCCCCAGTCAATTTTTTATTTTATTTTCCTGGTTCCACAGAACTTACCTGGTTCCTCCTTGGACCTAAATTTGGTTGATTTTTACAATGATATTCCTCTTCATGTGAATTGGGTTTGTGACTGTTTTTTTCCTTTTGATTAATGGTCATTATTTGCCTGATCGCTCTGATGTACATTTGATGGTGTTTTAGCCCCACTCACCTTCTCACATATAATGAAAAGGGATCAATCACATGTTACTATTTCTGCTGTGCCAGTGGTAGAGGTCAATGTTTGGGATAAAGTTCAATATGAAATCTACGGCCCGACGGAAACGATTCGATTGCCATATGTATTTCGGGTCTCATTAGGTGACGTCATCACCCCTGGACTGCATTCCAACGATTTAGGGCCCGATTCTGATGCGGGTTGGAAAAGCTTCCCGACCGATGGCCTGATTCTGATGCGGTTAGGAAGGCCTCCTAACGGCATTTGCTCCTTCCAAATCGGATCGGGAACGTGTCTTCCCGACCGAGGGCCCAATTCTGATGCGGTTAGGAACAAATGTTCCCATTGAAGTCAATGGGAGTTCAACCAAATCGTGTCTGGAAACATCCGGATGCATCCTACTCTGCCGGTTGGACTTTCCCGATCCGAGTGGGTCGGAAACCATTTCCCAACCGATTCGGTCGGGAAGCTTTTCCAACCCGCATCAGAATCGGGCCCTAAGATGTTAATGCCATTCAGTCATTAATTTCCGATTTGAAATATTACACTGCTTTTGAAACTGAAGATTTGTATTTAAATTCTGCCAATTATGCTGATTTATTCTGTTTCCAACATTATGGTCATCATTTTTTACATAGGTCAAACACTGTTCGCAATCAGGTTAATTATACGCAATGGGAACATTGTCCTGCCCCATTTGAAGGTAGTTCACAAACACAGAAAAATAAGTTTGTCTACTTTTCTGACTATAATCTATCTGACCCGAGATCCTATTATTATAAATTGAGTGCTCAAACCCACACGAAATTCATGCTGACCCATACTAAATTGGTATATTCTTCGACTTTCATAACCGATTTATCCTTGAAAGGTTATGATTATTGGAAAGACACAATTGATTCTAAATCAATTTGGGGTACCAAACATTGGCAGGTGCAGGGAACTGAATCATTGCATCATGCGTGTTTGATTCCATCACAGCTGTTTTTCTTGAATAAGACAGTGCAACAAAGTACATGTTTTGGTTTAGCAACTGCTAAGAATTTAAATTTTTCCTCATTTCCGTCACTAGCAGCTTATGACAACTGGCAGCAGTATACAAATTATTCTATAGAGGACTTACAGGGTATGGTCCTCAATGGTACCCTCAATTCATCCACTATTGCTACCTTGGGTTTGCTTAATATGGCCCCTTGGAACTAATGCTTGCCAGTTGCGGTTTTCAAAATTAACAGGGGGATTTATGCTAAGTAGACCTGACCCTCGCTTTCCAAAAACACATACAGTTACTACATATTCTGTGGGTAAATTGTGTTAACAGTAGTTGGGACACTCATCGTTATCATCTGTGAAACAACATCTCTCACGTTTAAATGGAGACATTTATTTGGCTGATTTCCTCTTAGGTCCCAGGTCTCCTCGTCCAAAATGTTTTCCTTATGCAGCATATAATGAAATCTGGAAACTGTCCCAAATGGAAGCAGCTTTCAGATTGCGACAATTAGATCAAGACAACTTGTGTAAAGTATTGGATGTGGTAGACAACAGCATTAATACTTTGTCTTCTCGTATTTACACTTTGGACAATATCGTTTCATCCCCCCCATCACTAGACATGGTCCCACCTCATGGACCATTCTTTACCCCCTAACCTTTCCAAAAATGCGAAGAAAAACTTTAAACATAAATTACTAATTCGTTACCATGAAACGTTATTCGTCGATAACTACACCAGCCTCACCTCCTTAATTAAAACCAACTACATCTTCTACTCCAAACGCCCCTCCAAATGGAAAAGCATCTTCCTCCACCACCTCCACATCTCTAAATCATGTAAAATCCCATATGGTTTTAAACTGCCTACCACCCCTTCCCCTGCCTTCCCGGGCAAAATCGACATCTCCATCTTCAAATCCGGCAACATCCTCATACAAGCTTCCGAAAACCACCACACCATCTTTGAACAACATTTTAGCACCTTGTCCTTCCTACTATCCAAACCACCCCCTTACACTTCATCTTCCCAACCACAAGACACCCTTTTGCCCTCCCCGCCTCATACCCTCCCTCCCCCAGTTTTGCCAACTGATAATGAAGTCCCCCAACCCCAGTCTCCCACTCACCCTCCCTCTCTAGCGACCTCCCCTCCTCCCGACTTCTCAACAGCATACACAGTCACCCTTACTCACTCTCTCCCTAATGACATACCTCCACCTACCACTAATCCTTCCCCTTTCCTCACCACTTCCTCCCAACTCCCACTCCCCGAACTCCCTACGGTTCTTCTGCCCGCACCAATATCCTCCTCTCTAAATTTCCTTCCTCCCCCTAACCAATTTGCTTCATCTCCTCACACTCCTCTCACCTCCTTTCCATCTCAGAACATGTATCCTGATTCTAGGAATGCCCTCTGCGACCCCACTGCCATCCCTTCGTCCATCAACCTGATCACTCCCCTCCCCCCCTCCTGGCCTCCCTCCCCACCCACTCTCAAGACCGCTTTCCATGGCCAACACGGAACATCCTTTTTTCCCTCCCGACCTCGCGCCCACCACCCCTTTCACTCTCATAACCCAGACACTATCTAACATTGAACGCTATCTCTTAACCCTGTCGGCGGAACTCACTGGACTCAGAAAAGACCTCAACTTCCTCTCCGCCGGGAGCCTCCTTAATCATACTAATTACCTTGGCCCTGGCTTACAAAGCACCTCTAACCCTCAACATTTGAACATTACCCCCCGCTGCAACTGTACTCATAGGCCCCCCGTGACTCGAGCCATCCCTCCCCCACTGACCTCCTTGGCCTATGTAACCCTTACCTCCCCAACCCACCTAGTATCAACCCTCCCGTCCCCCACTCAACCATTCCAGTGATCCTGGGGACTAGCAGAATTCCATCCTCCCCCGTATCACCTAGATCACCACCGCAATGTACCGCTATCCAATCATGCTCTCCCCCCTAAAACGACCCTAAACCCCTAGCCTGCATGCTGGTTAACTGCTGATCGGCCGTCCGACATGCGACAGAAATTGCTGAAACTATCCTTAAAGAAGCCATTGACATCACCTTCCTTACTGAAACTTGGCTCAAGGACCACTCTACTTCTATCCTTGACTTGCTCTCCCCCCGGTTATTCCATCCTCAGAAAAGATAGACCTGACAGAATAGGAGGTGGTCTAGCTATAATCTTTAAAAATGAACTACAACTCTCTCTTGTTAAGAACTCTGACCATACCACCTTCGAATACCTTGGAGCGGAACTTAAATACCAGGGTTCTCCCCCAATTTGTCTTCATAATATCTACCACCCCCTGGTGACCCTCTCCCCTTCGCAGAGGAACTATCCGACCTTCTCACCCAATCTTCTCTTTCCAACTCAAAAAACCTCTTCCTTGGTGACTTCAACCTCCACTGGAATGATACTAAGGACCCCACAGTTAACCTCCTCACTAATCTTCTTGAGATTAGTGACCTTAAACAACTTTGTCATTCCCCAACTCACACCAAAGGGGCCACTCTTGACGCCATCATCTCAAACAACGATCTGGCCACCTTATCCAACATCATCCCCATCGACTCGTCTGACCACCACCTCATTCTCTTCACGATCTCTACCACGGCCACACCCCCCTCCTCAAAAACCATTAAACACAAGAAACTGACCAGAAACTTTCATCTTATCCCCCCTGGCGAACTGGAGACTAAACTCCAAGCTCAACTTCTGCTCAATCCTCCCTCCCAAAATGCTAACGACCTCACCGAACATTTTAATAAATCAGTTAAAGAGGTCCTTGACCAAATTGCCCCACCCAAGCTAAAAACTCAAAGAAACATCCCTTCCAAATCCTGCTTCAACCCAGATCTCAACAATGAAAGACGCTCTCTTAGATTGATTGAAAGAACATGGAGGCAATACCCTTCCCTCTCCAATCTAGCCCTCCTCAGATCCGCTAGGTCCAACTACAAGAAACACATTCTTAACAAACAGGCTTCTTTCTTCCGTGCCCATCTTGATCGGACCAAAAATAGACCCAGAGAACTGTTCAGCATCGTCAAAAACCAAACATCCCCTGCCCCCCCAAAGTTGAAGGCCTTAATTGAGAAATGCGAAGAAATTGCGAACTTCTTTTCGGAAAAAATCTCCAAAATTGATCAATCTTTCCTCTTAACTCCCCTCTCACCCAACCCTCTATTTTCCTTTAACATTTCTCCTGAGTCACCCACCGTCCCAACTATAGCCCCAGAGTCCTCACATCTCCCTCCTGACACCCTTCCTCCTGAACCTAACCCCAACAACCCCCAGCAAAAAAATAACGCCTCCTGGCATAACTTCCACCCCGTTTCTGAACTCGAAGTCTATAACATCATCACTAAACTAAAACCATCCTCCCACACCAAAGACCCCCTCCCTTCTCACCTAATCAAAGATCTTAAACATATCATTGCTCCATACTGGACCACTATTATCAACTCCTCTTTGGCCACGGGGTGTGTCCCTGTCTCCCTCCAACTCGGACAAATCACTCCCATTCTCAAAAATCCCAAGGCCGATCCTGACGACCCAAACAATCTCCGCCCTATCTCTAACCTCCCTCTTCTCTCCAAAGCCCTTGAAAAATGCACCCTTCTCCAATTGGATAATCACATCAACTCTTTACATCTTCTGCACTCACTGCAATCTGGCTTCAGAAAAGGCTGCAGTACAGAAACCGCCATGCTTTCCATAGTTGACTACATCCATCACTCCCTCGACAAGGGCGAATCTTGTCTACTCATTCTCCTCGACCTCTCTGCTGCATTTGATACTGCTAACCACTCTACCTTACTTAACACTCTTAAAGATCGCTTTGGCCTCAATGGTCTTGTCCTCAAATGGTTCACCTCCTTTTTCAAACACAGAACTCAGCAAATTAAAATCTTGGACTGCCTTTCTAACCCCACACTTGTCTCCCTTGGTGTTCCCCAAGGTTCTATTCTCTCTCCCTCTCTCTTCAACCTCTTCATGGAACCCCTCTCCCTCATTTTAAAAAAAGCAGGAATCAATTACCACCTCTATGCCGACGACACGCAACTTTACTATAAGATTAAATCCCGCTCTGATGTTCTGCACCTCAACAACACACTGACTAAGATCCAAACATGGTTCCACCATAATCATCTCAAACTCAACCCTAAAAAAAACGAAATCATTCTCTTCTCTCCCAAAATAAATCCACTCCCCATCCAGGACTGGATCCATGACCTTAATGCTCTCAACTGCCTGCTCACCATATCCAACTCAGTTAAATCTTTAGGCATCACCATTGACAATAGCCTTACTCTTACTTCCCACATAAAGAATTCGGCCAAAGGAGCTCTCTTCACTCTCCGCCATCTCAAGAAAATTAAACCTTTCATTCCTGCTGATGACTTCAAATCAGTGGTCCAAGCACTGGTCCTGTCGAGAATCGACTATGGTAACGCTATCCTCGCTGGAACACCTAAAGCCCACTTAGCACCACTCAAAACTGTGCTTAACCTAGCTGCCAGGCTTATCTCTGACTGCAAACCCTTTGACCACATCTCCCCTAAACTCAAAGCCCTCAATTGGCTGCCCGTCGAAGGCAGATCCTCTTACAAGATTGCATGCATTACACATAAATCCCTGCATCACAACACCCCGCCGTACCTCTCTGATAAACTCCACAAAGCGGGCTGTTCCCGACCAACGAGAAGTGCCAATGCCCTCGTTCTAATCCCGCCCCTGTTACATAAGAAACGCACTCAATCTCGCTCCTTCTCCGGTAACGCTCCTAGCATCTGGAATAGCCTCCCGAAAGACCTGTGTTGTAACCCCTCCTACCTCAGCTTCAAAAAGGACCTAAATCTGCATCTCCTCAACAAATATTTGGGTCCTTAATCCTTGTCTTGTCCACTGTCACTCTCTCAACTTCCCCCTGTCAGGTTCCCCTCTTCTGACCTCATGTCTTACTCCACCCCATTCCCCCTCCCTACTTCTCTCCCTCATGCTACTCGCTCTCCTCCCCCCTTATTCCCCTCCCTTCCTTCCTGGACCTTATCCCTACCATCCCCATCCACATTCTCCTGCCTCCTAAACTTCTTCCCCTTAACCTAATTATTCACTGATCGACAAGCTCATGCATTATCTCTATGTTAATAGCCCCTAGATTAATTTTTTTGTTGGTTCTAATGGTTCTGATTGCTATTGCATTCTACAAATGTTATATTTCCGTTCCACTTCAAGCTTCTGTAAAGCGCTCTGATACCCCTGGGTCTAGTCAGTGTTATATAAAACCTGTTAAATAAATAAAAAATAAATAAAATAAAAAAATATTGACATTGTGCAGAATGATGTGTCTGTTTTGTATCATGGTCAAAATCAGTTGCGCTCTGTCATGCAATTTGGCTGGACTTTACAAACATTGAAAAATGGGAAAGTGCCTTGGGATTATTTGAACACAACTGCCCTGTTTTTGCCTTTTAATTTGACCGATAAACAAAAGCTTATGTCAATGAAGGATTCAACATACACCTTGTTACATATTGAAAAGTTAGAACAACTGCCATTCTCAATAGAGGAGACTGATTCCTCTGTCTGGTTAATACATGGGGTTATATCTTTGCCTATTTCCCTCTTTCAATTTACTGCATGTATGAAACATTATCCTATTGGAAGATATGAACCCCTGGGTAGTACTTTTCTGTACGAAATTTGGGGGCATATTAACAACCAGGCGATAGTCAATTATCGCCGCTTTAGCGTCCGTTTTCGGACGGAAAGCGGCGATAATTCTATCGCCTAATCAGCAAGGTCACGCTATCGCGTGAATCCCTGCACTATCGCCCTTTCCCCCAACGCCCATCCTGCATCTCTAATGAGATGCAAGGTGGGCGTTACTGGGCGTACCCCAGATGGGCTACGTTGTAAATATCGCTGATGTGCACATCGCGATATTTACAAGGCAGCCCACAGGATTATAGCAGACGTTAGATTTTGGCGAAAACGGCCGTTTTCGCCAAAATCTAACGTCTGCTATTATCCCGACTTAGCCATCCCTAACATAGGGGTGGATTGTGCTGATACGACCACAGGGTCGTATCAGCAGGTTATCGCCGTTTTGCAGGGAACATCGCTGGAAAACCAGCGATGTTCCCTGCAAAACGGCGATAACCTCGCTATCTCTGGAATTTTTATCGCCCTGGAGAAGCGTGTTGTTAATAACGCGCTACCAGGGCGATAATTTCCGGAGATAGCCAGCGATAAGAAATCTATCGCTAAGCACGGCCAGCGATAATTATCGCTGGCCGTTGATAATATGCCCCTTGGTCTTTACCATTTAAGTTTCACTGTCTACGTGAGGATAAGGAGGTTTTCCTGACAGGGCAGGGTTGTGATTCCACAATGGGACATGCGTTAGTTTGTACACAAGTACAGCTTCACAGCGCTTGCAACGTATCAGCGCCCAATTTGGCCTGTTTTCTAAAAGGAACGCCAGTTCCCTCAATAATTCCAATGCTCACATTGCTTTCTAATGGTAGTTATCTTATCCTAAATAACCACAACTGCTGCGGGTTACGAGCAGGGATTCCGTATATAGTAACGGTTTCCGAAAGAGTAACTTGTTGCAGCAATGTTCTTTTTCCTCCCCCGCATGGGATTGTAGATAGTTCGCTGTGGCCTTCCATTCCCACTTTGAAAACAGACTTCAATAAACTAAGCAGACTCAAAGCGCTATTGTTTCAACAAGAAGTCGCTCTCACTTCGGCTCGAGAGACCTTCGAATTGCAGGTGGCTAGTACATCTAGTGAGATTCCGTCACTGCTGAATACGAATCTCCCACTACATTTTGGGGAGCTGATTCATCGAATTTTTAATGCGTCTGATCCTGAAGACCTTGCTCATTTTTTTAAACTTATGGGCTCCGGCCTTGTTTCATCTTTTCAGACGATTTTTGGAGTGATACCGGCCTTTATACATTCTATTTTTTCCAGCGCCTTTGGAGATTTTCCTCTTATTCTCTTGCTGGCGTGTGGAGTACGGGTACTTCTCCTCCTGTTACGCAATGGATGCCGATCATTTGTTTCTACACAGACCAGGCCATATGGCGACTATACCGTGAACGAATGCAGCAACTTTTTGGATGCTTGCCGCTGGCAACGCTCAGTGTTTGCTATGGACTTACCTTTCGCTTCGCTGGCTTCACTTGCGTCCAACCTGTGTTCCATTGACGACGGTGCCCTTTCTATTTGGCCTTGGATATCTGCCTCTCCACAACGTCAGGTGCTGACGCAGACTATGATCTGTTGGTGGGTCCCTTGCTGGCCCATGACCAGGACTGTTCTGGTGACACGCATATGATGCGTGCGGCTGCACTTGGAGTAGTGGCATGTTGGAATACATGTGAGGCTGCACAGCACCTCCTGCAGGAGAGTTTCATCGAACATCACGTTGCCCTATTCTGCTGCTGGATGCACTGGATTACGAGGAACATGAATGTTCATTCGCTCTGCTGAATTGGATGGCATCTCTCTTTTTTCTTAACGACAATGATGCCCTTTTGGAGCACCTTGCGTTCCACGGTGCGCGCAATCTTTCGGATTTTTCAGACTAGTCTATATATATATATCTGTATATATATATATATATTTTTTTTTTTTTCATTTTTTAAATTTGTCCTTTTTGAAATTGAATCTCTTTGGCTGAAACATAAGGCGAATTGGCTCTGCTTATCTTTGAAACTTGCTTGTCTATGTACTACGACCTGGCAAGGGGAGGGTGTCACGTGGTTGCTAGAGACATTATTGGCATCCTTAAGTTAGCATGAGCCCGGTAGCCATGATGCTGCTTTTGCGCACAACACTACATGTCTTTCTTTTTGTGAGACTCTGTTTATGTCTTTCACATGAGAACTCTTTGCTGTGCTCGTTCTCTGCCTGTTCCTGGAGTTTAGTCTGAACATTGTGAGCAAGGTCGATAAACACTGACTTTTGTTATTCTGTTCTGGTCAAGTCCTAGCACAAAACATACCAATGCAACTGTGTTTGCTGGAGAATCGTACTTTGATATTATAGGATGCATGTTTAGGTAACACACACTTGAGAGGAACCTTTCCAGGGAGAAGAGCAACCCGCACCTGTGATGTAGAAATACGATCTATGGCCTGAGGTATGGGGTCTGCTGACAAAGCCCAGAGATCTTCTATTATATAATAATACTTCTGCTTACCAAGGGGAGGGTGCTTAGGCCTTATAGTCCTTTATCCACTGTCTTTATTAAATGACATCCCCTATTATGATATATGGCCTTGCTGCAATGCTAACTGTATTGATATTATGCATTTTTCTGCTGGTTGTGGCACGTATACTGCATTTTAGAGCATGTTCGTTAAAATAAATATTTTAAACTATCTTCGTGCCTCTGTCAGATCTTTTTGTGGACAAGTACGAGAATGTGAGCGAAAAGGTGTGTCTTGTTACCGCGATTCCTGAGAGATCCAGGAGTGTTGTATTCTGGGGTGTCTATTCACTGATTTCTCCATTTGTGAGTAGGAGAGCGAGTGAGACACTATAGCTAGTCGGTCCTGGGCTCGTGGGTACTAAGGCGGTAGGAAGGTTTAGCCCCTATACACCGAGGTCCCATAATCCTGCTCATAGTTCTGTGTATGTGCAGAATCCCTGCAACAGTGCGTAGACTCAACCTTTATTTCAA
Organism: Calotriton arnoldi; assembly: GCA_963921515.1. Lineage (NCBI taxonomy): Eukaryota > Metazoa > Chordata > Amphibia > Caudata > Salamandridae > Calotriton > Calotriton arnoldi. Next base: position 1,051,842 of record CAWUFW010005969.1, on the reverse strand, counting down.
GCATCAATCACAACCCAAGGCCCAGATTTACAAAACAATCACCCAACACAGTGCAGGAACTGCAGTTGCTCCACTGCGCTCCATGAAAGAGAGAGAGCAGAACAGCATAATTTCTGCTAAGATATGATGCTCTTTTCCTCTTACCCTGCGAAGGGGCACTTTAAGCTGCCATGCGCCAACGCACACACCATTGCGCCACAGTGCAAGGGCCTGGTGCGTTCTGTAAGAAATAGTTTTTGCACTATAATGGGACCCTTTTAGTACAAAAACTATACTTTAACACTTTTATATGTGTTCTGTACAATGCAGCAAACACATAAAGTAAGAAACGTGAGGAGAAATGAAAACATTTCTCCTTGTTATGCCTGCCTCAAGGAAGTGTAAGAATTTGAAGCAAATCCCTTTCTACAAATGTTTGTAGGTAGGGATTTGCATAAGAATCAGTGGATGGTGGCATGGGACTGTCTATGTACCACCCATGGAATGCCCCCTTAACACAAAGTAACACAAAACAGAGCATAGTACAACTTTGCGTTACTTTGGAAAACTGTCCAACACAAATCTAGATTTGTGTTGGATAGAAAATCCAGCATAACACTTCGCGTCAGGTTTGCAATAGAATAGTAACACAAACCTGGAACAAAGCATAGGTAAATATGGTCCCAAATACGTATCTCATGGCAGCAGCAGAACAGAGACAGTCACCTAAATAGCTGGACATTGGTAAATGCAAGTATAACCTGCGAGGTTACCACAAGGTTTTGATTTTCTTTTCTCCTCTCCTACAGGGAGATGTCCTAAAAAGACACATGTAAATCTCAGCAGGTACTCCTCACACCCCTGAAATTAACGGGAATTTTGTAATACGCCTACAGGAATGTAACATTTGAATTAATTTGAGTGTGCATTGCACGCACTTCAGAATTCTGAAGTGGGAAATACACTCTATTGAGTTAAACCTTTCCAGTCCTGCTGTAACAGAAACATATATCTGTATCATGGTACAGGGCACTTTGAGTAACCCCCAACAACACTTGTCAAATAGAATCCGTGACTATTACCGGGGGAGCTTGTGTCATTGGGTGCCCCACAGAATGTGGAACGGAAGAGCACATTATCCAAAACTTGCCCAATAAATGAAGGGTAGTGAGAGCAGTAGCTTAGTCCTCCCTGGGGAGCCCCAACTCATGTTGAGAGGCTTTGTAGAGAGGGAGGCCACCCAGGTGCCAGAAGAGCTGACTATACTCTTGTTCCAATCTCCGTTCTGTGCAGTGGGTGCATGGGAGAGCCAGAGAAACTGGAGTTCACCATGTAGAGAATGTGTCCTTAGGGTTAGAGTGATCGACTTCGAAGCTGGGAAACAGGGTTCAATTCTCGGCAACGATGCTCAACATCCTGTGATTCTGGGCAAATCACTTAATCTCCCTGTGCCTAACAAAAATTTATGTGCCCGTCTATAACGAAACTGGTGCTCATGTAAAGTGCTTTGATATCTTTGGCTCGGGAGTTCGTGCTATATAAAACTCTATGGGCCACATGCATCAAAGTAAGGAATTGCGATTCCTAAATTGCGATTTTTAAGGAATCACAATGCCTTATGCATGTAGGAATCACAAAAAAATTGCGATTCCTACATGTTCCTTAATTGCAACTCGCAAATTGCGATTCGCAATTAAGGAATGGCTTCCCATTAATTCCTATGGGCCTAGAGGCCCATAGGAATGAATGGGATTGCATGCGCAATTTGCGAGTACCAAATAGCATGCAATTTGAAGGGTGCAAGGGGGCCAAAAGGCCACCCTGATGCACCCCCAAAAAAGGTAGGAATGCACTTGAGGTGCACACACATGCCCTACGGGCATGTGTGTGCACCACAATGCACTTTGAAAAAGGCATTTATTTGCATTTTTCAAAGGAATTGCAAATTACCATCAACTTGAAGTTGATGGTAATTTGCGATTCTAAATTGCGAAAACGCAATTTGCGATTGCATAATGCATCGCATTTAGGGGATGGCAATTTGCGATTTGATAACTGCATTCGCAATTATGGAAATCGCAAAAAATTGTGATTTTCTTAATTGCGAATTGCAAAAAAGGTACGTGCATCTCAAAAGGCCATTTTGCAATCGCAAACGGCCGAATTTTGCGATTCGCACTATTTGCTATCGCAAAATGGTTTGATGCATGTGCCCCTAAAAAATATATATACAGTAAAGCTCTACAAAGTCACCTTTAAATGAGTGATCTCTCACAGTTCTGTCTGACTTCTAACATTCAGATCTAAATGACCATACCTCTTTGGGAGGAGTATGGAAAGGTCACAGTTTCCTTTTGGAAGGCTAGGAAATTTACCAGGTCTGAGCCTGATAGTTTTGGGGAGCACAACGTCGGGCTAGACCGTGTGCCCCTTCGACCAGTTGTGCGCCAGCAGACCCTACCTCTAAAGTTACAATACTTCCTGAGATGCCTAAATCAAACTATATACAGGTAGAGCATTCTACTTATAAAAAATCAGGTCCACTGCCTTTGTCAGTGGTGTTCACGATATCTACATCAGGTTTACAGTCTCCAGCCACGCATATAACATGTTAAACAAAATGGCTTTATCACATTTCAAACCAGTGGCATCACTAAAATGTCATTCCTATTGACTTAGACATGGGTGTAACAAATATAAGCAAAAAGAACATTTCACTAGATGAAAAGTTCAACATATTTATTGTTGATATCAGGTTTCTAGAAGTCCCTCCAGGACTCCAGGCAGAAAGGAACACTCGCGGTCCGACACAAACGCTCAGCTGTGGAAGCATGTAAAATAAATCTTAATGTCTTCCAGGTTTGCTAATCTTTTTCCACAAGAGACTTAAGTTACGGATGTTTCTCCCTGCGAGTGCATCTCGAAGGAACTCACAGCTGCTCCTGTTCTGTCCCAAAACACATAAACACACTTATATGGTGTCCCTGTCCTTCTGTGCACTACAGAGAAGATAAACAGCGTTCATGCGAGCCACGTTTTCTTCTGTTCCTACCCTTGCCTTGGTGATCTCTGTATATGTATTGCAATGTAGCAAACATATAAAAAGTGTGATTCTCCATTAAGGGTCTGGTGACTTAGTGGACTAATGCCTCCATTGTAGGGGCCTGTGTTTGGCGTCACAGGTTCAAATCCCAGCAGGTCCACTCAGCCTTTCATTCTTCTAAAGGTCGATAAAATGAGTGCCATTGAGTTGGGTAACAATAAACATCTGTTCTTCAGCGCCAAGATGCCCATGGGAGAACGTGCGCTTTATAAATACACTTTATGTTATGTAAGGGTATCCTGGCACTAGTGATCCAACGTAAAAGCAACAGTCTTTGCCTTGGTAGCCAGATAGGAGAAAGAAAAAAACACCTGCAGGGGCCTAGCAAGTTTTGAGCAGTCCTTGGGAGGTGATTTCAGTGGATACAATTCTTGTAATGAGAGCGGGATGATAAGCCCGATGAAGCAAGCAGAGAGTTTGAACTTGATTCTGCTGGGAAGAGGGAGCCATCGCAGAGGCATCGTAGTTGAAGCTATGGGAGGGTGAGCGAAAGATAACCCAAACAGCAGCAATTTGAACATTAGGAAACTTGGAAAATAGGTGACTGTAAGACAAAGATGGAGGGCATTGTAGTAATCAATAATTGTTTGAAATACGCTCTGGCGAGTTGAGAGTGGAAGAAAAGGTGCATTAAGAGATGCAAGTCAAGTCAAAATACTTTATTCGGTAACTATCATAGTAACCATAAAAGCACAATACATGTATTAAATGACTAAGAAGATTAAAAAATTAAAAAATACAATTTCATGATAAATTACCTACTCCCAACAAAATTGTTTTCCGCATCTTAAAAACTTTCTTTAAATAAGCAGTCACAGAAGCGATTATAAACACATCATCTAACAGTTGCAAAGTCAGATATGCAGGTTTACATTGTTTAAGGCCAAGTTTTTTAAGTATCGGGACAATCCATCTCCTCCTCGGGGCAGTATAAAATTTACAGAAGAATAAAATATGTATCGAAGATTGCACCGAGATATCATCACACGGGCAATTTATTAAGTCCCGGGCCCAATCATTTACCAAGGGGAAACTTAATAAACGATGTAAAACATTTAGTCGAAAGCGACACAACAGAAATCTATCATAATCACTAGTAGTTAAGACAAGGTAAAACTGTATAGATGGGGTCGCTAATGTCATAAAATGTTCATGCACCATTGGTTTTTTCAATTCTGTGGCAGTTCTAGACTCATCCAGATATTGTAAACATATAGATTTAAGTTCTTTCCTGGACACGTTTAGCAAATTATCTGGGACCGTATAGTATTCTGGATGCCCTATATTAGACATGAAGGTTTTAATATATGCCAGCCATTTTATATTTCTAATACCATCACATAGTAGGACATCCTTCAATATTAGTCGATTCAAGGAAATCTCCTCGGTGGTCCAAATTCTATGCCATAGTAAAACTGGCTGTATTTTAATGACATCTTCCAAAAATAGGATGCCTAATTCCCGGTGGCATATATAAGCAGGAGTGCTGGCTGGGACAGACAAAAGAGTCCTCAAAAACTTATTTTCTGCGAGCTGCAGAGAATGGACCCCAGCATAGCCCCAGATACCGGCACCATAAGTCGCAATCGACAGGCATTTGGTCCTGTATATCTGTAAAATTTCTACTGGGGCACGCCTACCTAATTTTTTGCTGAAATTAAAGAGGGCCATCAATGATTTAACAAATAATAACCTTCTAATTTTTATTGCCGAGGCCCATGTACCAGTCTGATCAAATAGGATCCCCAAATAGGAAAAAGTCTTAGTAACTTCAATTGCTTTTGAATCGATGAATAAAGTCCTTGTCTTCTTTTTAGAACCTCCCCCGCAGATCATAGTAAAAGTTTTAGAGCAATTGACAGCCAGACCCAGGTTTGTCATAAAGTTTGTAAAAACATCCACCATCCCTTGCAAACTTCGAGGTGTACGGGCCATCAATACCGCGTCGTCCGCGTACAGGAGTGCCGGTATGGGTCGATTAACTGCCATTGGTGAGTCCTTGCACTCTTGCACTAAGACTACTTCTAAGTTATTTATATAAAGCGAGAAGAGGAATGGGGCAAGAATACATCCCTGTCTAACTCCTCTTCTTACCCTGAAGTGACCAGTGCATTCGCCACTTCTACCATAGCAAACTCGTGCCTTCGCCCTGGAATACAGTTGTTTTAGGAATATTATAATTGCAGCATCTATGCCCATCCCTTCTAAAATCACCCAGAGCTTCTCATGAATGACACAATCGAATGCCGCTGTTAAATCGACAAATGTTAAATATAGTCTTTCTCCTTTTGCTTTAGTGTATTTTTCTAGGATAATATGTAAATTTAGACCCTGTTCGATTGTGCCCATACCTTTACAAAACCCATATTGCAAGTCACTTAAAATTGAATGTTCCTCAGCCCAAGTTTGCAGCCTATTTAATAAAACCCGCCCTACTATCTTCACTGTGGAGTCCAAAAGTGAAATAGGACGATAGCATGCGGGGTTATCCCTATCCCCTTTTTTAAAAATCGGTACTATTATCGACTCGCACCATGTACGTAGGTAACCCTTTGAGCCGCATGCATTAAAAACCTGTGTTAAAAGTGGACCCCAAAGTGCTAAGTTAGATTTAAAAATATCGACAGGAACCCCGTCCGGACCTGCTGCTTTCCCTCCCCTACTTGCTGTAATGGCCAAATTAACCTCAGTTAACGTAAAGTGCAATAATTGATCAATAGGGGTTGTGAATTCCATGTAATCAGCCCCGGTCATTAAAGTTACATTATCCTCCATCATTGGGTTATTATATAAACTGGAGTAATGTTGAATCCACTCAGATTCGGAAATAGCAATTTCAATGGTGGCATTGTCTTTATCTACCAGAAAGGGATCATTAACTGCTTTCCAAAATGCAGAGGGATCGTTATTAACAGAGGCATCTCGAAGACCATGATTCTGGGCCGCCTTGATTATTGCAATGCTCTTTTGCTTTCCGCAAACGAGTCTTCCCTTAATAGACTCCAGGTGGTCCAGAATACTGCGGCCCGGCTCCTCACGAATTCCACTCCGGGAACCCCTTCTTTGCCGTTGCTCCGTAGACTTCATTGGTTACCTGTCCGAAAGCGGATAAAGTTTAAGACTGGCTGCATAGTCTATAGAGCCATTCATAACAAGGGTCCTTCTTACATCTCGGGCAAATTGAAGTCCTACTCTCCGCACAGGACACTGAGATCCAGCTGTAAACTTCTTTTACAGGTTCCAAGGGTTAGGAAAGCTAGACTCGGTGGGAAATCTTTTTCCCTCCTCGCCCCTCTTTACTGGAATGAGCTCCCCCTACAGCTCAGACAATGCCCGGATTATCTACATTTCAGGAAACTGCTTAAAGCCTCCCTATTTTAAGCTGTCTTTACCCACCCGCAGGTTCGCTTAGCGCAGAGATACCCCTTCGGGAGTGATTCAGGCGCTTTATAAAACCCTTAAATAAATAAATAAATGCTTCCTCTTTTAGCGCGGACTTTCTTATTTTCTGTGCGCTCTTATATTCACTTCTCGCTGCTCTTATATCAGCCTGGTTTTTCACCTTAGCATGGAGGGCCTTTTTCAATTTGGAATATGCTCTAGTGCAACTTGTATCAAACCAGCCCTTGTTTTGATTACTTTTTCCCTTTATACACACATACAGTGATTCTTTAATAAAATTTGTAATTACATAAAAATTCTCTAAAATTTCCTGGTGCGAGGATCTATCATCCAGACACGTTAAAAACATATCTTTACAATTTGTAGCCACCCTACTAATAAAAACCTCATGATCCACTTTTTCCCATTTAAGAGCATAACCATTTTGTCTACTCAGTGAGATGTTTTTCACCACATGGTCTGAGGTGCCTCTATTATTCACTGACGTGTTCTTTAACTTTAGTTCAACACTAATGGGAAAATGGTCGCTCAATGCGATATCGTGAGTAATAAAATCTCTAAAATATGAATTAAATCTTTGTGATGCTAATACATAATCAATTGTAGAAGACATGCCTCTTCCATTAAAAGTAGGATGAAAAAGAATCACAGGAGAACATAAATCATTAACAAACCCAAGGTCAATTGTAAACATAATATCATTCAACAAATCGCCAAAAAGGGTATGGGGAAAATGGGAACTACAATATCCTAGTTCATAAGATAACCCACATAACCCATTTTTGGCATGCTGACACAAGGGTAGATTAAAGTCGCCGCCCCAGATAACACAAATATCTTTTGATATACTGGTTTGTAAATTATATAGTTCGCTACTTAAATTTCTCATCACTCCCTGTATTTGATCTAATGGAATATTATTATAGAAATGTACTAATGCTATACCGGAAGTTCGGTCTATATAAAAACTAATGATATGGTAGTACTGATTTGAATTAATAAAAACAATTTTCTCTATGTTCAAATAGTTTGAAATAAAAGTACTAAGGCCACCTTTAGCTCTACCATGGGATGAGGGCACAGCTGATGTAAAATAAGTTTTATACCCATTTATATGTACAGGCTCTATCACCCAGGTCTCCTGCAAGCTAAAAATATCAAACCTAGTCACAAAATCAACCCAAACCTTGTTGTCCACCTTGCTGTTTAGACCCGCAACATTCCAAAATAAAATATGGCAGCTATCTCTCGATCCTGTGTCCTGTTTACCATGTCCCATCTCTAACCGCTTTAGTGATGTATTTTCCAGGTGACTAATGTGAGGGAGAAGTACTTCAGCTATAGAGTTGCAATCCATAACGAAATTACACTTGTTAGCTACCGTCGTATCAATATTTAAAGGAGGAATATTCATAAGGCTGTTTGACGACTCAATTAAAGGCAGGTCAGGAGATACACCTACTACGGCTGAGGTATCAAGGTGTTGGAATGTTGCCGGTTGAAGTCAATCCACAGAATCAAGATTTACCAGAGCCTCAAAACGGTTCTGGGTTGAAATATTAAACCCACTCTGAAAATGCTGAGTTGGAGCTCTCATAACACTTGGGGCGGCATGTGAAGAAGGCTGGTAAAAAAAGCCCAGTGGGACTGCATTAACACTTTGGCCCATTATACGCTGTGTGCCAACTCTACTAAAAATCAATTCCACTAATTGTGGTGTCTTAAATGTTAATACCATACAGTCCCCCGGCAGAGTCTTTCTCCCCTTTCCCACCCAGCTCACTCTCCTAACCATTTTAAATTCGTCAAAAAGTCTTTCGGTTAAACCAGACCTCATTCCTAACCAATGCAAAGACTTGTTCCTCAAAGTCTCCCAAGGTTCTTCCCCCTCAATTTGTTGTTTGGGTACATTGGTTAATACCACCACATATGGAGTGGCTTCTGGCGGTAGGTCCAAGCGTATTACTGCATTTACCTCCTTATTTAATGTGTTTAAACTGTTAGGACCCTCATTTCTTGGGTTATTGACGTGCATATTACGTACAGTAGGGCAAATAGAAGGTAGAGCAGCCCTGGGTTTTGTATTACAATGTTGTACCACCACATTCCCTGATGTTTTAAGGTAATCCCGGCTTACTGGGACACCAGGGCACACCTGACCTGAAGTCTGCATTTTATCCAGCTTACTTGCCATGACCTCTTCTATAATACCAACTTTATGTATTAACCCACTTAGACTTTCTCGGAGAAATTTGTCCAAGTTATCCAGTTTTACTTTTATGTTTATGACCTCGTTCTGAATGCATAAATTAGTAGTGGGTTTTGGTTTACCCGTTTTGTTTCTAACTGCAGGTAATTTATCTTTCTTATTAATCTTTTTTCTTAACTTGGGGTTAAAATCACTAAACATATCGCGAGGCTCTCCTCTTTCACCTATAGGACTAACCGGGTTTCTAGCTCACTTGATCGGTGGTTGAATATCCTGCTCCTGTTCGCTTTCCGAGATATTATCCTGTAGATTTACAATACAGCCATTTGAGCCAGGAAAATTAATAACTATCGGTAGAGGTGACTCAGGCCCTTCCCTGGTTAATTGAATAATTGAAGTGTTACCCTCTCTGTCTATACAACCTGAGTGACCCGGTTTGAGCGCCTCTTCGACTGTTAGAATCTGACACTCAATGGCCCCCATCGCCCCTGTTAAATAACTTAATAAAGTATGTTGAGGATGAGAATTAACATTTTGTTGTTTAGAGGACTGCATGCTTGCGGCCTTTCTCTTCCCCATCTTGGTTATTAGAATTTATCCCCACCGTGCACTACTATTATATAAGAAAAATATATGAATTTTAATTCCTGCTGGACCGTGAGTCACTTGCCACCACTCCCACTCGGGCCCATTACAAGGTACGGCTTATAAATAATTTAGCCAAAGTATTCTTTTTAAGAGGACTATAGGTCCTCCCAACTAATTCGAAAATACAAACAGGTATTACGACTTCCGTACCTTTCCCTTAAAATGTTAGGGCCGTGGCCCAGTCCAGTCTCTGACTGTCTATGACGGGCTAAGACGGGCCCGTCTTGGCCCGGTCTTCGCCCGGGCCGCGCCCCGGGCACGTCCCGCGCGCGTCTCGCGCCGCAGGACCGCGGGGCGGCTCTTTATCAAGTTGCAGCCCCTCCAGGGGCTGTGTGCAAATAGCAAGGTTCCAGGGGCCAAGGGCAAGGGATAGCAGCAAGATCTCCAGCAAACGCGGTCTCCCGCTCACCGGGACCGCGGGGCGGCTCTTTATCGAGTTGCAGCCCCTCCAGGGGCTGTGTGCAAATAGCAAGGTTCCAGGGGCCAAGGGCAAGGGATAGCAGCAAGATCTCCAGCAAACGCGGTCTCCCGCTCACCGGGACCGCGGGGCGGCTCTTTATCGAGTTGCAGCCCCTCCAGGGGCTGTGTGCAAATAGCAAGGTTCCAGGGGCCAAGGGCAAGGGATAGCAGCAAGATCTCCAGCAAACACGGTCTCCCGCTCACCGGGACCGCGGGGCGGCTCTTTATCGAGTTGCAGCCCCTCCAGGGGCTGTGTGCAAATAGCAAGGTTCCAGGGGCCAAATGCAAGGGATAGCAGCAAGATCTCCAGCAAACGCGGTCTCCCGCTCACCGGGACCGCGGGGCGGCTCTTTATCGAGTTGCAGCCCCTCCAGGGGCTGTGTGCAAATAGCAAGGTTCCAGGGGCCAAGGGCAAGGGATAGCAGCAAGATCTCCAGCAAACGCGGTCTCCCGCTCACCGGGACCGCAGGGCGGCTCTTTATCGAGTTGCAGCCCCTCCAGGGGCTGTGTGCAAATAGCAAGGTTCCAGGGGCCAAGGGCAAGGGCAAGGGATAGCAGCAACATCTCCAGCAAACGCGGTCTCCCGCTCACCGGGACCGCGGGGCGGCTCTTTATCGAGTTGCAGCCCCTCCAGGGGCTGTGTGCAAATAGCAAGGTTCCAGGGGCCAAGGGCAAGGGATAGCAGCAAGATCTCCAGCAAATACAAGCAAGAAGAAGAGACCATAGCAATTTGAAGTGCAAAGGAGAGAGACTGATCGAAAAGAAAGCCCCAATTTCAGTCTGAGGAAACGGGGGTAGGAGCAAGGGCAGCTTCAGGCGACCACCAATCTGGGGACCAAGTTAAGGTGTTTTTACAGATGGTAAGGATCTTTGTACTGTCAGTTATGATCTGTACCGAATTCAGGCAACCAAGCTACACCCTCAGTGAGAGGAAACGAAGCTAAAATATGCATGTGACTCAGAGGAGTTAAATCAAAACTGAATTTAGGTATTGTTGTCAAACGTCATGAACACAAAACCAATGGATAACCAAAGACCTGGGACCGAAATGTATGCTGAACAATGTAGGTCTGAGTGAAGAACCCTGACGAACCCAGGACAGAGAAGAAACAAGCATTTACAATGCAATCGGTCTCACAACTGCGAGTTTTAGAGCTATTGCTATTGTAAATGGCAATGCCTTTTGAAAAATTAACAGGTATTGTAATTTATAATAGTAATTTTCAACCTGTACCATAACTACCACTATTATTATTACTATCACCACAGAGTAGTAATAATAATAATTGTAGTGGTGGTTATGGTACTTGTGGTGGTTGTAGCGGTGGTGGTAGTGGTGGTGGTATTGGTACTGGTGGTGGTGGTACTGGTGGTGTTAGTGGTGGTGGTACTGGTGGTCTACGTGGATTTTATTTCATTACTTATGCTACTGCTGGAATATTTTTAACAAAAAAATACAAAAACTAACAAACATTATCATTTGCAACGCCAATAGCTCAAACTTTTAGTAATGCCAGCCCTATTACATTGCAAATGCTTGTTTTATGTTGCAGGCATGAGGTGCATCATCTACTTCCCAAAATACAATCTTAGATTTGTAGACACTCGTAACAGTCCTATGGTAGGAGGCAGTTGTTCAACCAGTGTAAGGCTAATAGCTCACACAACTTTACATTTTGATACCTGAAGTTTTAAATTACAATAAATGTAGTAGACCTCAGGCAGGAGACTTGTGTTACCAGTAACTGTGGAAAGAGCAATAACTTTAGAAACTGGTGCTTTATTTCACCTTTTCCGTGGTGTGAAGGTTACGTAACTGTTTTATTGCGTTCGAATGGGCACAATGGGGCTTATTTACAAGTCCCTTGCACTGCCGGTGCTTCACTTTTGTGTGGGAAAAAGTGATGCAGCGGCGGCGCAAGGGGCTTGTAAATAAGCCCCAATGTCCTGTTTCTCTGGTTCTAAATCAGCTTTGCTGACCTGGTTCTCTGGCTCAACAACGGCTCTGCTGACCTGGTTCTCTGGCTCTAAAGCAGCTCTGCTGACTGGTTCTCTGGCTCTACAGCGGTTCTGTTGACCTGATTCTCTGGCTCTAAAGCAGCTCTGCTGACCTGGTTCTGTGGCTCTAGAGCGGCTCTGCTAACCTGGTTCTCTGGCTCTACAGCAGCTCTGCTGACCTAGTTCTGTGGCTCTAGAGCAGCTCTGCTGACCTGGTTCTCTGGCTCTACAACGGCTCTGCTGACCTGGTTCTCTGGCTCTACAGCAGCTCTGCTGACCTGGTTTTATGGCACTACAGCAGCTCTGCTGACCTGGTTCTATTGCTCTAAAGCAGCTCTGCTGACCTGGTTCTCTGGCTCTAGAGCAGCTCTGCTGACCTGGTTCTCTGGCTCTAAAGCAGCTCTGCTGACCTGGTTCTCTCCCTCTAAAGCAGCTCTGCTGACCTGGTTTCTCCCAGCTCTACAGCAGCTCTGCTGACCTGGTTCTCTGGCTCTAGAGCAGCTCTGCTGCCCTGGTTCTTAGGCTCTAGAGAAGCTCTGCTGACCTGGTTCTCTGGCTTTGAAGCAGCTCTGCTGACCTGGTTCTCTGGCTCTAGAGCAGCTCTGCTGACCTGGTTCTCTGGCTCTACAATGGCTCTGCTGACCTGGTTCTCTGGCTCTAAAGCAGCTCTGCTGACCTGGTTCTATGGCTCTAAAGCAGCTCTGCTGACCTGGTTCTCTGGCTCTAGAGCAGCTCTGCTGACCTGGATCTCTGGCTCTAAAGCAGCTCTGCTGACCTGGTTCTCTGTCTCTAAAGCAGCTCTGCTGACCTGGTTTCTCTGGCTCTACAGCAGCTCTGCTGACCTGGTTTCTCTGGCTCTACAGCAGCTCTGCTGACCTGGTTCTCTGCCTCTAGAGCAGCTCTGCTGGCCTGGTTCTTAGGCTCTAGAGCAGCTCTGCTGAACTGGTTCTCTGGCTCTAAAGCAGCTCTGCTGACCTGGTTCTTAGGCTCTAGAGCAGCTCTGCTGACCTGGTTCTCTGGCTCTACAACGCCTCTGCTGACCTGGTTCTCTGGCTCTAAAGCAGCTCTGCTGACCTGGTTCTCTGGCTCTAAAGCAGCTCTGCTGACCTGGTTCTCTGGCTCTAGAGCAGCTCTGCTGACCTGGTTCTCTGGCTCTAAAGCAGCTCTGCTGACCTGGTTCTCTGGCTCTAAAGCAGCTCTGCTGACCTCATTCTCTCCCTCTAGAGCAGCTCTGCTGACCTGGTTCTCTGCCTCTAGAGCAGCTCTGCTGACCTGGTTCTTAGGCTCTAGAGCAGCTCTGCTGACCTGGTTCTCTGGCTCTAAAGCAGCTCTGCTGACCTGGTTCTTTGGCTCTAAAGCTGCTCTGCTGATCTAGTTCTCTCCCTCTAAAGCAGCTCTGCTGACCTGGTTCTCTGGCTCTACAGCAGCTCTGCTGACCTGGTTCTCTGGCTCTAGAGCAGCTCTGCTGACCTGATTCTCTGGCTCTAGAGCAGCTCTGCTGACCTGGTTCTCTGGCTCTAGAGCAGCTCTGCTGACCTGGTTCTATGGCTCTAAAGCAGCTCTGCTGACCTGGTTCTCTGGCTCTAGAGCAGCTCTGCTGACCTGGTTCTCTGGCTCTAAAGCAGCTCTGCTGACCTGGTTCTCTGTCACTAAAGCAGCTCTGCTGACCTGGTTCTCTCCCTCTAAAGCAGCTCTGCTGACCTGGTTTCTCTGGCTCTACAGCAGCTGTGCTGACCTGGTTCTCTGCCTCTAGAGCAGCTCTGCTGACCTGGTTCTTAGGCTCTAGAGCAGCTCTGCTGACCTGGTTCTCTGGCTCTAAAGCAGCTCTGTTGACCTGGTTCTCTGGCTCTAAAGCAGCGCTGCTGACCTGGTTCTCTCCCTCTAAAGCAGCTCTGCTGACCTGGTTTCTCTGGCTCTACAGCAGCTCTGCTGACCTGGTTCTCTGGCTCTAGAGCAGCTCTGCTGACCTGGTTCTTAGGCTCTAGAGCAGCTCTGCTGACCTGGTTCTCTGGCTCTACAACGGCTCTGCTGACCTGGTTCTCTGGCTCTAAAGCAGCTCTGCTGACCTGGTTCTATAGCTCTAAAGCAGCTCTGCTGAACTGGTTCTCTGGCTCTAGAGCAGCTCTGCTGACCTGGTTCTCTGGCTCTAAAGCAGCTCTGCTGACCTGGTTCTCTCCCTCTAATGCAGCTCTGCTGACCTGGTTTCTCTGGCTGTACAGTAGCTCTGGGGACCTGGTTCTCTGCCTCTAGAGCAGCTCTGCTGACCTGGTTCTGTGGCTCTAAAGCAGCTCTGCTGACCTGGTTCTCTGGCTCTAAAGCAGCTCTGCTGACCTGGTTCTCTCCCTCTAAAGCAGCTCTGCTGACCTGGTTTCTCTGGCTCTACAGCAGCTCTGCTGACCTGGTTCTCTGGCTCTAGAGCAGCTCTGCTGACCTGGTTCTTAGGCTCTAGAGCAGCTCTGCTGACCTGGTTCTATGGCTCTAAAGCAGCTCTGCTCTGGCAGGACAGAGTGCGGGGCAGAGTGAAAGGCAGGGCGAAGCAAGAATATGAGTATAGGTGGGAAGACAGAGCGCAACTGAAGAACATGAGGATTAGTGTTAGGACAGAGTGCGGGGCAGAGGAACAGGCACCTAAAGTTAAAAACATGAGGATAAGTGGCAGGACAGTGTAGGGCAGAGGAACAGGCACGGCGAGTTAAAAACCTGAGGATAAGTGGCAGGATAGAGTGCGGGCAGATAAAAAGCACGGCAAGGCAAGAACAATACTGTTGTGTGTTGAGGCAACAAAAGCAAAAAAAAGCAAAGTAAATACCATGCGGCACAAAGTTCTTGATATGCTGAAGCGCTGAAATTTATGTGTCTGCTTTGTATAGTTGCATCGCGCAGTGAAGCGCTGAAATTTATGTGTCTGCCTTGTATAGTTGCATCGCGCAGTGAAACTGAAACCTAAATCAAGGTGGAAGCGTGTAAAAGCTTACATCGCTAGAGAGGAGACGCTGTGCGCGTGCACATCGCCTGTCCAGGGAAGTGCACATGTCCTGTCCCCCTTCGCCCACTAAACTGACAACAATAGGTCTCGCAAAGGCGAGCAGCGCGCATGCGCTGCGTCGCTAGGCGAGACCTAAAAAGGAAGCCTAAAAGGAGAGAGAAGACTGACTTCAGAAAGATTAACCAAATAGGAAGCAATAGAGCCTCATCAGTAACACCGATTGTAAGGAGACAGGATCTAAAACGATCAGAGCAGCAGTGTCATCCCGGTCCACAATCAAATTAAGTTGATCTTCAACAGAGACAAGGGCTGATTCAGTACATTAAAGTTGGGGAAAACCAGAGTGATATGTTTTTTTCCAGGAAGAAAGAGAGCTGGCATATAATTGCATTATCAATTTTTAATAGGTAGTTGTAGAAGGTAAATAGGATGAAGGTTTTTGTAAACAGCATGAGGATTTTTTCAGTATTGGGTAAGACAAGATCCTGTTTCCAAGCTCAGAGAACTCTGTATCTAGAGATTGACAAATTACAAATCTCCTGTAGGAAAGGGTGAATTGGTAGCAGATATCAGCAGGGTAATAATCATTGGAAGAACCTGATATGATAGCGGAAAGGAGAAATGCCATAGAGCCAAGAGAAAGAGGTGTGAAAACACAGAAAATGGAGTCTGCCCAGAGGGAGAAGGCCAAGAAATAGGGTGGCAAATTGAGGAAAGATCTAAACAAATATTATTGACTTTGTCATCAAAGAGGATTGACAGCAAAGAGGGCTGTACCACTTTAACCACTGGAAGATGGGCCAATTAAGTTTGAAAGAGGCATGAGTGAAGATGTTGGAGTGTCACAGTGGAATTGAGAGTACAGAGAAAGATCAAACTGTGCTAACAATTTGTGAGTAACATTGACCTTTGACTGAGCTGGAAAATCAGCAGCATGGTGGTGCAGTTTGTGTCTGGGGTGCAGATGAGTGCAGACGGGCTCGCCTGTAGTGCACATTGTACCAAAGGCCCGCCCACTGCATGGAACTGCCAAGGTAGGCTGTAAGTAGTATGAGCAGGTGAACAACATGATTTTTCACACCAGGCCACCAGCAGTAATCCTGACAAGGTGGCGATGGGAAATCAAATAAAGCACAAAAAGAAAATTTGAGGGAAAGAAGATAAGCCTTTAATTTTTTTGATTTGGTAAATCACTGAAACGTTTCAGAATGGCATCTTTCTCCTCGTCTTTCTGGTCCTCTGTATGTATATTTATATTACTGGAACTCAGTGTCGATAAAGATGGTCTACGAGAGCAGCCGGGACCCACGGAACCTATCCTAGGTGTACTGAGGGCACACCGCTTCCCATTAATGTTGGGAATGCCGGTCCCCCCCTCCCGGGCCCGATCAGCTGTCTCCACTGAAACCGAGTGTTTCTATGTTTAAGTCGCGACCTGCGACCATCGTTGTTTTTCCTCCCCACCTTAGCGCGTGGGTTGTGATTTTTATTGACACGTGGCCTGATTTTTGCCACTCACTTTGTCATTTCACAGTCTTCACCTCTGGTCCTGAAGAAAGCCCCCTCCATACTTACTTCTGGGGCTGAAACATGTAGACCATCTTTATCGACAACAGAGACTAATTACCCTCATATGGTTGTCTATCTTCTGTTTTTATTCATACCCCGGGCCCCCATCATTAAATAAACTTTTTTTGAACATCCAGGCAAGGATCCCCGGAGGTATTCTTAATCTACCACACTTCATCACACTCTTACACCACACCAGCTCCGCTGTAATCAGGCGTTGTAGCACAATCGGGCGGCACTCGGCCGCCTGGTTGGGACCCCGATGATGAAGCATGACACCAACTAGGTTGGTGTGTGAGGGGTCTTTTAAAGAACCTGAAGGTTCCTTTGCACTGTGAGTTCCCAGTGGTATCTATCCAGGTACTGGGTACGTCCACATTGTTTATTGATTATATTTTGGGGAGACGGACGTAACCCTCTCTAACTCCTTGCTCTCACCATTGTTGTCAATATGTATATTTATATTCACTGAAAAAAACAATGGTTAAAGTAACGTCGTATTTAGGTGAATTCATCAGTGACAAAATGTACGTTTTGAAATAAAAAATCACAGAAATTCAGCAGTTATAGTTAGCTGCTAACTATAACTTGCGCTACAGCCATGCACTGCTTATGACTTCACATATGACATTATGACATTATTCGTGACATGTTCTATGATATAATTTATGACATCACTGATGACATCTAAAAAGACATCATTGATGACACCACTGATGACATCATCCAATGAGTGTTCAAGTTTCTTTTTCAGTTTACATAGTGGGGGGTAGCTACCATTCTACTTTTCTATGTAATTTTGTGCAGCTTGAGTCCAGCTAATGGATGTTAGTGTTTACAAAAAACATATGTTCCTAAAGCACTATATCTGTCTAGAGGTTTGAAAGACATTTGTATTCAAGAATAACTCTGTGTGCAACTGTCAATTGACTTATATTCATTATGTTCACACAACGTTTTGGTTCTGCAGAAAAAGGTTTCAACAGGAGAAAGATTCTACATAGTAGATTGCAACTTTTATAAGGAGCCTTGAGTTATTAGAGAGAATCTTGTCAATTGATAATTTATACTTAACATAGAAGTCTGAGTGCACCACGTACTAAAATACATATGTGTCCTAATTATGCTAGAAAAGATGAATTATCTGTAAAGTTTACACCATAGTATGAAGGGTGCAGATATTATGTTCTTTAGCATCTTTAGAGTGTGTTTTTTTTTTAGCACATAGTGATTTTTTGACAACTGTTGCATAGAGTGTACACTGTTCTCAGTAGGGTTTTTTGAATACTCTGTGGTGTATTTATTATGAGAGTTTCACTGTCTGCAAATAGTTTGATACAGAATAAACTCTTTCCACTTTTAGGTCTAGCTTGATCGACCTGTTATATCTCTTCTGTGGGGTTTGGCAAACCCACCGATTGCCAATGGTTACTATCTGTGGCATTCAGAAATGCTGGCTTCTTATTGGTTCATTTCTGTAAAAGTCCCTCCTTTGTGTGTTTAGCTCTCTTTCCAGCGATTTCGATCAGAGAGCCATCACACAGTAGTGTGCTGTGCTCGGTTCCTCTCCGTGCCACGGCCACGCCCTCCAAACCTTCCTGGCTCATTCACTTCCTTGCGATCTGCTGCTGTGCTGAAGGTCCCCATGCGCTATGCGATTTTTAGGTCTCGCCTACGCAGCGCGCATGCGCTGCATAGGCAAAAAGACCTTTTGCCATCGATTCGGCTTTTCAGCCTAAAACGTGCACGCGTTCCATTGCCTTCAATGGCAACGCGTGCACGTTTGGCGATTCACTTGCGGGAGCGAGCGGCGCCATATGGTAGCAATTATCGCTCCTGGCGCCGCTCGCCCCCGCAAGTGAATTGCGCAGGCTCCCTCCTCTCCCCCCTCCCCCTGCTGCCGTGCGAGGCGCGCGCGCTTGTTAATGGAAGTTTTGAGACGCAACTCGCCTTGTAATGTATTTTTGTGGATTTATCGCAGCCGGCTCAAGCTCTCGCCGCAGTGAACTCGTGCAGCCCGAGAATTACAGAGTTGAATGCTCGTAGGGCCAGCTCAGCCTTTCATCCTCGCAGTAGTAAAAGAAAATTAATTTGGATGATAGTAACACCTCTTTATTCTACGAATTGGTGGAACTGTGGTGCCCAGAGCTGTGTAAAGGGAGTTAATTGAGGGGTGTCTCCAGTAGTAGTGCTCTGCATAACTTCCATCAAGTGCATTGTGCAGTGTTTGCATTTACAAGAACTCCGCATAATATAACGTACATAGTAGTTTGGTAGCAAAATCGAGGATGTGGTGAGATGGTACTCTGGCATGTTTTTGGTGTTATGCCATGAGCGAATAGTCCTGAGATGGTGCAGTCTTTATCTCTCCTAGCTTGTTGAACCGTCTTCTGCAGGCATGTCCTTTGCATCAGAGCCAAGTCTGTGACTTCATTCATTCATTCACCGCCAGCTTTCATTATCTAATCATGGAAGCTCCCTCAAAGACCCATGCAGCATCGGATAGTGAGATGTTGTCTACTACATGGCACATTGAAACAGTGTTGGATGCGTGACAATTACCTAATGTTTTTTAGGTCTCGCTCTGAAAGCCAGCGCTTCAGCGCTGGCTCTGAGCGAGACATTTTGTAGTGTGGTTGCAGAAATGCAACCACTCTTTTGGCTGGCATCGAGTGTGCGGTTACGCGCACAATGACGAGCGGAGGTGCCATATGGCTTTCCTCTCTCGTCATGGTGCGCGCACATCGCACACCATTTGCCATCCTGCTTCGCAATCTCTCCTCCCTTCTCCCCCTCCCTTTTCGGCTTTGATAAAGCTCCTCTGCTGCTGGCATTCCCCCCTCCCTTCTCGCCCAGCCCTTCTTGTCTAACTTTCTCTCTCTCTCGCCTGCCTCTGCTGCTGGCATTCCCCCCTCCCTTCTCGCCCAGCCCTTCTTGTGTTCAATGTAAAGTGCCCGGCTTCTCCTTCAAATTAGGTGTGTGCAGTATCAAATGCCCGAAATGAATAAAGCATAACCGGATACGCACTGTGAACGAACGTGGGCATTTCAGGATGAGATGAAAGCACACATCTGACATGGGACTTAACAGTGGTTTGTTGGAAACAGTTCCAGCCTCTGACTGCCTAAAAGTATGTCACTTGCTGCAAAAAAAAAAAACTACAATAAATGCTTGTTTATTGCTCATTCTCCTGCCAAACTCTCTGCGAATTAACCTCTCTCTCTACCTCTCCCTCTCTCTCTCTACCTCTCCCTCTCTACCTCACTGCCACTCTATCTCTGCCTCTACCCCTCTATCTCTCTATCTCTCTACCTCTCTACCTCTCTCTCTCTAACTCTCTCTCTACCTCTCTCTACACCTCTCTACCTCTCTCTCTCTAATTCTCCCTCTCTCCACCTCTCTCCCTCTCTCTCTCTACCTCTCTCTCTCTCTCTCTCTCTACCTCTCTCTCTCTACCTCTCTACCTCTCTCTCTACCTCTCTCTCTCTACCTTTCTCTCTGTCTACCTCTCTACCTCACTACCTCTATACCATCTCCTTCTACCTCTCTAACTCTCTACCTATCTCTCTACCTCTCTCTCTCTACCGCTCTCTCTCTAGCTCTCTCTCTACCTCTCTCTCTACCTCTCTCTCTCTACCTCTCTACCTCTCTCTACCTCTCTCTCTCTACCTCACTGCCACTCTACCTCTGCCTCTACCTCTACCCCTCTATCTCACTACCTCTCTCTCTCTCTCTCTACCTCTCCCTCTTTCCACCTCTCTAACTCTCTCTCTCTCTACCTCTCTCTCTACCTCTCTCTCTACCTCTCTCTCCACCTCTCTACCTCTCTCTCTATACCTCTCTCTACCTCTCTCTCTACCTCTCCCTCTCTCCACCTCCCTCTCTACCTCTCTCTACCTCTCTCTCTCTCTACCTCTCTGCCTCTCTCTCTACCTCACTACCACTCTACCATCTCCTTCTACCTCTCTAACTCTCTACCTCTCTCTCTCTCTACCTCTCTCTCTCCCTCTACCTCTCTCTACCTCTCTCCCTCTCTCTCTCTACCTCTCTACCTCTCTCACAAGCTTAAAAAGCCTGTCATTGTTGCAGTTAAAAGAGAATTAATTTTCTTTAGCCTCTTGCTCTTTTAAAAAAGGCTGTGCAGATTCTAGTAAAGCTTCAACTCATATGGACATTAGCAGTGTCTACTTTTGGTCCAGATCCTGATAGATTAATCATGGTGATGTAGTGTCTGTACGCAAAGTATGCTTTCAACATTTAGTCAAATGCTTCTGGGCTCCGTTAGTACAGGAAGTTAGTTTATTTGGGCAAATAAACTACTATATGGCTTTGAGCTTTACAATCTTGCATGTGCAGAAACCAGAAGTGTATGATCCCTCCACTATCCTTCTCAATCCAAATAACTGACTAACATATCCACCACTCAAATTACTTTCATATTTCACTATACTAATTCACCACTATTCCTTTTTGGGTTCCAGAGTAGCATGCTACTCACTGAATAGTGCTTCGACACCTCATCAGGGGTAGCAAGCGCTATATAAATGCAAACCTTTTCTCTCTTCTATCGCTTCACTTTCCTTCTCAATCCAAATAACTTACTAACATCCACAACTCAAATTACTTTCATATTTCACTATATAATTCACCACTAATCCTTTATGGGTTTCGGAGTAGCGTGCTACTCCCTGAAAAAGCGCTTTGACGCCTCGTCAGGGGTAGTAAGCGCTATATAAATGCAATTACAATACAACACAATGATATTAGACAACTTGAAGTTACTCCAGGTGGTAAATAACAAGACTTTTTAAAAGTGATTATAGTTCTATTGGAAAAACGGTTTCTGGCCTTGGACCAGATATTAATTGTACCAACAATAAACAAGCATTTGTAATGCAATAGGTCTCGCATTTGCGAGAGTTTGAGCTATTGGCATTGTAAATGACAATGCTTTTAACTATGTGTTTTGAAAACGTGCAAGCGGTGCTTATAGTCCTTGCTTACAAGAAGCAAGGCTGGCAGTAAATGCGCCTCTTTTACTGCCAGCCTTGCTTCTATAAGTACAAAGTGCGTATTTACACACCGTTTGCAAGTTTTGAAAACACATAAATAAAGGCGTTGTCATTTACAATGCCAATAGCTCAAACTCTCGCAAATGCGAGACCTATTGCATTGCAAATGCTTGTTTTGTTTCTTATTGTAATTGAGTTATTTACTGATTGTGAGAATTTAGCCGGTTATTTTTCTGTTTCTGAAAAATATATTCATATGTATTTGCATAACTTTAACGCTTGGTCTTTAAAGTTGAAAATTGCTAAAAAGCCTCAAGAACAGCCAAAGCCGCGGACGCTCTCAGCGCCGCCTACTGACACCCCGCCCTGCCCTGCACACACACCGGACGTAGCTGAGTCCCAAGCTATCTCCCCACCAGGGCCGTTTCTACCATTAGGCAGGACTAGGCGGCCGCCTAGGGCGGCAAAAGGGGGAGGGCGGCAAAATAACCTAGAAACGGCCTTGCGTGAGGTGCAGAAGAGGGCAGGGGTCGTTAAGCCCCTCTCTCAAGGTGCAGGGATCCCCAGCACTGCCAAGGGAGTGTACATGATGTGAGGCGCGGTAAGGGGCTCACCAATTACGCCACTATCAGAGCGCAGGCAGTGGGACCCTCAGACCGGCCAGGGCGGCAAAGTGCTTGGCAGAGGAGGTCTTCTTCCGGTCGTACTCCTCGCGAACGCGCTCAGCCCGGGGTCCCTCTTTTGTTTCAGTTATTCGCATTCATTATTAAAAGGCGCCGGAAACAAATGTGTCTGAAATCCGGCGGCAAAAATGGGTCGGTGGCCGGGAGAGGTGCCATACATCAGGCTGGGGACGGACGGGGTTGAAAGAGCTCTGCGCCACCCTGGAGCTGCGCGGCGTCAGCCATTCAGTGCGCCAAGAAGATTATACCAGTGGATCAGGAGTGAGGAGCCAGGCGCTTGCTACTGGTGTTTTCTGGTTTCGTGGCGCTGTTAATAATGTTAATAACATGCTACTAATTCCCAAATGGTTTAAGCAAGTAAGTGCTTATCCAAACTTGGGCCAAGTATTGTAGTTTTTGCATTAGGTGGAGATTGTTCGTGCTATGATTAAAGTAAAGTAACTTTTATAGCGTTGTTCTAGGTAGCACACAAAATTACCAACTGTGTAATTTCCACGTATAATGTGATGGAGCAACAGTGTAAAGGCACCTTCAGAGTGATAAGAAGCAATATATACACGTAAAAACATGGTAATTGCTATAATAATTATTAAATAATAACGTGTTATGATACTTTTATCATAATATTAATTACAAAGGAATGCAAAAAGTGTACAAACACGTTTTGTTAATTCATTTAAAAAAACTGTGTAATAACACTTTATCGAAATATGTGTATCACATCCCCAGTACTAAGTAAACTATTACTTTTATTGTAAAAATAGGGTAAAAAAAAAGGAAATTAAATATTTTTTTATTGTAAATTATTTTCTAACAAAAATATCAAAGTATTTTATTATGGCGAGAGTTATAAAAATAACAACGTGAAAGTACATTCGATTGTAGTAACTTTAACACAAAACCAATGACAAAGTTGGGTAATACTTTTATTGGCATACTATTAAACAGGCGGAAAAAAATGGGAAGGCAGGATTTTTGTAAGAGCCACAAAGTGAAATTCCACTTTCATTGAAAGGAGCAGAAGATATTCTCTGTCGAATACTTGATAGCAGGCATCGTGTGTAAATAAATATAATATTCACTGATGCATATACAGCCTGAATTATTAGTAATAAATAATTATTCATGCTCGCCTTGAATACATTTCTCCTTCCCAAGTTGAATATTGAAATTTAATTTTACCGCATCAATCTATTTACCCATTGTATCTTACAGTCGGTGAATTCATAGCTCAAACAGATAGACCTTGAGAAAGCGCCTCATGAAACCCAAGTTCAGGCAAAAAGCGCCTGGGGCTCTGCAAATTGGCTTCCCATGCACTAGCGCACTGACTGACGCTCATGTGATGTCACAAAACGCTGCCACCCCTACCCACCCAACCATCCCCCACCCCGTTCTTTTGCCACCCCGCAAACAAAAATAATAGTTATTTTCATATAGCGCTTTACACGATGCGTATACAGTTTCCAAAGGCTGCAAATAACAGGTGTCACGATTGCTCTATTTACCAACCTCGGCAGGATGGAAGACCGAGTGTGCTTAGCAAGGATTACGAACTTGTGGTTGATGAGTAATGGTAGTAAAAGGGAGGGGGCGGCATTTTTCAATTCTCGCCTAGGGCGGCAAAACACCTAGAAACGGCCCTGCTCCCCACTCCCAATGCAGACTGCCCCCGCAGCTCGTGCTCACTTCACAGAGCCGTTACGGGCCATGCTGCACCTTCAAAGTCAATGCCATGGCAAACTGCGAGCCACAGGCATAGAGCTGGCTGGAGGTACGACCCCATGTTTCTTTTTCTTTTAGGTCCTCATGCACTCTGCCGAATTTTTTGTTGTAATAGTAATTGAGTTATTTTCTGATTGTGAGATTTAGCCCGTTATCTTTCTGAAAAATATATTTATATGTATTTGCATAACTTTAAGGCTTGGTCTTTAAAGTTGAAAATTGCTGAAAAGCCTCAAGAAAAGCCAAACACGTGGACACTCTCAGCGCCGCCTACTAACACCCCGCCCTGCCCTGCACACACACACACCGGACGTAGCTGAGTCCCAAGCTATCGCCCAACTCCCAATGCAGACTGACTGCCCCCGCAGCTCGTGCTCACTTCACAGAGTCGTTACGGGCCATGCTGCACCTTCTAAGACAATCCCATGGCAAACTGCGAGCTGCAGGCATAGAGCTGGCTGGAGGTACGACCCCACATTTCTTTTTTTTTTTTTTTTGCGCAAGACTAGTCGTGTGAGAGTTGGCGTGCCTCAGTGTCAGGCAAGGGTCATAAGCCACTGTCCTCAATGCGACAGTATCTCAGCCTAGAATGGCTGGGGCTCTGTAGAGCTCTAATAGAGAACACAAATTAAGGGTGGATATACTGTGCACCCAAGGAGGCCAGAACGCCTAATCTGCTTTTTGCCGAATTGCTATTGCGCCCTCTTGAATATCGGGCCCAAGTTTCTTTGCATGCAGTCTAATAGTGCCTTAAAGTGAAATCTAGAAGCTTTTGCTGTACTCCTCGAGTGCATATGGCAGGCATTGTTGGCTTGATGTGTTGTTTACAGCTGGAGAAAGGATTCCCTGGGGATGGAAGAGCGCTGGGTTTTCTGCACAGAAGACCCCATATTTGCCTTGTAACTAACGGAGCATTAATACTCTGCATTGTCCCCGCCTTGGCAAGGATGGTTGCAGTGCTTGACTGGGAGGAGAGGCATTTCGTGTAAACGGAGTCACAGAGTTCATATTTTCATTTTCTTTTCTTTTTTTCTTTTTATTTTGCAGATCACCCCATGCGTCTGTAACCGGAGACTCTCCTCTGTGGGATTATCCACTGGGGAGTTATTTTCACCTCATTGCGTCTGTATTTGTTGGCTTCCCATTGATGCAAAGAGTATTTACAAAATAGGCTGCATTACCCATAATGCCCTCTTTGGTGAAACCCTAAACTAACTTCTCAGGCAGACAATACTGGAGCTATAACACCATTCTTTTCTCCTTTTCATCCTTTAGGAGAACAAACATATCCTTCTCTGGGAGTGCACCCAAGTTGTGGAACATTATTCCACTGACAATCACAATTAGATATTATGAAACCCTCAGTTGAAATGCCTGGTTTCCTATGCGGCTTCCTTCTATAAAGGAGTTGTCTAATCCAACTACCTTGTACTTATACCAGTGTGCCAGTGCTAATATTTCGTAATTGTAGCGTATTTACAATCATGTTTTTTTTACATATATACTAATAGGTGTTGATTCTCTTCCTTGTGTAGAGTGTAATACTGCATTATTCTGGCATTTAACATTAGCCCCATGTATCAGTGTGGAATGCACTAACAGTATTTGTAACTTGCCCCTAGCGCTTTGTTCTAGATCTGGTGTGCTTTACAATTTGTACCGATTGTGCGTTCCTTCCGTGGATCACTTTTCTTTCCTTGTTTATCCATTCTTCCACCCCCCCCCCCCCCCCACCCGCACCCCATCCGTGTTTCTTCTTCTCCTTCTACCCGCCGACCTTGTGGCTTATTCCCCTCCCACCTGCCTGTCGGTTTTGCTTCTTCCTCTGCACCACGTTTTGTTTTGCTTTTCCCTCTCTGTGTTGCTTCTACACTGGTTTTAATTTCAGGGTCTGTGATTTTCTTAACACTGCATCCACAGCCTATGGTTTCGCCAATAATGTCAGCACTACACTTTACAAAATATAGTGCCCTACAATCCCCAATGTCACTCTGCTGCACCTACATACGACTCTCCATGCGCTGTACAGGCACACGTGAAGCTGCCTAATACCTAAGCTTTTTCTTAAAGCTTATGGATGGTCACTCGTACCGGTTGCGCCACTTATTATTATTTTTTAATATATATTTTAGTTCTTTAACAATAAAATAAAGACTTGCTTTCCCATTTTCAGCACGAGCTGACATGTTAAATGTTGATTACACTCCACGGTGAAACCCCGTAGATTGCCATATTTGAGTGGACAAATACACAAGGCCAAACCTAGCGCCTCTCAGGGTAGGGCTCAAAGCTGACAACTAAAAAGGCAATATGGCAGTCCATCTTGGCCAAGGTGAATGTTATGTTATGTTATGCTATAACGACTTGTAAAGCGCACGGCTGCCCCAGCAAAGGGGCGTCCCGGCGCTGAAGGCAGAAAACTGCACAGCTTGTAGCAAAAAGACAGCTTACAATAGAGGGAAGAGGAATGTTTTAACAGCTTTATGGAAAGGCAGATAGGTCTTTATACTGCGGATGGAAGTGGGGAACGCATTCCAGAGTTTCGAGGCCAGCACACGGAAGGAGCGCCCTCCAGCACGGACCCTCCTCACCCTAGGGACAGCCACAAGATTCTGTCCCATAGATCGAAGTTGGCGGGAGGGAATGTAAATAGTATGCATATTGGCCAGAATACATGGAGATGAAATATTCAGGATTTTGAAAGTAATGCAGAGGGCCTTGAACTCTAAACGTTTGGCCACAGGCAGCCAATGGAGGCGACGAATGGCATTAGAAGTAGTACATCTCCTAGGCAGGCCAAGTAGAGCTCGAGCCGCCACATTCTGGACCCTTTGTAGTCTGACAATTTCAGACTGGTTGGCCCCCAAATAAAGGGAACTGGCATAGTCCAGTTTTGACAGGATGAAAGCCTGGACGATAACCTGTCTGATTAGGGGATCGAAGAAACCCAACAGTGGTTTGAGCCCCCGCAATAGCCCAAAACAAGTCCCTGCCACCTTCTTGGTTTGGGTTCGAAAGCTAAGGGCGGTATTAATCCAAACCCCCAGGTTTTTTACCACCTGTTTAGGGGCAGGTGCCGGCCCCAGCATGGCAGGCACCAGTGCTCACTCCACAGCTCCGAGTCTCTCCCCACCAGCAGAACCTCAGACTTGCTGGCGTTGAGCTAGAGACAGTTGGCAGTCATCCACTCCGCGACGGCCTCAAGATCGCTCCGGAACTTAGAAGCGTCCCGAGTGATGTCGTCGGAGAGTGTGACTACCAACTGAGTATCGTCTGCATACGATACTACTCTGTTCTTAGCCACCGTCGCCAGTGGTTGAACATACAGGTTAAAGAGGGTAGGGCTCAAAGCTGAGCCCTGCGGCACCCCCTGCTTGGTGGCATAAACTCTGGAGACAAAGGGCTACCTGGAAGGACCTCTTGGAAAGAAAGGAGGCAAACCAATCCAGGGCGGAGCCCACTATGCCCACCTCCTCCAGACGCCTCAACAGGATCTGGTGGGAGACCGTGTCGAACGCGGCACTGAGATCAAGCAGGATCAGTGCCGAAGTACGACCCTCATCCAGGGCCCATCTCAGATGTTCGGTAACAGCAAGAAGAGCAGATTCCGTGCTGTGACCAGGACGAAAACCATTCTGAGAGGGGTCTAGTATGTTATTTTCCTCCAGATACCCCGTCAAGATGGTATTGACGTAGACCTCAGAGATCTTAGAAACCCAGGGCAGGAGGGAGATGGGGCGGAAACTCTCGGGTTTGGCAGCGTCCAGGTTAGGTTTTTTTAGCAGGGGGACCACCCTAACATGTTTCCAGGTGCTCGGAACAACGGCCGTAGAGAGAGATAAGTTAATCACATGACTCAACGGAGGAATGAGCGCAGGTAAAATTTTTATCGAATAAGCTGGCTTAAGAGGATCAGTCGGGGAACCAGACTTGACTTTGCTGCATAGCATGGACAGCTTCTCTTGGGAGACGGCAGGGAAAGTGGTTAGAGTGCGTGAAGTAGGAGGACGAGACACGGAGTCAGAGCCTGACGCAACCTGAGGGAAGGATTTATAGATCTTCTCCACCTTCTCAACAAAGAAGGAGGCTAGAGCGTCGCATTGCTCATCTGATGATATCAGAGTAGCAGTCAGGGCTGTCGATGATTTCAGCTCTTTCAGTATCGAAAAGATACTTTTAGATGGATTCGCACTGCTCTTGATCTCCTCCGCATAGTAGGTAGCCCGTTCCACCTGGATAGACCTATGATATTGCTTGATCGCTGTTTGATAGGGCCTCTTCAGGTTAGGGTCATAGTTCCTTCTCCATGCTCTCTCCAGCCTTTTACACTCTTTGCGCATGGAAGTGAGCTTGGCATTGTACCAGTGACTAGATTTGGTACTGCGGCTTTTAGACCATTTTGCTGGGATAAGAGAGTCGAGGGCGCCAAACATCCAGTCTGACAACGATTTATCGGCAGAATCTGGTTCAGCTGGAAAACTGGGCACAGATGAAGAAAGGAGGTCTTGGAATTGCGCGATATTAAGTTTATGCCAGGGGCGCCTAAGTGTGCACTTCTGAGACACCCTACTCGTGGACACAACCCCAGAGAGTGTCATCGTTATGAGATAGTGATCCGACCAGCACATCGGGGAGGGAGAGTGAATAGTCAGGAGGGCAAGATTAGTAAAGACTGGGTCCAATAGATGACCAGCGGAGTGTGTAGGACCTTGCACCAGTTGGAATAGCTGACATGCCGCAAGATCAGCCAGAAAGTTACCCATGTCAGCATCCTGAGGATTGTCCAGATGCAAATTCAAATCCCCAAAGATACTGAAATTTGCCGCTCACATGGCTAAAGGTCCTACAGCATCGATAAGGGCAGTTCTGAACTCTTTGGAAGACCCAGGCGGGCGGTAGATCAGTAGGTCCGACAAGGTGATGTTGGCGTTAAATGAGATCCTAAAGTGCGCAGCTTCGCACCCAGCAAGGGACTCCCTCACAAAGTTGCACGGGTAGGAAGATTTAAAAATAACTGCAATGCCACCCCCTCTAGACCCTCTATTGAGTGTCTTGATACCAAAACCCGGGGGGAGCGCCAAACCCGGTTCAGCCACATTATCATCAGACAGCCACGTCTCGGTTAAGAAGAGGGCATCCGGGGCTTCATCCTGTATCAGGTCGTAAACATCTGCGTGGTGTTTAACTAGGGAACGACAGTTAAGACTGAAAAGTTTTATTTTGGGGCTAGTGCTAAGGACGGGACCGTGGGGGACAGGGGACGCCCAGGAGTTGAAACCACAGTGTAGACAGCAAAAAGGCCCCTCCGGAGTGGTACATGGAGGATGTCTGCAGGGGCGTAGACCCCTCCGAATGGCAAGGAGATCCGCTACAGAGTAGAACCTCTGATGCAGTCGGAGTGAAGAGAAGGGAAGTGGACGACTGCAAGAAGCGCTGGAATGATGTGAAGCGCAAAACCAAGCTGAAACTCGCTAACAACCGGAAAGCAGCAATGCAGACTGGAGGTGGGAGTCCAGCGCCACAGCAGGAGCTGGATGTTGGTCTTCAGATGTGGCTCTGGGCTGGGCTCCCTTTATACTGCAGGTTTTCGTCCTACTTAAGACCAGAAAAAAGCAGGTTTTAAGTCCCTGCTGCTAACGTGCCTTATCGCCTGTTTTTGGACCGCATCGCTGATCTGGCTGGTCGTTGACAATATCGCGAAGTGGTGTTATCTTGAGTTTTTGCAGGGGAACGCCTACTCTGCATATGATTAGCGTTAGTTGTCGCTGTCAGCCTTGGCAATGTTTTTAGCGGCAGCTATCGCAGGTAAACTGATGATGTCAGCTGTTAGCGCAGGCTTGTGAATATGGCGATAAATCTGTTGCCACTTTCGTGGCGGAAAAGTGCTGCTAAATCGGCGATGAGTTCTTGAGAATATGCCCCTTTGTCTCTAAAACGCATATCTGAAATCACCTACAAGCAATACTTGCTGATAAGGTATAGTGACAGCCATTTTTCAAACAAGTTGCAGCGTTTACACTGAGACATGACATTT
This sequence comes from Calotriton arnoldi, assembly GCA_963921515.1. Classification (NCBI taxonomy): domain Eukaryota; kingdom Metazoa; phylum Chordata; class Amphibia; order Caudata; family Salamandridae; genus Calotriton; species Calotriton arnoldi. The sequence continues at coordinate 1,022,035 of CAWUFW010005969.1, read as the reverse complement.
CCTCTTTTAGCACTGTGTGTGCTTATGTGCCTGAAATAGCATGTTTCAACATGCAGTCAACATGCTACCTTATCACTGAACATGCCATCTTGTACGAATACCTGTGGGCTCCACATTTGAGTCAAGGACGGGCAGTCTGTGTCTTTCCGTACACCCCAGTGGACAAAATGAGTACATTTGAGTTGGGCTTCCTGCATATGTTTCTTTTTAGTGGCCTCATGCTTCTTTATTTACTCATATCTGAAGCGCCATAGCGCTGCATGCTGTAGCAAGGTGTTCTTTGAAATGGAGCGCTTTAAATAACACGATGTGCCGCTGGCTCTCTAACGCAGACCGTGCACTCTCAAGTTCCACAATGTCGTTTACAGCACAGTCCGCATTGTGAGACACTCTGAGTTGTGCCTGAATATGGTGCATTTGAAATCGCGACACTGTGGCTGAACTCTGTGTCGCTGGTTTTCCAGGGGGTGCACTTTGAGGTACAAATATGCCTTTTAAATCACAGGCACTGGTGCGGTAAACGTAGGCACTGTCAGAAGTTGTCAGAACAAGTGAGAAGCATGCATTCGTGCTTGCTGTAGGCTATATTTGAACAGAGAAATGAACAGTAAAAACTGGGAAACCAGACCATAAACAGGCTCATAAACAGCCCAAAAAAACCTAATCAGTTCACCTACACAACTACCTATAAACTTACCCATCACTTACTCATCCACCCATTCACACGTGCATTTACTGATACATTTACACATTTTCAAATACACTATTAACCAACAACTCACCCATTCACGCCCCAAGCACTCATACATTCTTTGATTCATCTACTCACCCACCTATGCATGCATTCGCCCATCAGTCAACCCAGGAGTGACCAATCCGTCACCTCAGCCTACTATCTACTTTCATTCAATTTATCCATTCATCCCATAGTCGATCTAACCTTCGCGTTCTTTCTGCATGCGGGGTCAGAATTGCGGTGGATGGTGGCTGTTTTGACATTCTTATAATCGCAAGACAATTTGGGATCTGCTTGAGTTTCCTTCTGTTCCTTCACTCGTGCTAGTCAAATTAGTCTAGGGCGTGTGGTTAAAAAACACGGAACGTGAAAAACACTACAAAAAGCATGTTTTTCTAGGCAGGCACTGAAAAAATATCTTTTTGAATGAAAAGTATACCCCAAAGATGTTTGCCGGTGAAATCTCCCACAAAATTGTTTTTGCGGGCAAGCTTGGTTGATGTACTTAGAAATTTTGAGAAGTTACAATGCTACTGACCATCACACAATCAGCAAAAACTATTGAATGTATCAGTTGCAGCACTTATTAAAAGCTTATTGACTAGGTCTATATTTGTGTAACTTGCTGAGCCATCTTACCCAGTAATCTTTTCCCACCTCCCTTATTTCAGGTCCGTGATTATCAGTTTACCAGTTTAGTGGCTGTTGCCATTATTAATTACTTTACTGATTTTACTCATGCTTCTGTTATTTAAAAAACATATATAATAATCACCGGAAGTCGTTGGGTCTTCCCTGTGTTGTGGTGATTACCGTCACCACTGGATGTCATTATGCTAAAAATACCTGTGAGCAAAAGTTATGTTGCAGTAATGTGTGATAATGTGCTGCATCGCTAAATACTTATAAGGTCCCAAAGGCGAGACCGATTGCATTGCAAATGCTTGTTTACAGTACCCATTTTTCTGCTGATATCAACTTTATTTATTAATATTAATATAGGTTCAGTGAGTGTCACAGGTATAATACAGATTAAAGCTGTATGTAGCAGGATACTGTTTTTTGAACTGACATTCACTATTGTGGTTTTCTATCAACAATTGTAAAGAGATTGAAGATTGCAGTAAATGAGGGTTTCCATATATCTGTGTTTGATTCTTACTGTGAGCTGTACTAACTGTAAAGTGCATGCTGTAGTCTTAATGTTGCACATAATGCTTATTTTTAACACCTAATTGATTTGTATCTGTGGTGGCAGTAGTTTTGGCTGATATTCTACTGAGCTATTTTGTACTTACTGTCAAGCCTCTAGTGCCATACTAATTGATAGAGAAATATGCGGGAAAGCGAAGTTTGGATGATGTCATCATATATGTCATATGAGATGTCATCAGTGATGTCATAAATGATGTCATAGAACATGTCATTAGTGATGTCATATTTGAGATCATGAGCAGTGCAAGGTGGGGGCTCAAGTTATAGTTAGCGCTGCTAACAATTGCTGAATTTCTGTGTTTTTTCTTTTAGTTCAGGATGTTATTGTTGTCACAGAGGAATTCACCTAACTATAACGTTACTTTAACCTTTGGTTTTTTGGGTGAATTTCTAAGGTTTTTTTTTTTTTTAAACAAAAACATCTTTTTATTCCACTTAACTATGAGGTTACTTTAACCTTTGTTTTTATTAGTGAATTTCTAGGATATTTTTTTCAGTGAATTAATTTTTCTTTAAGTATATGTATGGTAGAATAACTAAATAATATATCCTGTGTGCGGACATTATTCTGAAAGGGAAATGCTTTCGTATTGTAACTCAACAGGAAAGGGTGCACAATTTGCAAAATGTTTTTTAAAAAACCTATGATTTTTCAGTACAAATAGAATAATACATCAATATTTGTGTTGAGATTGTTGATCTCATCAGTTCTTTTTCAAGTGTGTTAGTATTGTAATAGCATACTTTTCATAGCCTTTGTATATCTTTTGACATTAAAGTCATAATTATAATTCAGAAAGAGTAATCAGTTTTTGAATATTATATAGTATTAAGCTTCATTATATAAATCTATTTTTAAGTGTGTGATTACGATCACAAGATGTTTGTGTGATTGTAGAGTTCTATATTTTGATATTAATCTACTGTTTAGAGTTCTTTTTCCTGTGTTCTGTTATTATGTAATGTTCATCTGTAATAAGAGAGTCATTAAAATATGGTTCTGTAATATAAATTTTTGTTTCTTTTGCAAAGGTGGTGACTCTTGTGAGACACTGCAGGAGTCGAACAAACAATCCCTTCTGTGGACTCCGAGGGGGATGTACTTCCTCAACACATCCTGTGACGGTCTCACAAGATCGTACATTTGGGATTAAGTTAGGAGCAGTGTTTTTCAGCCAATTCTGAACAAAGTAACAGATTATAGATGTTGATAATATTAGTAAAATTGATTATGATTTGTTCATTGAATATGTAAAGCAATGATATTTTTACGATCTTGCGAGAAGCTTGCAAGAGTCAAACAAACAATCCCCTTTGTAGACTCCGAGAGGGCTGTACTTCATGCTTAGCTCTCACGGACTATCCGCGCGATAGTGCATTTGGAATTAGGTTAATAACAGTGTTTTCTTGTAACTATGAACAAAGACAGACATTAGAGACGTTGATTAGCTTGGAAAAATTGATTATGAATTGTGCCATTAAATATATAAAGCAATAATATTGTTATGATCGTGTGTGAGGTTTGAGGGATCGAATAAGCCTCATGCAGCAAGCTTCACTCCCTGAAGCTTGGGTTTTACTCTTGCGATATTGCAACAGTATTGTAGGGAAATAGTAGTATATTGGAAAGACCAGCCTCCCAATGACAACCTATTCTTGTATAATGGGTGTGCATGCTAGGGTGTGGGGAGGGACCTCCTTCTCCTTTGAGACCTCTATCTCACATGACGGGTGTACATCGTAGGGTGCGTGGAGGGACTGGCCTCTCAGCTGAGACCTCTCTCTGTAATGATGGGTGTTCTTAGCAGGGTGTGCGAATGAACTGGCCTCTCCTTTCAGACCTCTCTCTCAGATGACTGGTGTGCGTAGTAGGGTGTGTGGATGTACTGGTCACCACTTTCAGACCTTTCTCTCATATGATGGGTGTAGGAAAGTAGGATCTGCTTTTATGGTTACCCCCACTTTTTGCCTGGTGCTAAGCTGTTTTTGGCTAGTCTGACTGTGATCCTGCTAATCAGGACCCCAGACTCTCTGCTTTCTCCCTTAAATTGTTGTGCTCAGTACTTAGGTACATCCCAGATTGGATACTGGGGTACCCTTATCAGTCCCTAGTATATGGTACTAAGGTACCTAGGGCATAGGTACCCCAGTGGTCCCCCATTGGCGGAAGCATGCATTATACCACCCATGGGAGACAATCCAAAATGCAACTACAGGCCTGCCATTGCAGCCTGTATAAGCTGGTGCTAGCACCACTTATGAAAGATATAGGTTTCCTATATCTAGGGTCACTGCACTTAAAACCTATAAGTCACCCCTATAGCAGGCCTTGTCAATCCTGAAGGCAGGGTGCTTGGTTCTAAGTGTGAGGGTGCCCCTGTAGGCTATGGAGTCCATTCTCCTGGGCTGTAAGTGAAGCAGCCATATACCATATAGCGGGGCATCCTGTAATTACGCGATGACCATCTCGAAATCGGCTGCAACGAATCCTATCATGTTTGGTATCAAACATGTTGGAATCATACTCCCACACTGTAAACTGTGTGGGAGGTATGATTCCAAGCACTGGAAGAGCCCTCCGTTAGGCTCTCAGCGCTCCTGGTACCAGTCTTCTAGACCCGGACAGCACAACATGGCTGCTGCCGACCAGAGACACGATTCTGCCCTCCTGCTGCTGAGCCACATTTGAGCAGGGGAAGGCAGAACAATAGGTATCCTGTCACAGGGAGGTGTGACCACCTCCCAGACAGGATTTAGTGCATTGGGGCCGGGTGGGTGCGCTTGCCAGAGCCACTCAGTCTGCATGAGGGGCACACTTGGTGCCTCCTTCCATAGTCCAGGTTAAACCAGGTCTGGGAGCCGTTGGCTCCTGCTCTGGCGCGGAACTGGACACAGGACATGGGAGTAACCTCCCCCCTGTCCAAACCCTCCCCTGGCAGGGTCCCCTGAGTTGTCCCAACCCTTTCTTTAGGTCACTTAAGGACTTACTTGGGTGTAGGTCCCTAGATTCACCGCGAAACATGATTCAATTCAGACACCACTTCAACTTCTAATGTCTGGGCACTCTGGACTTCGCTGGACTTCATTTGGGCTTGACTCGATGCTTGCAGGTACTTCTCGTCCTGAATCCACCGGATACTTTCTCCTTCTCCAGCAGAAGCACTTTCCTGAAGTCCTCCTTTGGGTTTGACAGCGGTTTCCGACACCACTTCACACCTATGCACCCAGCTTCCCTGGTGTAGGTAACGTGGGTACTAGGGTATCCACGGGTGGGGTGGCTCTCCAACCTTTTGTCTTCCACAGGGTTTCTTCAGGGTCCATTGGGAAGGGTCCTTAATCTTTAAAATTGCAACCGCGATTTACACATTGATTTGTACGGAGAACACGGTCATGTTCCCACACTGCACATGATCTCCGTGGGGCCCCTAGTCTCTCACCTCGGGTGATTCCTTGGGTCCTGAGCACTTCTACATCCTCTGGAAATTGGCTTGACACGAGTCGTGGTTCTTAAACTACTTTCTTAGTATATGGTTTGGTCTCCCCCTGGGGTCCACTGTTATTCAGTGCTATTTACTTGATTTCTATGCAAAGTATTCTGTGCATTCTGTATATCTCTGGGTAGGAGATATTTGTATGTATTAGTGAGTGTTATATAATAAATACATATTTTTATAAATACATTGTGTGGTTCTTTTTCACTTAATCTATACATATAAGATTGCGTTCTGGTGAAACGAGCTGCTTTACACTCCTTCTGGACTAAGCCTGAAGGCTGCTCTCCACAGCTACCACTTAGAGAGCTTTCTAAGGTTGTCTAAGACCTCTTAATCCCCATAAGGGTTGTCTGGACTGGTGCAGGGTGCCCACTTACATTAGTGGACATCATATACCAGGCCAGCCTCTCACACTGGGTGTGCATAGTAGGGTGTATGGGTAGCAACATACCTCTTCTGTGAGACTTCTCTCTCAGATGAAGGGTTTGCATAGTAGAGTGTGTGCATGGACTGGCCTCGCCTTTAAGACCTCTCTCTCAGATGACGGGTGTGTGTCGTAGAGTTTGTGGATGTATTGCTCGGATATGAATTTACCTTAAAGAAATGAAAAGACAAGAGGCTTTTGGCAACACAGGAACAAGTTGGTTTAATTAAACGCTGGTGCTGGGAAAGTCTCGACAGAATGTGTCTTAGGAAAGTCTCTCGGTGTACAAAGTTTTGGCTGGTTTTATACGCATTTTGAAGTACAATAAACTAATTTTTGCATTCTTAACAGGCATTACAGTTATAAATGAACAGTATTGGGCATCTTGATAAGGACACAGATGGCTCTCAACCTCAGGGAGAGCTAGTGTGGGCCAGTGTGTATGTGCCCAGATGTCCGGCATGAGGAACGCATGATCACTACATGTTGTGTGACTGTCGTGTCCTGATTGGTTGAGTGTTTCTATCTACATGTGGCATCTAGCTTTGTGGTATTTTTGGGGGAATGTGAACCTTTGGCCAAATGTGTTTTATTGGGGCCAACTTCTGCGGACCTGTTTGTGGCTCAACTATCTATCTGTGGGATCAACCAAGGTATTCCCTGGGCATGAGTTTATCTTTAGGTTAAGATGGACCCCACCTGTGACCTGTTTTTTGATAGGTGTGGGTCGCAGGGCCTGTCTGACCACATATCTCTCACTTGGGGTTGATGGAGAGGTCACCTTGGATAAATCCGACAGCAATGCTACGAGTTCACTGGAACTCCTAAAAATAATATAGATGTCACTGGTGTCATTTTTATCGACATTCTCAATTGCTTGTGTGAAGTTGTCATAGCGTACATTGGTATTGTTTTTACCGATATTGACATGGTTATGCATTCCTAGATCATGACATACATTGACATTAATTTTAATGGTAACAACATTGCCTTTTGTACATGGATTATGGCATACATTGACATTGCTACTGCCGGTATCATCTCTGTGGTGCAGGCATATATCATGACATATATTGACATTGTATTTATGAACATTGCATAGATTAAGACACAGGTCATGGCATACTTTGGCACTGCATGTATTGGTATTGTCGTTGTCGGGCCTGCACACATCATGGTGATCATTGACATCGTATTTAGCCATTCCAACAGTTGGACTGGCCTCTCCTTTCAAAGCCGTCTCTCAGATAACAAGTGTGCATAGTAGGGTATATGGGGAGTGACAGACCTCTCCTGGCAGACCTCTCTCTCAGATGGGGTCTGTGTGGGAAAAGCCTTAACTCTATTCACAACTCTTAGCAAGCTGATGGGTGTAAATAGTAGACTCTGATAAACACCATTTCCACTAAGACTCCTTCCTACAATAACAAGTGCACATACAAGAGTGTATTCAAAGATCACCTACTCCTTCCTTTTCACGACCTCACAAGAATCTTATAAGATCGTAACATTTTTTTTAAATTAGAAATTACATTTTACTCGTTACAGCACTTACCTCTTGCACACTTCTTCTCAAAAACAAGGAGCACAGTATGCATTCCTACTATTAGAGTGTACCGATATCTCATCTGCTCCTCTTTACGATTCAGCTAGATTTTAGAAATTTTGTAAAAGCAATATACATTTATTTTCTTCACAATAGTTATCCCTTAGACACCTCCTCTCTAAATCAAGGGGGACAGCATACATTTCTGCTACCCCCTTATATAGTTTTTTTTACTTAATTTCCACAACACCTCCATTTTCTCACAGTGAACAGTAATGGCGGCAATTTAATTTCTAAAATTCCAACAGAGAACCAATCAGAGTGCTTGCTCTCGTGGGACCCACGGGAGCCTCTGAATCCTACGAGTGCTTGAAAGCTCAAGGAAAAACAGCCCTCTCCACCAATCACAGGCCTCAATTTTTGATTTTGCGCTCTAGCGAGTCCAACTGACTCTTAATATCTCAAAGACTACTGAACAGATTTACACTAAATTACAAAAAGCACAATCTGCAGACCAAGATCTAGCTTCCTGCCTATTTTAGTTTCATTCCATTCACAAGTTTTTGCTATAACCTGTCTTAAAGAAGTCTCTGAAAAATGTCTAGAGATTTTAAGTTTTGGAACCCCTCTTTTTTCTCCACCCTTCATCCCCCCGCATGACGGATCACCCTGAGACCTTCCAGGAAGGAACTGAGGTAGATTAACAGTTTTTTATTTTTATTTTGTGAATGTATGTCAAACGGGTCCAAGGTTATTAGCAAACCAAAATATGCTCCATCTATGGAAAAGCAGACCTAAGTATATAAGTACCTAGTGGCAACTGCCACTAGGTAATATGTGCATGCATATAGATATATATATTTATATCCTCCACAACGACTCACCACTAAATCGGGTTAGCCAGCCGCACTTTCTCTTGTATCAGAAAAAACAACAGCGTGGCACCAGGTCCAACTGCTTAGTGAAATTTATTGTTGCATGTTGTAAATGTCTCACCCCACAAGAAAAAGCTTACGCGTTTCGGCTTGCGCCTGAAAAAATATATAGATATTCACTGAAAAATCAAAGGTTACAGGGACGTTATTGTTAGGCTCAGATTTCACTCGAACAAAACCAGTGGAATTCAGCAGTTATAGACAGCTGAGCCAACTATAATTCACGCCCCTGCAATGCACTGCTTATGGCCTCACATATTACATCACTCATGACATGGTCAGTGACATTGATGACATCATTGATGACATCTCAAATGACATCACTGATGACATCATCCAGTAACTGTGTGTTTTTAAAATGTTTATGAGTGTAAATTATATATACCAAGGTGTATTAGTGAATAAGTGGGTGTATGAATGCCTGTATGGATGATTCAGTGGGTGCATGACTGACTGTATAAGTGAGGGATTTGGTGTCTCAGTGGATGTATGGGTGAGTGACTGGTTGTGTGAATGTCTGTATTAGGCTGTCAGTTGGTGTCTAAGTGGCTGAATGGGTGTGAGTGGGTATGTGACTGGATGTATGGGTGAGTGACTGGTTGTTTGAGTGTCTATGTGGGTGGGTGAGAGTGTGTGTAACTGCCAGTATGGATAAGTGAGTGGATGAGTCAGCTACTGAATGGGTGAGTGAGTGAATGTGAGAGTGGCTGTATGGGTGTGTGTATGTTTGTGTCACAAACTGTATGGGTGAGTAAGTACGTGTTTGTATCTGTATGGGTAAGTGAGCAGGTGTAAGTGTGTATCTGTATGGTGAGTAGGTGGCTGTGTAATTGACTGTATGGGTGAGTGACTAGGTGTGTGAGTGGCTCTATGGATGACTGACTCAGTGAGTGAGTGGCCGTATGGGTGTATGAGTGGATATGTCAGTGGCTGTATTAGTGAGTGAGTGGGTGTAGGAGTGGCTAAATGAGTTGGTGAGTGGATGTGTGTAGATCTATGAATCAGTGAGTGAGAGTATAAGTACTGGTATGAGTCTGAATGGTTGTTTCGGAGTGAGAGTGTGTGTATGAAAGTTATACAGGATGTGAGTGGGTGCATCAGTGATTCTGTGGATGATGTCATCAATGATGTCATCAGTTATGCCATTTGAGAAGTCATCAGTGATGCCATCAGTGATGTCACTGACCATGTCATGAGTGATGTAATAAATGAGGTCATAAGCAGTGCATTGCGGGGGTTTAAGTTATAGTTAACTCAGCTAACAGTAACTGTTGAATTTCACTGGCTTTGTATGAGCGAAATCTGAGCCTAACCATAATATCCCTGTAACCCAGGGGTCTTCAAACTGGGGGGCAGGCCCCCCTAGGGGGGCCTCAAGTGATACCAGGGGGGCACCAGGCTCTAGCCAAAAGAAGCATTATGCTCATAACAGTGATTTGTTTTCTATGGGGAAAAAATGAGCGTCAGTTAGCCACTCTGTAATGGGCCATCACTAACATCTTTTATCATTTATACCCTGGCTGCAAGGAGGTGTCAAAAGGGAAGGGACTTCAAATAGTGTTCAAAGCCACCACCCCTATTTCTAAGAATCACACTGTGGATACTTTCACAAGTGAGTAATGCCTGCCTGACTAGAATAGTATGTTTGGCAATCATGTATTTGATTGCATTTTTAAATCGGTAACATAATTCACCTGCAATGTTTAAATATGTCTCCACATATTTAAACATTGCTTGTTTTATAGAAAAATTGTGAAAAGTTGTGAGTGAGGTCCGATGATTTTTATTTTGCACTGGGGGGGCACAGCATTAAAAAGTTTGAAGACCACTGCTGTAACCTTTAGTTTTTTCAGTGAATTTCTAAGGTTTGTTTAATCCTATTTCTTAACTATAACGACCCTGTAACCTTTGGTTTTTTTAAGTGAAATTGTATGATTTTTTAACTAGTAGTCATGTTTGAAGAATGGTGAAGAAAAGGGGCAGAACCTCAAACCAGCTCTCAGGAGTCCTGCTGTTTCGGACTTACTCGAGGTAACAGGTGGGCGTCGGGCACCCAAGAACCCTCAGCATCCAAGAGGACCTCATCCCACAACCAGCAGTGCACCAGGAGGCGTGTTTGCAGAGTGGGGGAGAAAGGAGGCGTGGCCTCCGAAGACCTCTCAACAATTCTGATGTGTGGGACTTACTGGAGGTAACAGGAGGGCTTGTTGGCCCCCAAGGACACTCTAGAGCCAAGGATACTTATTCCCCCAACCTTAAGTGCACTAGGAGGTACGTTCGCAGAGTCGTGGAGAAAGAGGGAGTGGCCTCCGAAGTCTTCTCAACATTCGCACTCTGGAATTTACTGGAGGTAACAGGAGGGCTTGTTGGTTCCCAAGGACCCTCAGCATCCAAGGCGACTTCATCATCCAACCAGCAGTGTGCCAGGAGCCCCATTTGCAGGGTGGTGGAGAAACGGGGCATGGTCTCTGAAGACCTCTCAGCAATTCCGCTGTGATAGACTTACTGGAGGTAACAGTAGGGCTTGTTGGCCCCCAAGAACCCTCTGCAGCCAAGGGAACTTCACCCCCCCCACCAGCAGTGCACCACCATGTGCATTTGCAGAGTGGTCGAGAAAGGGTGTGTGGTCTCCAAAGTCCTCTCAACAGTTCCGCTGTGTGGGACTTACTTGAGGTAACAGGAGGGCTTGTTGGACCCCAAGGACAGTCTGCAGCCAAATGGACTTTATCCCCCAACTAGTTCTACACAGGGAGGTGCGTTTGTAGAGTGCTAGAGAGAGGGGCATGGCCTCTGAAGACCTCTTAGCAATTGTGGCCTAGGGGATTTACTGGAGGGAACAGGAGGGCTTGTTGGTCCCCAAGGATCCTCAAAATCCAAGGGGACTTCATCCCTCAACCAGCAGTGCGCCAGGAGGCGTGTGTGCAGAGGGATGGAGAAAGGGGGTGTGGCCTCCGAAGTCCTCTCAGAAAACACACTGTTTGGGACCTACTGGAGGTAATAGGAGGGCTTGTTGGCCTCAAGGACCCTCTGCAGACAAGGGGACATCATCCCCTAACCAGTTGCGCCAGGCCAATTGTGCACCAGGAGGTGCGTTTGTAGAGTGATGGTGAACGGGCCTTCGGTGACTTGCCGTACTTTTTTATTTTTATTCGGGGAGCCAATTGCGGCCCCAGTGTCCCCATCCCCCGAGGTAAGGACTTTTACTTTTTTTTATAAACTAAAAGGGAGGGTGGCCGAGCGCCCCATACCCAGGCCAATTGTGGCCCTGGGGGCCCCATCCAATGGGGCCCAGCCTCTTTTTTTATGTTTTATTTCTTTTAAAACATTATTGGAGGGAACCGTGTGGCCCCCCTCCTTGGCCGATTTCAGCCCCCAGGGCCCCGGGGACCGCAAATATGCCACCATGTCGGTCCCCTCCCTGCCCTCCAGTAAACCCACCACTCAGTTATTATATCCCCTATTTTTTCCTTCTGCATACTCAGCCCTGCTGTACAAAAATCCACACTTTCCATGAGGGCTGTCATTTGATTCTGGAGTAAATCCACAGAAGGACCTATTTCCCTAAGTTGGTTATCATTGCACTTGACCTTGTCAAGTAGGTCTATGGTCTTCTCATAGGCTGCCCAGGTCCAAAGAGACTGTCTCAATCGTGCCCCCCAGGTCCTCTCTGGAAGTAATAACTACTTCAAGGATCTGATCCAGCTTGTTCCTGGGACCTGAGTCCAGGAGATCATGCACATCCCTGAGTGATTGCCAGTCCTCCCCACGAGGAGGTGTGTCACCCGGTTTTGGCCTGTGACCTCCGGGGCATCTTTCACATTTCTGCTCCTGCCCATTGTGTTGGCTCCCTTTTTTTTGGGGGGGGGGCAGGCCAGTTACCTTCTTTGTTCATAAGGTTTAAAGGGTTAGTCGTCTGCAGCTCCTTCAGGATGTGTGGAGTCCGTCCACACCTAAGGCTTCTGGCTGCCATGCCCCTGGTTTCTCCAGGTTGCTTCCCTTCTTTCGCGTGCTCAACTCAGCCACAATTATGCCATCTTGCGGGGGATGGAGGGCCCCATGTCAGCTAGCTTCTCTGTGCCTCAGGCCTCAAGGGTGAGTCCCCTAAATCACCTCCAGTATGACTGGGGCCTGTTTCACCTGCTGGCCAGTAGTGGCCTCACCTCCAGTTTCTCCAGATCTCACCTCTTTCCTCCAGCAGGCTCACCCCAGCCTATAATGATGGTCCCTGCAGCGGCGGTAGCTCACAGCAGACTCAAGGATGGTCAAAGGCCCCACAGCCCTCGCCGAGCCAAACGCATCCTCAGAGCATAGACGTCGCCAAGAGGGTGGCCCACAGACAGTGCCCCCAAAATGACACCCTCAGACAGTTATGTCTGTCTATGCTTCACTCCGTCAGGTATCCAGCGCCGGCCTCTCCATACCTCTGGTGTTTTATCGAATGCTGTGATGGTGGCCCGGTCATCAGATCCATCAGAGGCAATGGGGAATGGGTCCTAGTCCCTCAGTGGAATCGGGGTGGCCCTGGCAGCAATTGCAGCCGCTTACAGTGGACCACTCCCCACAGGAGGCTTCGATCCTCTGGTCTCTGTTTCTACCTCCCGCCTCAGTCATTATTGCTACCAGCTCCTGGCCCCAAATGCCATGTTTGACATCTGATAGGCCCAATGCTCAGCCAGGCACAGCTAAACCATCGCAGGGGGCAAGAAGACAACAGATGTCACACCTTGAGTCAGCAGGTCTCGAAGCAGTCAGAGAGCATTAGTGTTTTCATCTGCAGGGTCATGTTGCCTCAGGATGGTGAAGAATTACAGGCATCAGGCTGGGGGCTCTCTACAACGTGGTCATCTTGTGTGCAGGCCATGCCTCCCCATAACTGAAAAGAAGAAGGACTGACTGTCTTGTTCCCCACAGGACTGCCCTGCTGCTTGAGACCTACCCTTCTGCTTGAGGATTGCCCTGCTCTCTGAGATGGAAGACTGGAGCTGCTCTCTTCATCCTAGGCTACAGGAGTGACTCCAAGGGTCAGTTGACTACCTCCTGTCTAAGCCACAGGGACACATCAAGCCTTAGAAGCCTCCCTGCAACTGCCCCGCTGACCTGCTGCACTGGACCTGCCTGGACCTTCAACCTGAACTAACCGAATCCTGCTGGCCTCTGCTGGAGTGAGTTCCTGATCCCTAAGGGTGCATCCCCAAGTCATGGGCCCTTGGGTGGCATCAGTTGAGCTTCTCCTGTGATAGGAGGTGAAATCAGGAAGTTTTGGGCTCTTCGCAAACACGAACAGGCCGTTTGCACCGGGACTCTGCCACCACAATACCCATCAACTCAAAGCTCCGGTGAATCCAACGCTGCATGCTACAGTGACCGCTAGCGACAATCACAACATGAGATCTATACTATGCATTACAGCAATGAAAGCGCCCACTTACCGCCAACACGCATCCAGCAATGACTGTCCACAATTCTCAATAGCCTCATCGCGATACAGTGACAACAGCCATTACCGCCCGGCCTCCTCTTCCCGCTGCAGCAATGACCATACACAATGCTCCCTGAACCTCGCATGAACAGAACCCTTCGTGCCAGACTTAAGAAAGTAACTGTTTCAGCAGGACTAACCTGGTCCATGTATTCGGCTCGTGCCCCATTACGGTCAGCCTGAACTTGTGACTTTCGACCAGTCAAACATGACCAGATGACCACAAGTGGCGATTTGTGCTTTTAGGGGCTATATCTACCTAAAGCTTGAAATTACATATCTGATTGGACTTTTGTTGCTCTGTTCTCATTTAATTTTTTTCAATGTATTCTATTTTTCTAAATTGATTTAGGATTCTTCTTGTGTTGTGTTTTTAGTTCATTTCTGTTTGTGCGCCACATAAATACTTTACACATTACCTCTAACTTAAACCTGCCTGCTTTAGTGCCAAGCTACCAGAGGGTTAAGCACAGGTTAATTTAGTGACTTTTATGATTCACCCTTATGAAGATTGTTGTCGTTGACTGAGTGGGTCTCACATTGCTGATGAATATCCATTCTCTTGGAAGCAGGCTATACCGAAACTTCTCTTACAAAAACCTGATGTGGGTCACGCAGTTTTTTCAGCTACTGTCTGATGTCACTTTTAATTTTGCTGCCAAAATTGAGTACCCTGTTAATCAATATCCATCCCTCTTCAGTGAGTAAATTAATTATTGGCTTTGTTGGAAGCAGGCTTGAGTCTGCTTCATAGAATGAAATCTCTTTTCATTGCAGCTCTGGAAGACCAGACCATTAACCTTGACTCTGATGGCACAGCAACCTTTGTATAGTTAAACCTCTCTGCCACATTTAACACCCAATTTTCTTTCTAGGAGGTGATGGTGAGAGTCAGGTCAATTAGCTTGGCTGTCCTCTATCAGAATGCAAGCGGTCACTATCTACCATTTCAATCAAATTATCAGCCATTACTCTGTGATGCCCTTCAAGGCTTTACATTAAGCCCAATGTTGTTTAATATAAATGTCACACTGTATCGAAATAATGAGCTCCTTCTGAATTTTATTGTGTTGTTCAACAAATGACATGCAACTGGTGACCAGAATGGCTTAAGACTCTTCCACCAATCAAGCCTCCTTTCATGATTGTTGGTTCACCATTGCTAAATTACTGCAATCATATCCCATGTCAATTGCTGAAGTTCAGTTTATGTAGAGCATTCAAAATATTTGATCTCTCCTCTTTAAGTTCTCCTGAACATTGCACCTCAGTTCATTCTTGGACTTGAAAATCAAGAACATAGGGGCTCATTATGATGGCGGGCGGACATCAGTCCGCCCGCCATCATAACGGTTTTGGGACCGCCCGCCAGATGTGTGGCGGTCCCACCAGTGCAATTAGGATGCGCCCGCCATATTGGCGGGCGCATCCTGGCCTTCTAACATTGCGGACGGTGCTGCTGGCTGCAGCACCGTCCGCAATGTCAAAAGAGCATGCACAGCATTTCCCTGCACCACGTGGCAGGCACCACGTGGTGCCTATCACTTGGTGCATGGAACTGCAGGGGGGTCCCATGGGTACCCCTCCAGTGCAACCCCCCACACACAGAGAGGGCCCGCAACGGGCCCCCAAAGCCAGTCTCCGCCGGAAGGGAATATCCTAATCACTACGGCGGTGCCTGCACCGCAATGTTGCCCTGGTTCCCGGTTCCGCAAGGCGGGCGGAAAAGGACCGTCTTGCGGAACCATGGCGGACGGACTTTCCGTCCGCCGCGGAACCATTATGATTCCCACCGCCATCCTAATTTGGCGGTGGGAATTTTCAGTATGATGGCGGAAGAACCGCCACCGCCGGCCCGGCGGTGGCGGTCCTTCTGCCATCATAATGAGCCCCATACTTCTTAACAGTGAACGCGCTACACTGGCAGGGATCATTTAGAGTTTGGTGGGACATGAGAACTGCAAAAAGTTGTAGCTCTCTAACCCCGCAAAATTGGTGGTTTGCCTGTCTCATTTAAAGATGGGGAACACTGCTAGGGTTGTCATATGAATCCTTAGCTGTGTCTCCTGGGAGAATCTTCACTGGAATCCCGTCCGTGGCAGGGTCATCGACTTCATGCCATTGATAAGCTTACCCTGTTTAAGGAATGACTTCTGACACTGACATGAGAGCCGGGACAAGGCGCGAAGTGAAATAAAACAATGGCCACACACTTAGGGAATAAATACCCTTTGTGTCAGGGCCAGTCTTGCCAGCCTCATGTTGCCCCAAAAAATTATTAGAGACATTCATGCATTTAGGGGATTTTTAGTCAACCCACTTTGCCCATTAGGCTGCTTAACTGTCACTGAAATGATGCTCCCGGTTCACTGATAGAACATCGACCCCCAAAATATCCCCATACACAAATATCGAGCTATAAATATCGATGTCAAAAATATCAACATCCTATATTTATAATGGTAAGTACATAAATATCGAAAAGAAAATATTGATGTAAAAAATATAGTTGTACAAAATATCGATTTTTATATATGTATAGAAAATATTATTAAATATATTAAATAATAAAATTAACTTTAAAAAATAAATTAGATTTAATATACATTTTAACAAATATAACAAATAAATGTAATTTAGAAAAATTAAACATACGTATATTTAATGTAATATATATATATATTTACTTTAAAACAATTAATAAACTATTAATTTTAATTTATTTTACAATTGTATATATGAAAATGTACAAATAAATATATATATATATATCTATACATACACCAATAACATAAAATCTAATAAAAATACATGATATTATAAATTAAACTATTTAAAAGTCTTTAAACTTAAATTTTCAACTTCAGTGAGTGCAACAGTAGGTAAAGTGTTGGATAGCGGAGGGGTAAAAAATACTATTCCCACTCCAGTCAGTGCAACAGTAGGGAAAGTGTTGGATAGCGGAGGGGTAAAAAATACTATTCCCACTCAGGTTAGTGCAACAGTAGGGAAAGTGTTGGATAGCAGAGGAATAAAAATGACTATTCCCACTCCAGTGACTGCAACAGTAGGGAAAGTGTTGGATAGCGGAGGGGTAAAAATTACTATTCCCACTCTAGTGAGTGCAACAGTAGGGAAAGTGTTGGATAGCGGAGGGGTAAAAAATACTATTCCCACTCCAGTGAGTGCAACAGTAGGAAAAGTGTTGGATAGCGGAGGGGTCAAAATTATTATTCCCACTCCAGTGAGTGCAACAGTAGGGAAAGTGTTGGATAGCGGAGGGGTAAAAATGACTATTCCCTCTCCAGTTAGTGCAACAGTAGGGAAAGTGTTGGATAGCGGAGGAATAAAAATGACTATTCCCACTCCAGTGACTGCAACAGTAGGGAAAGTGTTGGATAGCGGAGGGGTTAAAAATTACTATTCCCACTCCAGTGAGTGCAATAGTAGGGAAAGTGTTGGATAGCGGAGGGGTAAAAAATACTATTCCCACTCCAGTGAGTGCAACAGTAGGGAAAGTGTTGGATAGCGGAGGGGTAAAAATTACTATTCCAACTCCAGTGAGTGCAACAGTAGGGAAAGTGTTGGATAGTGGAGAAGTAAAAATTACTATTCCCACTCCAGTGAGTGCAACAGTAGGGAAACTGTTGGATAGCAGAGGAATAAAAATGACTATTCCCACTCCAGTGTGTGCAACAGTAGGGAAAGTGTTGGATAGCGGAAGGGTAGAAAATAGTATACCCACTCCAGTTAGTGCAACACTAGGGAAAGTGTTAGATAGCAGAGGGGTAAAAAATACTTTTCCCACTGCAGTTAGTGCAACAATAGGGAAAGTGTTGGATAGCGGAGGGTTAAAATTAATATTCCCTCTCCAGTCAGTTCAAAAATTAAAAACAAACAAAATATCACCAACACAAAATATTAAAAAAGAAATGAAAAATATATAAAGATATTTAAAAAATCTAAAAAATAGAAACATTTTATAATGTTAAATAGATATGACAAATACATTTAAAAATAATTTACAAACAAATAACTATTTTTAATTAGAAATTATTTATAAACAAAAACATTAATTATTGATAAATGTAATCTTTTTTATTTCCTACCCTATAACACCGCACAATTCACATCTAAATTTTAAAGAAAGTACCTCCATAATTAACTTAATTAACTATCTATTAAAGAAATATTTTTAATTAAAAAACAAACTAAAACAGATAAAAATTAATTTACTCCCCAAACGTTACCCCAATAAAACCAAAACTCACACCCAAAAAAATAAACAATTACCCTCATTAAATATCAATTCATGAATTAATATTAATGATCACTGATTATTAATTAATTAAACATAAATTACTTTCCCCTATAAACCCCACAACCCACACCTAAAAATCATTACACAATTTCCATAATTAATTTTAAAATAATAAATTAATCTCAATTAACAACTACTTAATAATTAATTAAAAATAAATTACTTCCCACCCTTTACCACTATAAACCCCACAACTCACATCTAAAATTAATTATACAATTGCCATATTTAAATTTTAATGAATTAATTAGCATTAATTAACAAATAATTATTAGTTAATTAAAAATAAATTACTTCCTACAATTCACACTATAAAATCTAAATTAAATAAATATTAATACATTTAAAAAAAATCATTAATGTATAATAATTAAATTACTTCCCCCCTTTATCCCTATAAGCCCCACAACCTGCTCCTAAAAAAATAACACGATTACCATAATTAATTAATTAATATTAATTAACAACCAATTCATAATTAATTAATACAAAAATACTTCCTATGATTAACACTATAAAATCTAAATTAAATAAATATTACTAAATAAAAAATAATCAATAATTTATTATAATTACATTACTTCCCACCCTATTCCCCTATAAACCCAAAACCCGCTACGGAACTAAAAAACGCAAAATTTAATTAAAATAAAATTGATAACTACTAAAAATGTAACACATACATTAAAAAACAAAAACAACACATACACAAAAAATAGATCACATACATTTAAAATACATACTAAAATACATAACACTAATTTAAAAAATTGATATTTTAAACAACTATATTTTTGCAAACGATATTATTGACTTCGATATTTTTGAAAACGATGGGGCATATTAGCAAGGGCACTATCGCCGCTTTAGCGGCACTTTTTGCCGCTAAAGCGGCGATATTTATATCGCCCTATCAGCAAACTGTCTCTAACAGCAGTTAGAGACAGTTTGCGGGCATTAGCGCCCGTTTTTTTACCGCTTTGCATGTCAGCGATATTTATTGCTAATGACATGCAAAGTGGGCGTTCCCGACTAACAAACCTGCGGAACACACGCTAACAGGCCTATCGCCTCTTAGCAAGGTGGCCATGGCCCCAGTTAGCGACGTGAAAAGTCACGCTAACCGGGGTCATCGCCATTTATTTAACACCTGCAATTAGCAGGTGTTAGCCATACCTAACATGGGGGGGTGGATTATGCTGATACGACCACAGGGTCGTATCAGCAAGGTGTTCTCCCTTCTCCATGCAACATCGCTGGTTTTTCAGCGATGTTGGCCCATTTCCCCCGCTATCGCTGGAATATTCATCGCCATAGCGCTAATCGTTGCTAATACAGCGTTAGCGTGGCGATATATTCCAGCGATAGCCGGCGATAAAAAAAATCACGCTAAGCAGGGTTAGCGATGATTATCGCCTCTTCTTGCTAATATGCCCCGATATTTCTTACCTTAAAGTCGATATTCTTGACCACGATATTCTTGCTGTCGATATTTCTGTGTCACGATATTTCCAACTCGATATTTGTGTAAGTCGACATTTCCTACTCGATATTCTGTCTGCATACCGATGCTCCCTCCCACTATAGCACAGGACACTTTAAAAACCCACTTCACTTTGAATAACTGCATTTTGCTTGTGCGCACATCTACGTAAATAACTAGTTCCTTCCTGTTAGACATTTGAAGGCATCTCTATCCCCCAGTGACTACCAGTAGTTATTTATAGTAGAGTGCCACTTCGATAAAAATCACGAAATTTATTGAAATCTGCAAAACTAATTCATTATCATAAGCAACTTTAGCATACTTATTTATCCTATGGGAAAGAAGACCAAATCACTACAATATCAAAAGTGTAAATACAATTTATACATTGAAGCCTCACCCTCTTAGCTTTGTGAAGATCCTTTGAAGCACTTACATCTGATGCAAGAGGGACATCTAGTAACGACTTGAGGTAGTGCATCTTTGTGAAGTAGTTGGATCTGACGCTGGAGGGATAACTAGTAAATACCTTAGGTACTGCAGTTTTGTGGTAGACTTGTTAAGTAGTTGCTGCTGACTTGAGAGGGATATCTAGTAAAGTCTTGGAGGACTGCAGCCATGTTAAGTAATTCAAGCTGTGAGAGAAAGCCAAAACCTATTGGCTATGTCAATGCTTGTTTATTTTTCAGAACAAATCCCGGCTTTGGGAGTTTGAGTCTGCAAAAAAGCATATACTGCTGAACAGCTGTCATGATAAGGAGGATGGACGGTACGTTTTGGTCACCTGTATTTGCCCCTGAACATTTGAAAAACAACCTCTATTTCAGCAATAACTTCTCTCCTGAAAACCATTTTTCTAGCAACACTCATTTGCTAAATATCCTAGAGACCAGGTGTGCACATTACAGGGGAAGATCATTGGGGCATATTATCAACGGCCAGCGATAATTATCGCTGGCCGTACATAGCGATAGAAATATTATCGCTGGCTATCGCTGAATATTATCGCCATGATAACGCTATATTTACAACGCATAGCGCTATGGCGATAATATTTCAGCGATAGCGGTGTTTTCAATGGAACATCACTGGTTTTCCAGCGATGTTCCATTGAAAACAGCGATAACATTGCTGATACGACCCTGTGGTCGTATCAGCATAATCCATCTCCCATTAAAAGTATGCCTTAGTCAGGAATTTAACAGACGTTAAATTCCTGAGTTAAGGCTGAGGTAGCGCGATTTTTTTATCGCTGCACCTCCTTGTTAATATCGCGAAGCTGCCTTCACGATATTAACATGTGTTGTTTTCACAGCCACGCCTTCTTTGCATCTCATTAGCGATGCGAGGCGAGGCTGTGAAAAAACGGGCTCTACATCAAGGAAACACGCGCTAGCGTGTCCTTGATGATATTGCGATATAATTATCGCCGCTTTTCGCCCAAAAACGGACGCTAAAGCGGCGATAATTATATCGCCAGCCCTTGCTAATATGCCCCATTGTTGCTTGTTTCCGCTAAATGTGGAATTCTCATCCCATCAATCACACAGACACCTAAAACACTTTGGATTTCCATAAAGATCTAAACAAACAAGTTGTAAACTAAGGTGTTTTCCGTATAACTTTTCTCTTGACTATGTACTTGAAAAGTTGGATACTAATAGGGGTAGCATTTGCACTTCACAAATACTCTATCATCATCTTATGCATCATCAGATTCCCAGAGCCAAGGTAATGAACAGGACCTGCCTGAGCACTGTAAGTACTTCATTTCCTTCTGAGTAGGAGGGTATCAATTTAGGTGTGGTAGCCACATTTTATATATGTGGGCATTTCAGGAGAATTCAACATTGGGGCGTCCCTACCTCTGCAACATTTGGGTGTCACCCCTTTCTCTTAGATATCGCTGAGGCCCATGAAGAGCGAGTTTCTTCTAAGTTATTCTTTTGGGGATTTGATTTTGCAAAAACATTGTAAGATTGCGAAGTGTGTCTCCTCCGCAAAATCTTTTTCTTGAAATTGTACATTTTCACACACTGCCAGCGCATTCATTTAAGTGGAAGCAAGAGTAAGTATTTAAGATTAAAGAGCGCAGCAAAGTAGACTAGTTTACTGCACACAGCATGTTAAATAAGCGGAAAAATAAACAAGCATTTGCAAAGCCAAAAGGTTTAGCATTGGCCGCCAGCCTTTTGGGAAGTCTAATTTTGTCATGGTTTTTGCTACACTTCATTGTTTGGGAAGCAGCCAGGAACACACAAATCTAAACAACCTCTCAACTCTGAGACACTCTACAACACGCCACTCTATGACACACCACTCCACTCTACAACATTTTACTCCACTCTATGCCACTCCACTCTACGCCACTCTACTCTACTCTACTCTACTCTACTCTACTCTACTCTACTCTACTCTACTCTACTCTACTCTACTCTACGACATGCCAAGCCACTCTATGACATGCCACTCCATTCCACATACCACTCCACTCTACAATACTCTACTCCACTCTATGCCACCTGCTCTACTCCACTCTACTCCACTCAACTTTAAGACACTCCACTCTACAACAGTCTCCTCAACCCTAATGTATGAGTCTCCACTCAATGACACTCCACTCTGTGCCACTGTATGCCACTTTACTTTACTCTATGCCATTGTACGACACTCTATGCAACTCCCTCTATGCTACTCCATACCTTTTTACTCCATTTTACTGTATGACATACTACTATACTCTAATACACTTCTCCTCTCTACGCCACTTTATGCCACTCCACTGCACTCCTCTCTATGCCACTCCTTGTACCACAATCTCCAACACTGTACTCTACTCTACTCTACTTTATGCCAATCCACTCTACAACACTCTACTCACTCTCCTTGATAAACTTTTAACCTGAGGAGTTTTTTTTTTTCTGTCACACGTACCTGGATGTTCTCCTGTTTTTCCAAGGCTCATCAGTGGCACCACCTTCCTGGACCTAAAGAAGAAAGAGAAAATGCAGGTGGTTAACGAAGGCATTACTACCCTGTTTAACCTCCCCAGTAAGAAGAGGGTGACTTAACCTGATGGAAGGAGTGTTTTGGTCGAGCGCTTAGTTTACCTTGTACTTAAGGGGATGAGATACTTATCTGTAACTCTAGCATTAAAAGCCACCATAAGGAAACTATACAGGCCTCCTAGGCCTTATTTCTGACCGTTGCTCCACAAAGTGCTGTCAGAAGTGGAATCAGAGGAAATGGAGACATTTGTGGCTGAAATGGCCCAGGGCAAACAACGACTGGAAAAAGCTTTAGAGAAAATCATGGTAGTGGCCATAGAAGATTATGAATCCTTTGAAAAAAAGTTATCCAAACTCAGGAGGACCAGACAGATAAGGTGTTGCAAACACAGGGCACTACAATTGGGAAATTAGCAGAGGTGCTTGGACAAGCAAAGAGGCCATACAGCCCTCCTGCCAGTGGTCCTGCAGAAATATGGAGGAAGAGAGGATACCGATTTTTTCTTTCATATTTTTGAGTGGGGATCAATAGGGACAACATTTGGGGCCCCAGTTGACAAAAGACTTCCAAACTGCCTACCAGGTCACCAATCCCAGAGGGAATATCTCTTATACAGATATCAAGAAAAGGATTCTAGAGTGATTAGTTGTTGATTAGGAAACCTATCGAATAAGATTATGACAAATTAAAAAAGGTCCGAGTGAGACTCCATGGGCCCTATTTTATAGAGTAAAGGATATGAATGACAGACGGTTGAAGCCCAAAACTTCAGCTAAAGAATTACTATTAAAGAAACTATATCTTCAACTGTCTGCATATTCCGGTACAAAGATGAGTAAAACAACACTGCAAGTTGACACGGGAAACTGCAGTAGAGATAGCAGGGGCTTAAAAGGGCCCAAGAAAGTAGGGGAGAACAAGATTAAGGGGCCGATTCCGATCTCGGCCGGTAGGGCACCGAATCGGATTCGGCTTTACCGGATCCGATTCGGAGGCCTCTTTTCCGACCGATTCGTGCATGCGTCCGGGCGAGCGAGTACGATGCGAGCGTACGCGAAATCGCCGACCTACTCGTTCGCGGGTCCGAACCGCTTCGACCGACTCGCACGGACACGACTTGCACCGCGCAATGGAGACGTTCCCCGACCGAGCCAGTACGATGCGCGCCTCGAGCTGTCCGACCGACTCGCGCCGTCCGGCTCCAAAGAGCAGTCGGAGCCGGACTTCGGGGGTCCGTGTCGGACCCCCCTGCACGCGTAGCCGCGCGAGTCGCACACAGGGGGGACCCATGGGTCCCCCCTACACGTGCATGTACGGCGCGACCCGCATCAACGCGAACCCGCTGTAGGGGGCGCCCTTGTTCGCGTCATACCCATTGAGTCAATGGGAGCCCGTGTACGCGTTGTACGACCGGCTCCCATTGACTTCAATGGGAGTCCGACCGAATCGAGTCCGATAGCATACGTACGCATCGTACTCGTTCGGTCGGGCTGCTAGAGTCCGATTCGGTCGGAAATCTCTCCGGGTCCGGCTCGGTCGGAGAGATTTCCTGCCCGAATCGGAATCGGCCCCTAAGAGTCAGAAAAAGGAAGAGGGTTTACCCAGGAATAGGTACTACAATAGGTTGGACCCCGAAAATCAGAAGGAGTAACCATAAATAGAGCTTTTTCCTTTACCGCTCCTGCTACGTGAAACCTGCTACCTTCCGTATCTCATCCATTGCTGCTCCAACTTTGCCAAATTTAAAAAACTCTTGAAGACTTGGCTGTTTTAGGCTATTGCAGTGTTTCTGTGCTGCAATAGTGCTGACATATACCTTCGGGTATGATTTGTGTGCTATATCAAGTGGAAATAACATAACATAAATCCGGGAGGAGGTCAAATGCATATCCCTACAGGACCTCAATTTTTCAACTGTGGAGGCTTGCGCCATATAGCTTGCTAGTGTCCTCAGAAAAAAAAACTGATGGAGATTGGAATGTCCAGATCCATATTGTAGGCCAATCCCAGTCCCCATACACCTTATCATTATTACTTGAAAGTCAGTGGAAACACTGTATATGCCCTTCTTGACACAGGATGTTGACAAAGCATAATGAGACCCACAGCTCCTTCAGAGAGAACAAACCCTCCAAAAGGGCACATTGACTATCCAGTGCATCCATGGAGACAAGAAAGACTACCCGGTAGTTCAGGCGAATATTCAGAGAGAGGTCCATTTCCCCTCCAAGTGGGCAGATTCCGAAATCACTGTAACCTCTCATTCTGGGCTGATTATCCAATACTTGAGTCATTGGTACAGGACTCTTGGAGGGAGAGGGACTGTTGGTGGGAGGAAGCCCTTTTTTGCAATGGAAGATGCGGAGTGCCCTCTACCTAAACAAAAGAATAGAAAAAGCCATCCAAACTCGGGAGGACCAGACCCTGGTTAGTCGTCCTGCCTGTAAAGAGTAAGTGATGTGGGAATCTGATAGAAAATTTAAAGTGTTCCAACACGAAGATCCACTCCCGCGAGAAGCTTGGGAGAGGGCAGAAAGAAGAAAATATAAAGGAGGTAGGTCCCCATTTCTTTTAAAAGAACAGACTGTTATACTGAAGGGAGGGACGTCTCAACCCATACAGATAAAGTCCTCTTCCTAGCACATTGTCATTTGTTAGGGGGCACTTCAGATTGGAAGAAGGAAGGTGACAATAGATCAGTTCTAATGGCCACTATAAATAGCCAAGTGAAGAAATACTGTTGAGAGTGTATCACATGCTGGATAAAAATAGCAGGTACCGAATATGCCTGGGCGGAGTTTGCAGAGTTTGCAGAGTTCCGCTATGCGGAACTCCATGAAGTGACCAAAAAACTCTGCCGTGATACGCAGAGTTCCGCAAGTGGCAGATTGCATTAGGTTGCGCTGTTCGCACTGATTTTTAGCTCCGGGTGTTTGTCCCACGGTGGGGAATCAGTGCGAATGGCACAAGAGGGCGCTGCTTCTTTCTGCCACTCAAGTAGATTTTCTACTGGAGCGACAGCTTCCTCAACGCGAACGGAGAGTTTCTCAACGTGACCATCCAAAACCACATGCGTTGAGAAATCTCACTGGGAGGTCATCTAGCATTGGATTTTCCTCGCTTGTGCTCACCAATTTAACATTGGCTAGCACAAGGAATGAAAAAACTCCGCTCTGTGAGTTTTTCGGAACTCTGCATGCTCCGTGGAGCGCAGAGTGCAGAAAACTCTGCAAACTCCGCGAACGGAGTAGAGTTCACTGCCCAGGCTTAGTACCGACCACCCAGAGCCCCTTTATACCCATTACCTGTTAAAGAGAACCCCTTTTCCAGTAGGAATGGACATTTTAGGTCCCTTAATACCTCCAAAAAGCAGATACTGTGTTGTCCTAGTCGTGGTAGACTATGCAACTTGATTTGCTGAGGCAGTTCCATTACTCCAACCTAATACCACTCAAATAGCCAATGCCATAATAGAAATCTTTTCCAGGGTAGAATTTTCCAGTGAAATACTCACTAACCAGAGCAATCTTTTTACTTCTAAACTCATGAGAAAGGCGGGTGAAGAACTAGAGACACAACAAATAAAAACTCCAGTGTATCACCCCCAGATGGATAGGATGGTGAAATGCTACTTTGAAATTAACCCTGAAAAAACTAATAGAGATGGAAACCCAGAAATGGTATCAAATGTGGTGCAAAGGGAGGAGTAATACTGGATATTCCCCAGAAATGGTATCAAATGTGGTGCAAAGGGAGGAGTAATACTGGATATTCCCCTTCTGAATTGTTGTTTAGCCAACAGCCCCAGGTTCTATTAGATACAATCTGGGAAATATAGAAAAAAGTGCAAAAATACTCTAATACTATTCTCGCGTATGTGAGTCACCTTTGGACCCGTTTATTAGAAATGTGACAGATCAAATGCAACAGATCATGAGATAAAGTCTAGAGCAACATCACAATAGCCAGAAGGAGCAGTATGTTAAGTAGGTTAAACTCAGAGGGCCCAATTCACAAAGGTAAACTGAGATGAAAGTCTAACTTTATGACTTTCGGTATTCACAAAGGGCATATAAGAGTAGTAAAGTTAGACTTTTGTCTCAGTTTAACTTAAGTTTTGGTCTTAAGTTTAACTGAGACTTTGGTCTCAGTTAAACTTAAGACCAAAACTTAAGTTAAACTGAGACAAAAGTCTAACTTTACTACTTGTAAATGCCCTTTGTGAATACCGAAAGCCGCAAATTAAGACTTTTGTCTCAGTTTACCTTTGTGAATCGGGCCCAGAACCTTTAACCCTGCGGAGTATGTCCTCTCTCCTATTACCCACAAAGCAAAATAGGATGTTAAGCCAGTGGCAGCGGCTATACAAAGTCCTGAAAAAAGTAACAGCCGTTACCTATAGGCTTGATGTTAACACAGCAAAAAAAAACTTAAATCTACATTCTAAATGAATGGGAAGGCCTAGACCAAGTGGTATTTGAGGAGAAAGGAGATCTAGCAACAGAGGGCCCCCAATGTTCAGATCAAGAGTTGAGCCGAGTAGAACAACAAGAGTTGGCGGGTTTAAGTCATGTCTGGGGGTCTTTTCCACAACTCCTGGTTGCACATACATAATTCACCATTCCATAGTTACGGAACGCGGAAAGCAAGTCTGGCTAAAACCTTATTGTATACAAGAAGTGGGGGGGCGTGGTTTGCGCGCAACCAAGATGGCCGCGCTGTTCTGAGCTCCGGCGGATCGCGGAGGCGGTCTTTCAGTTCCGGATGATTTAATCCCGTTTTTCTGCTCTTTGAACTGCAAATATCGGCAGCGGAACGTCGCGGGACCAGTCTGTGAAAATTTCAGCGACTTTGGGTCGCTTTTGGCCATGTGAGAGCGTTCGAGGTCTTCTCCTCACAGACCCTACACAAAATGGCGGCTCATGAGGAATCTTGATGGAAGGCTGTCGTTTTCAGGACGTTGGCGCTGTGGTGACCCTATTGAGCCTCTTTTTCCTTCTGCTTATGAGGTATGGTGTCTGAGCATGATTTTTCTCTGGCTTCCCTGAGAGGGCTTATATGTGGTGCTATGCTATCTCGTGCTTGCACTGACGAAAATATCTACTGCTGGTCTTAACTACACTACGCAGCTAAACTCCGATGCAAGTTGCCTGCTTACGTTTGCCCGCCCATCCACTCATGTATATTTATACATATGATGCTGGTCGCGCTACTACTACTAGTTTGTGTCCTCCAGTGCGCTTGCTGAATCTAACATATCCTCTGGTGGCAAATGTCTCTCGTTGACAAATATTGGAGCCTGCTGATGACGCCAGGTGATGTGCCTTAGATGTCTTTCTTTGAACAGTCTGTCAAGGGATCAGTATCTGGTGCTCTTGCTTTTGGTGCCTATATTTTACATGCTTTGTCAAGAGGAGAATTTTAGCCTCAAGTGAGTAATCAACGACGCAACTGGCTTCCTTTGTTTTTTTCTTTTTTGTCATCTCTGAGGAGAAGTTTGTGATTCTCGCTTGGTCTCACGAACTTTGTATAATCCTTCATCTGCTGACCTCTTTGCCCTGCTTCAATGGCTGAAAGTATGGGGGTCCCCTTAAAAGATAAGGACTCTAAAGGAGCTCTAAAGAGGGCTAAGCAAGCCTCTCCCACACCGGATATATCACCTAAAGATAAAACAGAATCTGGGGCTACTTTGGACACCATTCTCTCTCGCCTCAACTCCGTCCATGAGATTGCGCAGGGCACAAAAACGAACACTGATCTACTTCAGGTGGAAGTGGCGGCTATCAGGAATGAGCTTAAACACTTATCACTACGGGTTTCCAATGCTGAGTCCCGGATTGGGGCAGTTGAAGATTCCACACATAAGCAGAGCAAACATATGCAGAACATGGAGCGTACCTTAAGTTTACTGAGAAGGGATCTCACGGAACAGGAAGATAGGAACCGTAGAAGTAATCTTCGTATTTTTGGTCTGCCAGAGGACTGTGAAAAGAGGCACCATCCATGTTGGACTTTTTACTCAAATGGATTCCCATGACGCTAAACCTCTCTTTTCAAAAGGACTTTGAAATAGAGCGTGCCCATAGGGTTCCTACGTTTAAACCCAAGTCTCTCACTAATCCAAGACCAGTGATATTTAAACCTTTAAGACACCAACATTCTGAACAAATTTTAGCTCACATGAGGAGAATTAGATCGCTGCAATGGGAAGGACATAGAATCGCTATTTCTCAAGACTTTGCCAGAGACACAGTCATCCGGCGGAAAGGTTTCCTAAATCTTCGACGACGACTTCAAGAGATGAATATTCCGTTCTCATTTGCTGGTCCCTCACGCTTCAGAATAACCTTCAGGGGTCGCAACCAGATTTTTCACGAACCAGCGGATCTGTCCACTTTTTTGGACAATCAGTTTGAGTCTCGGATGGACGCGGAGTCTATTGCAGGCCCATCTAACCCCTAATCTCTTCTTTTTCAGGTGGCTGTATTAATGCGCATTTGTGTGTTTCTAGGTTCCTGTTGCTTTAATGTTATCTCGAAATTTGTGGTGAAACATGCTGAAATGATCTACGTTGTTTGAGTGTTGCGGCGCTCTCCTCATAACGTTACTAACTTTTCCTTTACAGGTGTTTTTCTTCATCTCCAGGAGTTTGGCTGCTTAGGATTCACTCTACTTATATGTATATTAGTTATTTATGTCTTCTTGTCTTTTTGTGCTTGTATTCTCTCCTTCTATACTTATATCCACTCTTTGTTTTCCTCGATTCTCCCTCCCTCGTCTTTTGCTTGCTTTGTTTTTGGGTTATTCCTGCTATCTTTCTGTTTTCTTTCTACTCTAGTTTAGGTTCTCTCTTCAGTATTTAGGTGTCTGGTATTTGTCTCTATATTGTTTTGCGTCGCAAGAAGTGGAATTTGTTTTTTGGTCCGTCCTCATATATAATTTTCTCCCTTTTATCCTCCTTTTGCATTTCTTTTATATGCCTCAGTCGATGTTGTCAATATGTGGTGATTTATAGATGTTTGTAACTATTCATAGATATGGTCAATAAATCAGTTGAGTTAGATAATTGGCTATATATATATCATTTATTAGATAGTGTTGATTGTTCTATGTGTTTTATATTTACCTTTCAGCTGCTTTTAGTAGATGTAAGACGTTTATAGTTAACTTTTTCTTGCTATATGAACTTCTCATTTATACACACACTCTCTAATGTTCATACTAATTTTTTATCGTAGTCTGTATATTCAGATGTATTTAATATTTAAATTCCAGGTTTAGATCTTTATTATTGTATTTTATTCTTATTTTTCCATGTAATAGGAGAATCTGACATATATTTGCTATTGTTATTTATTACCTTTATTACCTTTTTACCTCAATATTTATAACTTAATTTTTTGTGTCTTTGATTAATTAACAAAGGTATTTCTATAGGTTTATCTTTAAATTAAGATCCTTAAGGATGGTTGACACGTTGATGAATTTATGACCACTGAGCACTGTAGATTCTTATTGCTGTTCTGTTGCTTAGACTTTGTATATGATGTTGAGCACACTGAGTTATATGTGCCGGCCTCTGTGGTTGCTCCTTCACGTTTCCTCCCATGCACTTTGTCTATTACAGACTTCCCCCTTCGGGGTTCTCTTTCCTTGGTATTAAGTTTTCTCTAGTATTTTCTCTCATTATCTTTTTCTTTTTTCTAACTTCTGTTTGCTCTTTCTTTTCTTCTCTTTTCTTGGGGACTTCTGCTCTGGTACATTTTTTTTGTTTGTTTTGTAGTCCACTTTCTATTATACCCGAATTAGTATCAATGTGTCTCTCTTCTTTTCATACACCATATGTGCTTATCTACCTTGTCTTCTGCCCATTATGTCTGGTCTGAATGTACTCACTCTTAATGTACAGGGTTTAAATCATCCTGTTAAGAGGGCCAAGATCTTAAATTATTGTAAAAGCTTGTCTGGTGACATTGTTTTACTTCAAGAAACTAAAGTTGCTTATAAGCAAGCCTTGTCTTTACGGAAAGAGTGGGTCCTAGATGTAGCTTGTTCTGAAGCATCTGGTAAAAGAAATGGGGTTATAACGTTGATTTCCAAAAACTCTGGTCTAACCATTGTGATGGCTGAATATGACTCAGATGGTAGATGGTTGCTATCGCGCTTGTCTAATGGTTTGACTGATTTTTATGTTATGAATATATATGCCCCTAACAATGACGATCAATCTTTTTGGCGGACTATTAGTAAAAAGCTGTCTGACATTCCTCAAAATGCGAAGGTGATTGTTGGTGGTGATTTCAATCTCCCTATGGATTCTCTTCTAGACAGACAATCTGCTTTTAAATTTCGCCCTTCTATGGCGCACAAGCAAATGTTGGATATGTGTTCTTCTCATCATCTTCTAGATGTGTGGAGAATGCATAACCCTACTGGTAGTGACTTCACCTTTTTCTCCTATCCACACTCTAGTTTTTCCCGTATTGACTATCTCTTGGTCGATGCTGCACTTCTGAAACATACTACTAACGCGATAACCCATCCAATCCTTGTCTCTGATCATGCGGCGGTCTCATTTTCTCTCCTCAATTTCACAGACACCCATAGATCGCGGACTTGGCGTCTAAATACAGAAATCTTAGATGATAGTGAGGAGGTTAAACAATTAAACGTGGACATTCATAATTTCTTCAAAGATAATATATCATCAGTAAGTTCCCCGGTGGTCATGTGGGATGCCTTTATATGCACTATTAGAGGCCATATTATAAAGAAAATGGCAAAAAGGAACGCTGACATTAAAAGAACACTCACGAACTTGGGTGATGAAATCAAAAATAAAGAAATCTTATATAGAGGATCTAGAGACAAATCGCTTTTACAAGATATTAAGAAGTTAAAATATTCATATAATTCCATAGTCACCAAAAGAGCTCATCTTGGAGTACAGGCGCAAAAATCTAAACGGCTTTTACTACGGAATCGTGCAGGTAAAATGCTAGCTGCTACATTAAAATTCCAAGATACAGGGGTTAGGACGACTCAGATCTCTTATATCACTGATAATACTGGTGCCAGGAAGTTTCATACTCAGGATATTCTTGAGGTTTGCCGGGATTTTTATAATAATTTATATACTCCCAAAGAGCAGTGTAATCTAGCTACATGTCAACAATTTTTGGCCTCTATTCCCACAAATGTTGTCTCTGATTCAGCTAAGGTAGATTTGGGGAAACAAATTGACTCTGATGAAATAATTCAGGCTATTAAGTCTACTAGATCGGGTAAAGCGCCAGGTCCCAACGGGTTTCCGATTGCTTTCTATAAGGTATTTCTTCCCTCATTTTTAAATCATCTTAAAGATGTTTTTGATAACTTTGTTTCAACTGGGAAAGTTTCTGGCTCTGCTGCGGAAGCCACTATTGTGGTTATTCCTAAAGATGGAAAAGATCATTCAGATCCTAAAAATGTCCATCCAATCTCCCTTCTCAATATGGAAGCTAAGGTTTTTGCCAAAATTTTAGCTAAACGTTTGGAGTGCCATATTCCTCATCTTATACATTCTTCCCAGACTGGTTTTGTTAAGGGCAGGTTAGCTAGGGACAATATTCAAACTTTTTGTCATATTCTGGAAAAAGCAAAACTCTCTATCCTTCCGTCGGCACGATTGCCCTCGAAGCCGAGAAGGCCTTTGATAAGGTCTCTTGGCCTTTCTTACAGGCTGTTCTCCAATCTCATAATCTAGGGGATCCATTTATTAATATGGTAATGGCCTTGTATGCTCAACCTAAAGCTAATATCAGAATTAATGGGGCTACTTCTTCTTTTTTTAATCTTTCTCAGGGCACAAGACAAGGTTGCCCGTTGTCTCCTCTTCTTTTTCTTTTGTCTATAGACCCTCTTCTACGGTTACTTAATTTACATCAAGATATTAAAGGTTTTCAATTCGGGTCTCATATAATTAAAACGGCCGCGTATGCGGATGATGTGCTCATCTTCTCTGAAGACATCGTAAATGCTATCCCTGCCATTTCTAATACAATTCATAAGTTCTCCCGTGTCTCAGGGTACACTCTGAATAAGGATAAGACAGAAATGTTTCCCCTGAATGCGCTGTGCTTCTCTTCTCATAAGGGGTCTGCAGGTTTTAAATGGCAACCGACCCATATTAAATATTTAGGGATTTGGTTCTGTAATAATTTGGTAGACACTATTGCTCATAATGAAGCCCTTATAATATCTAAGGTTAAAGACCTTCTGAACGCATGGTCGCCTAAATATATTTCCTGGTGGGGTCGCCTTCAATCCTTGAAGATGATGATATCTCCCATTGTTAATTTCGTTTCTTCTATGCTGCCTGTGAGGCTATCTTCATCCTTTTTTCACGAGATTGATGTTCTTACTTCTAAATTTTTATGGAATGATAAAAAGCGCTAGAATGGCATTTCGACATTTGAGGAAACCTTACAATCTGGGTGGATGTAATCTTCCGGATTGGAACTTATATCAAATTGCCTTTTGGCATCTCAAGGGGCTCTCTGGTTTGCTCCGGAATCCAGCCTTACTCCTCCATGGATTTATATGGAACGGGAGTTGTGCTCCCCTCTTTCCACTTTTAATTTGATGACTGCATCTAAATTGATCTTACCATATTCAGGTCGTATTATCTCAGATACCATCTATGCATTAAAATGCATAGACAAGAAAGTTTCCAAACCAATTCATAAATCCAGATGGTCCTCGTTATGGCATAACCCTAAAATTGTGAATGATATTGATTCTGTTATAGTGTCTTCTTGGGCGTCCAAGGGTATTCAGCTGGTTAAAGACCTTTATGACGCTAAACATGATCCGATTCCTTTTTCCTCCTTAGCTAGAGATTATAATCTCAGTAATATGGATTTCTATTCCTTTTTGAAAATAAAGGTAGCCTTATCCAAAAGGCTCTTCTCTCCGGAGTCTACTACCGTTTCACTTCTTACTATGTGGCATAGATCAGGTCATGTTGCTTCCAAGATTTACAAGTTTTTATCTGAGTCGTCATCCTCACAGTCTACAGTTACGCAGGAGAAATGGCTTCACCATTTTGAACCTGATACTTTTCAACACATCTCACGAGAGAACTGGCAGCTCATTGGCAAACTTTCGCTAAGGAATAAGATTGCTCCTTCTCTTATTCAATCTAAATTTTTTACGCTTAATCTTCTACATTGGACCCCGGTGTGGCTACATAAACTAAATCTTAAAGAGAACGATCTTTGTTGGAGTTGCAAATTAGCTTCTGGCACTCATCCGCATATGTTTTTTGAATGCTCGTTATTGCGACCCTTTTGGGAATTGGTCCACAAACATCTTTTATTAATTTTTGGTGTTAATTTTGAGCTCTCAATTCCTTTAATTCTTTTAGGCCCATGTGTTGTGCCGTCCTTGTTACTGCTTGAGGATAAGGATTTGCAATTACTAGATTTGCTTATTTCAATTGCTGTTAAAATTATATTAACAGAGTGGAAATCTTTTAATTTAGTATCGTATCATACTTGGTGGACTTAGGTATCCTTTCTACGAGGAGCTCACACCTTGGTTGAGGAGAAACGATACACACCTGTTATTTCTAGTGTTGTCTGGAGCTCTCTGGATAGATACATGGACTTGGTTGCGAAAGGATTGGTTGACCGGTTTCCATTTGGGTCTTCTCCTTAGTCTATTTCTCTCTATAGAGCAGACGTCCCCATCTCTTTTGTTCTCTCTTGTTCTCTATCGTTCTTTCTTGCTTTTTCTTGTAGCTATCTTCTTTTTTCTCACTCTGCTTTTTCTTTCCTCTCTTTGCTATCCTTTTTCCATTTTTTATTCCTGCTTTCTTTTCTCTATCTTCCATTTTTTATTTATCCTAGCGATACAACTAGCTTCATGAAATTGTTTTTTCTGATCAACTAGCTATTTATAGAATACATAGGATTTATTTATTATATGATGTGTTTCCCTGTATGAATTGCCCAACTTGTTCTCGTTCACAGGATCAGTTGTATTGCATTGTATTACATCTTAATTATTTGTATTCCTTTATTATAACAATAAAGAATATTTGAACAAAAATTGTATACAAGAGGTTACAAATGGGGAAGATTGAACCCGCCATGAGCGAATTGAATTTGCCAGTCATTTTAGTCCCAAAACCGGATGGCATCATCCATTTCTGTATAGATTTACGAGAGGCGAATAAAACGTAAAAGTTTGATACATGCCCCCTACCCCGTATCAACGAGATGATAGAAAGACTAGGAAAAAGTCCAGTACATCAGTACTCTAGATCCATGTAAAGGGTATTGGCAAATACTCCTGACCCTGAGCGATAAAGAGAAAACAGTATTTTGTACCCCGGGACTTCATGGGGCTCCTGCAACTTTCCAAAGGATGATGAATACCTTTCTCAGACCTCATGCCCAATATGCTACAGCATATATAGATGGGGGCTGTGAGCTGCAGAAACCAGAGCGGGTGTTTTGTTGGACCCCCCGCTGACATCAGTTACCGCAGCTGACTTCAGCCTCACCCCGCACTCCCCCCCCCTTGCTACTCCCCCGCGGAAGCGGCCCAGTGGTCTCTCGTGCATGTGACCGAGACCAAGTCCGAGACCAGGTGCGGCTTGCAGGGGGTTGCGGGAGGCACAGCATTGAGGAAACTGGAGGTCGGAGTTCGGAGCGGAGAGACGGAGACGGAGCATTAAAAGTGGGCTGAGGGAAGAACGAAGGCACAACCTTGGAGGACGAGGTACGAGGCGGCAAGGAGGGGGGCAGCAGGGAGTTCGTTTGTTAGAGTCCGTGCGCAGCAGAGAGTGGGCCTGAGAGCCCCCGCTCGGTCCCGCGTGCTCCCGAGTGCTCCCGCTTGACTCTGTACCTCCACCGCCCATCGCTCACCGTCATCTGCCCTCACTGTTGTTGCCTCTGCCTCTGCAGTCCCCCAGCGCCCCTCCCCGCTACACTGGGAGGTTCGGATCTGGCTTCGGACTCAGCCTCTTGCAGCACGAGAGTCCGGTGGTCAATACGGTAGCGGGTGGGGCAGGGAACTAACGTCCCAGAATTATCGCCTCAGTAATGCCTCAGTAGGCAGTGAAGCTTGTTTTCCCTCCACCAATTCTTCGCCACGTTACCCCACGTCAGGAGGCTATAAAAAAATCAGCAAAGGTTTGCCTTGGCATTTGCATAGTGTGCTCTTTCCCTACAGCAGCTGGAGGAGGCTGCAAGAAGGGCAGGAGGGGATAAGGGCAGGGACCCAAAATCCTAGCAGATAACACGGTCGTAAACCGCCACATTTGCAGGAGGCTACAGGAGGCATAAAAAAAATTGTATAACTTCAGCTACAGTCTACCCATCATTGTCCTACATCTCGTTTCTTTTGAGAGGATTTCTTCAACCGAATTGAGGACACTTTGACGCCCAACTGTGTAAACTTGATTCATACTTTACACTCCATAGTAGCATAAATGTAAGATCTCCGTGCTGTGGCAGGCAATTAGACCTATCCCCTGCAATCATCATACAGCTGCTGCAAAAGGAGAAATTCCAGATTTCGCCTAAATACATAAAAACATACAAAACTTCTAAAAATATATAAACACTTAAAGCAGAATGGTCTACAAAAGACTGCAGTCCCGCACAGTACATATGAAAAAAGTGGGCACGGCACGAGCACCCGCTAATTACAAAAGCATCAGCAAAATGTCTCAATTTGGAGCATCTACAGAGAAAACTATAATAACAAACTTTTTTACTGCTATTCCTAAATTAATCTCCCAGGAAGATCACCAGGAGCGACTTGCTATCACAGATATAGATAAAGTAGGTGGAAGAATAGAGAGCTAAGGGGCCTATTACGATGCCGGGCGGGGGCACCACCGCAGTGCTGGCGGTGGCGGAAAATGCCATTTTCCGCACGCCAGCAGCGGTCTCCACGCCACCATATTAGTATGGTCAAACACAGCCCATTTCCCGTCCACCGCGATGCGACGCGAACCGCCAGAAAAATGCGCCCGCCACCGCGGCGGTGGTAGCCAATGGAGAGCCTCCGCCGTGCGGAATGACGTCCCGACCGCCATACAAATGAAGATGCCCCAAACAGCCAGTCGCACCGCAGCGGAGAAACCTCCCAACCAGAGATGGCAGAAGCACAACAGCGGAGCGCGAAACCTGAGTCCCGGTCCCATCCACCCGGTCCCGAGTTCAATGGATCCAGCACTACACGTCTTCCCGGCACTGTACCTGATACATCACCAGCAACTCATGCAGCATCGCGGACGTCGCCGCAGGTACGCAATAACACAACTCCGCACACAACAACAACACACAACTCATGGACAGATATTGGGTTCCTGTGCACACCAGACACCCTGGTGGGGACAGGAACACATCCAGAAGTGTACCCACACATGTCCTACCTCTCACCAAATCACCCCTCCGCATCCAGGTCACCCACCAACCGCGATCTTGATGTAATGTCCCGGTCACGTAACCGCAGCGGTGAAGACGCAGGAAAACATGCGCACAAGGCAAAAGGCAGGGCCAGCGCAAGGCATGGGCAGTGCACAAAGACCATAGGGCCACACCTCCAGCCTCCACACAACAGGCCCCCACCCCAAACATGAAGGCACATGCCATGTGCCAACCCTGTGCTCCCCCATGCACAATAACCAGCCAGGTGAACCCACACCCTGCACCACACACAAAACAACCAGGGAGACAGCACAGCAGGTGGGGCTGCAGAGGAACACACAGCACAGAAGCACAGGGCCAGGGCAACCCACACACCACAACTACACCACACTCATAGCAAGAAAACAGAGTCCAATCACACAATCAACACCCATACAGATAAGGAACAATCACTGAACTGGACACACAGCCTGCCAAGTCACACAGACATACCCCACACTGACACACAGCCACATACACAGACCAGATGTCAGCAGCAATGTAGGACAACAAATCGGAAATCTAAAGTGAGGTGCACACAAATGGTAGGCCAAGGAGCTAACCACTAAGCATGTGTACACCACATGCAAGAGAAAGAACATATAACAACACCCTCAGCCCATCAAATCACACATGGCTGGCACAGTGAGTGAAGTCAAACCACAGTCACCTCAGTGCAACAAATCATTGAGACAGCAAGGCCACACATGGACAGGCACAGGGATTAAAGGAAGGGTCTGAAGTCCAACAGTGAACAGCCACATATCTGCATCCAACTACCTTACTGGTGTATGTCAGCAGCACTACACACAGGGCCCATTGTAACACTCCATGACTGTCAAACACAAGTAGGAACATTCACACATACCCCACCCCCCTCACACCTGCAGCACACAACACCAGTGTCCAACACACAGAAGGGTGCCAATAATGTCCAGTCAACAGACTGACAAACAACCACACTCCCTGGGGGGTATCCACAAACATCACACACACACACACACACCCAGGGATGCCTGAACCAATGCTTGCACAAAACCAACAGCCAAACACAAAACTCCATTACAACACACACAGAAGTACAACCAGACCTGACCTGTGCAGCAAAACTGTGGGAAGGCAATGGGAGCACAGACAGAACAGGAGTACACAACCTCATCAGTCAGGAACAATGCACAGACAACATCCCACAACACAGACAAGAAGTGCATCATCACAAAACAATCATGGACAAAAACTGGGAGAAATGAGCCTACAATGATACACAGACAGACATACCACACCACCCATAAAGTCGAGATGGTGTCATAATGTACCACATGCACAATAATGACAACTGACAGCTCAAATATGAGAGGAGAAAACACCCAGGATGCACCCAAAACAAGCACAGGACCAAGAATAGCCCCAAGTGCATGTGACAGACACACAAGTAATGCACACTACACTGGCAAGACACAACTGACTGAAAGACAACACACCAACAAAACACACACACTGACATGCAAATACAACAACACACACAGAGCATCTGTCAGCTGCAATACACAACACAGCCCAAACACTGCCCACATCCACATCAAACACACAACAGATGCACATGCCAATACATCACATTGCAAACACAGCAGGACATCAGGGGATGCACACCAGGCAAGGACAAGGCAACATACACTCACAGCACTGCATGCACGACAAGCAGTGTATGCACACTAAACATACCAGTTCCACACAGACATGAGTGACACATCATGAACACCCACAACACCAATCAGCACAGCACACAGACAACATCACACTCAGGAAGTGAAGCAGTACCTCAGCAAACACACATACAGCTAACCCACACCCACAGATGCACAAGTCTGGGACACCTAGGTGAAAACAACATGACCAGAGGACTGTGCAGCACAAACAGTTGAACTACATATGAGCAACCATGGCTGCAAAACAGTATCAGAAAATCACATATAACCAATAGGGAAACTGTCATGAGTGGCACATTGGTCCTGTGCACATATCAGCACCACAAACCATAGTGTAACAATTGAAGTGATGGGGAGGCACACACACTGTCAACACAAGGGGACAGCTGAGCTGAGAGTGAAGTGTTGTGTACGTCAGTAGTGGACATGGTAGGAGTGCACCATACACAAATAGATGTAGTGCAGACTCACAATGGGTATGCATCAGAAGCACAGATAGGGGATAGTATGACTCCACACCCCACATGCCATACTGGAGGCAAAAAGCACCAAGTGACAGCAATGCATGAGAAAACACACCCACAATGTCAGTGTGGCCGAGCAGGTCTGCACAGTGACCACAAAGAGTATCAAGACACATGGCTGACCAACAAAACACAACACTGATTTGCCAGTCACACACTCTGCATACCCACAATTGCCACCAACAAGTTGGAGTCCCCCAGAAGTGCAAGGACACACTGCACAACTTACAACTCCCACATGTGCACACAATCACAAGCACAGGGCTGACCAATCAAACAAACAAACAGGCACTCAAATCCTAGCTGACACATGTGTGCAGTTGACATTGCAGGGGCACACACACATCAACACTACAGACAAAGTCACCCCCTTCACACTGCACACTTCTTGACCACCCAAGTGCACACATAGAAATCAACCCATGTGACTAGGATGACTGGCCATCACAAGATGACCATACACCAACACTGCTGTGCTCACATCAAGTAAGATCACACATACATGATGACCCTGGCCAGCCTGCCTGCATTCCTGTGGATAGAATCCCACCTTGTGCTGGCAGTGCGTACAAACATGACATGTGTACAACATAGCTAACCTGACAAAAGAATGATTATGATAACAGTAGTCCATCACAAACCACCATCATTGCACCCCCAAGCCTCAGAGTCAACAAGAACTGAAGTGCCTGTCACCCCTGTAAAACCCTTAAAAAGTGAGACAAGCCATTGGCAATGTTGAAGTGGCATACAGAGCATGTGTCACAGTAAACCATACACACACAGAAAACCCTTTATTCAGCAAGGACACTGACAACACAGACAACAGGAGTAACTGTCTTTATTCACATATTACACAGATAGTCACCAATAGTAGACAAGAGCAAGGCCAGTGGCCAGCACAAAGTGCAGATGAGGTACATGAGAAGCTGCACAGGGAAGGTGCAAACAACAGTGAACATCAAGGCCAGTCCAAGGTGCAGATGAGGTACATGAGAAGCTGCACAGGGAAGGGACAAACAGTAGTGAACATCAAGGCCAGTGGCCAGTCCAAGGTGCAGATGAGGTACATGAGAAGCTGCACAGGGAAGGGGCAAACAGCAGTGAACATCAAGGCCAGTGGCCAGTCCAAGGTGCAGATGAGGTACATGAGAAGCTGCACAGGGTAGGTGCAAACAACAGTGAACATCAAGGCCAGTGGCCAGTCCAAGGTGCAGATGAGGTACATGAGAAGCTGCACAGGGAAGGGGCAAACAGCAGTGAACATCAAGGTCAGTGGCCAGTCCAAGGTGCAGATGAGGTACATGAGAAGCTGCACAGGGAAGGGGCAAACAGCAGTGAACATCAAGGCCAGTGGCCAGTCCAAGGTGCAGATGAGGTACATGAGAGGCTGCACAGGGAAGGGGCAAACAACAGTGAACATCAAGGCCAGTGGGCAGTCCAAGGTGCAGATGAGGTACATGAGAAGCTGCACAGGGAAGGGGCAAGCAACAGTGAACATCAAGGCCAGTGGCCAGCATAAAGTGCAGATGAGGTACATGGGAAGATGCACAGGGAATGTGTGTGACTGCACCCTGCCATGGTCAGTAACACAGTCAGGGGGCTAACAATGTGCAATCCAGGTACCGCTGTGGGAGAGACAAGTGTGTGAGGGGGACTTCCACTCAGACTTGGCTGTCAGTCGGACTGGGAGGTGGCTGAGTGTCGGGGACAGTTGGAGAACTGGACCGGGGAGAGAGAGGCCCAGCTGAGGTAGAGCCATCAGTGGCTTTTGAAGCCGGAGAACTGCTTGGACGAGGTGGTGTGGTGGCACGTGGAGGTGGAATCATGCTGCCGTGAGACACAGTGTGGGTGGGAGATTGTGGAGGGGTGCCTTTCCACTTCTTGAGGATTCTAAATGGCTTCCCTGTCTTGGTATTAGTGGTAAGTGGGGCGGACACAACAGGCACACTCACCACCAAAGCTGCATCAAGTGCAGACGGTGGCCCTCCCTCTGGGGACATGCTGGATCCAGCGGTACACTTGGCCTGGCCTTTGCCCCTCCATCCCCTGTTTACCAGGTGTCCCCCCTACAGTGCCCGCCTTTCCCTGCTTCACAAGGCTCTGGATGGGAGTTGAGGTTGTGGGTGAGTCTGCCTTGGAGCTCCTCTTAGCAGGCACCAGCTTCTCAGCGGGCACGGAAACTGTCTGCTTGTCTTTGCGAGACGCTTTTGGGACAGGACAGTCCTTGGCTGGGGATGCCTCTGAGGCATGTGAGCCTGAGGCCTGCTTCTTGGCTTTAAGGCCCTGGGTGTCGCTTGACGGGCTTTTGCCTTTGCGCTCTGGGGTGGCTTTAGTTTTCTGTGGGGATGGTGTCTGCGCCCTGGACCGCTTGGGCTGCTGCTGTTGTGTGCTGTATCTTGCCCTTGAGCTCTGTGGTGTGTGGTCACTATCGTCAGATACAGCCACTGGAAGGGGGGTGGCCAAAGGGACTGGAGCTGGACTCTGTGACTGTGCCAGCTGAATGGCTGTCGTCACTACGGAGGACAAAGCTTGGACAGTCCGGTGTAGCCCACCTACATCTGAATGAATGCCCTCTATGAAAGCAACGACCTGTGCCAATTTTTTGTCGTGGTCTAGGAAGGCGTTGATGAGGGTTGTCTGGCCCACACAGAGCTGGCGCAAAAGGTCCACAGACTCAACACTGAGGGCAGCAGGGGAGACAGGGGCAGGGGCAGCGGTGCCTGGGGTGAAGGACACTCTTCCCTTCTTACTGGTGCGAACACAGCCAGCACAAGTGCAAGTAGGTGGGAGGGTGGGTGCTGGATGCTGTGTGATGGAAGAGGAGGCAGAGTTCCCGCTCCCTGTGCCCGCCAACAGAGATGTGTCACCGCTGGTGTCAGATGACGTTGAGGTTGGTGTCGCTGGCTGTCATTCCTCAAGCAGACTCCTGTCCCCCTCCGAGGCGGTGGTTACATCAGTGTCACTGTGCTCGTGTGTAGTAGTCGGGCTTGATGCCTTAACCACTGGTGTCCGTCCCCTGTCCTTCCGTGCCCACGAGAGATGCTGCATGAGAGAGAGATGTAGGGTCAGTACATTGGCATCAACACAACCATCATATGCAAGCAAAGCACTAAACAAGATAATGATATCTCCATGTTGCACACCACCCTGTGCAGTAACATTGTGCAACCTCAATTCTGAATTCGAATTTTGCGTGTCATCAAGCAAACGTGGCATAAGTGAGCCATGTGATGATCACACAGCCAAATTGCCAGCCGGTGGCTCCGTTTAACCAGACACACAAATACCTCTGAGCACACCTCGGGCCCTGAGGGGGGCAAAGATGTACCTCCAAACATGTTGCCACTGTCACATCTGGAGAGAGCAGAAGGGGACAACACAGATACAGACTACAACATAACAGTCCACAATGGCCATGAGCACATACCATCCACCATGTCGTACTTTGGGGCCCAAATACAGTTGCACATTGGTGTCAGATGTCTAGT
Organism: Calotriton arnoldi; assembly: GCA_963921515.1. NCBI lineage: Eukaryota > Metazoa > Chordata > Amphibia > Caudata > Salamandridae > Calotriton > Calotriton arnoldi. Next base: position 979,204 of record CAWUFW010005969.1, on the reverse strand, counting down.
CCTCACAATTCTGAGGTCAGGCAATGCACACATTGATGAAAGCACACTCAGATGATGCACTCTGCCGTTCCCTTCCATGGGATTTCCATGACTACCCCAATGCAGACGATGCCAGAAGGCCATGACTCAGAATGCAATGTCAAGGGACATTACCCCAATGACATGAGAAAGTACAGGTAGGGAAAATGCATGACAGCTGCACCCAACACAGAGGCCCCTTACAAGCCACTGCATCACACTTCCAACATCACCGGGCCCAGCGCTGGCCCAGGCTGTGAACACATGCAGCCACTCACAACCAAAGTCACCCTTCCCAGAATACTCACCCCCAGCTTGCTGCTGATGCTCCTTCAAACGTGCATCCAGCTCAGGCTGTGTCACAGCTAAGATGCGGGCCATCAGTGGTGTCATGCTCCTGCGCGCCAACCTGCCAGTCCGAGGGATCAGCCCCAGCGTTATCTCCGCCACGTTCTTGCTCAGCCGGCAGATGTCATCCCACCTCTTGTGACAGTGCGTGCGCCGTCGGTTGGAGACACCCAGAGCCCGCACCTTGCATGCAATGGCCCTCCACGCGGCCTTACGCTGGTGGTCTTTGAGCTGCAGGCATGGGAGACAAGAGGGGGAAAAAAATCAGTGCCACAGTGTTATGTACCACTATCTCACAGTACAGGAGCATGATACTAGCTCATCCCAACTTCACAGATGTGTGGCAGAGACAATAATGCATCTCACATGGTACATTAGCATGGAAGTATCATACGCAAATGCATGCAGGTATGAGGGTGGACACAGTACCTGCCCATCTCATACACATGCAGGATGCCAACACAGAAAGCTATGTGTAGGCTGCCCACATCTACTGTCCATTTTGAGGGTGAGCAAGACATACATGACATTTCAATATATGTTATGGGGAAGACTCACTGTGTCCAACACTGCGCAGCCCTCAATGTCCTTGCCCTGTGAATGGCTCACTGTGTCATGGAGGTCACATTGAGGGACATGATCCTACAAACCCACACACTCTCACAGGGCCTGTCGTGTGCAATCTATAGGGCTGAGATGGCTCTTTGATGGAGAGTCCTGGAAAAACACACATGTGACACTCTGTACATTCAGTGATGTGTCCTTGTCTGCTTGGGCAGTGACTGTGCAGGCCAGGTGTGATCACACTGAGGTCCAACGTGGGGCATCAGAAATGTCATATGAAGGGGCAATTTGAGAGCGTGAACAGTGCCTACACATGCCAGTCTGTACACATGCTGGTGGAAATGGAAGGGGCTGTGCACAATAGTACGGCAATCAGGTGTGTCATAGGTGAATGACCACCAAGAGTGTCACCCTCGGGTATTGACGTCCTGAGCATAGTGCTGAACTATAGATGATGCCAATTTTGAGTCAGACACAATTCCATCACTACCCTCTGGACGAAAAGCTTTGCTAAGGCCACAGATGAGCCTGTGAAGGACATCAGGGACCCACACAGCCATTCACACAAGCAATTACTGTCCTGACTCCTGCATTACCAACTTGCTGCGTCACTGTATGGCTGACAAGACAATACATGTCCCTCCAGTTCTGATGTTCAGGCAGAGAAACGTATGAAATAGGCTACACACCCCTTTCACCTGGTGACAGCATGCTAGGCAGTGCATGACACAAACCCACACACTCAGGCACATACTGCACCACATCAACAACATGTGTGCACCCCCTGCACTCTCACTTCTACTCTGAAACACTTACCATGACATTTGGAGCACCATATAGCCTCCCATACTGTGTGAGCACCTCGTACACCAGGACCTCCAGCTCCTCGGTGGTGAAGGGACTGGCACAGATCTTCTCAGTCCTCGCCATCACTGTGTCCAGGAGACAGGAGCAGCAGTAGTTGGTGGTGAGGGGTGGCAGGCAGCAGGCTCTGGAGATAGGAGCATCAGCAGTTGGTGGTGAGGGGTGGCAGGCAGCAGGCTCTGGAGACAGGAGCAGCAGCAGTTGGTGGTGAGGGGTGGCAGGCAGCAGGCTCTGGAGACAGGAGCAGCAGCAGTTGGTGGTGAGGGGTGGCAGGCATCAGGCACTGGAGACAGGAGCAGCAGCAGTTGGTGGTGAGGGGTGGCAGGCAGCAGGCTCTGAAAGCTGTGGAAATGTGAGGCTCTCGACCACACATATATAGCTCCCTCGGGTAGTTTCAGTGGTTCTAAGCTGCTGCAATTGGTGTTTCAGATCAGCCTTTTTCAAATGCATCCAATGACCGGCTCCGCGGTGGCGGAGCACGCCTACCGCGATTTTCAAAATAGCATTAGGCTACCGCGATTGCAGTTCCCATTGGCTGTAAGGGCATGGTCCATGGCGGTGACACACCGCAGGGGCCAGGCTGGCGCTACCGCGGTCGTGCATCTTTCAATTGCATCCAATGACCGGCTCCGCGGTGGCGGAGCACGCCAACCGCGATTTTCAAAATAGCATTAGGCTACCGCGATTGCGGTTCCCATTGGCTGTAAGGGCATGGTCCATGGTGGTGACACACCGCAGGGGCCAGGCTGGCGCTACCGCGGTCGTGCATCTTTCAATTGCATCCAATGACCGGCTCTGCGGTGGCGGAGCACGCCTACCGCGATTTTCAAAATAGCATTAGGCTACTGCGATTGCGGTTCCCATTGGCTGTAGGGCATGGTCCATGGCGGTGACACACCGCAGGGGACAGGCAGTAGCCACCGCGATATGTGTGCCATGCCTTGCTGAGAATGACCGGGATTGGGGTGGCGGAGCATGCCAACCGCCATTTGGCCATGTGTATATGCCAGACACTACCGCGATTTTGGCTGGTGCATTGGCGGTGACAAACCGCAGGGGATAGGCGGTAGCCACCGCGATATGTGTGCCATGCATTTGAGGCAGTGAGCGTGATTTGGGTATCAGATCACCTTGACAGCACTTATGGACACGTTATGCAGTGTGAATGGCCAAAGGCAAGTCCTCCATACTGCACAGTAGACACATGATTCATGGCACTAGATTGTGCTCTCAATGCCAATTTGACCTTTACCCCACTGCTGACTGCACATGCCATGTTGGTGTATATGATTAGGAACATTAGCATGTACTCACTCACATGTCACTTGTGGTTTTCTGGGCATGTACACAGAACAGTGTTGTGATGGACTCTACAATGGGTACACATGTCAATGTGTGAAAGGGCTGAGCAACTTACAGTGATGAATGTCTCACTACAGAATGTGCAGATTTGACTGTCTACTTTTCCAGGCTCATGCACGTACTTGTCAATAAACGCACAGTGTTGGGTCATTGTGTGGTTGATGTGTGCCCTGTGTGACTTACACAAGAAGGTGTGGCAGTTATAGCAGCTATGTAGAAGACAGTAGTGTTGCAGTTTCACACATATGCTTTTGGTACTACTCTCTGGGCTGCCCATGCAAGATGTGGCCATGTCCCTTTGTGCATTCACATAGTCGAATATTGTTTGTGAGATGCTAGCTGTGTGAAAAGTGGACAGGTGTACGGATGGTGTATCTGAAGGTGTCCCTACAAGTAAGTTGTTTTGTAAGGTGTACTGTGGTGCTAGTCATTGTTTCCGTTGTGTCAGTCAAAATGTAGGATGTCAGACACATCTCCTGGTGTATTGTGTTGACATGTGTCCTCTTTCATCTCACCTAGGAGGAGACCAAATCTGCATCGTCCCTTCACAGTGCTGGCAGACATGGAGGATGAGGAGGTAATACGGAAATTCCGGCTGGATCGAGACACCCTCCAAGACCTATGTGCTATGTTGGAGCCCGACCTGCAGCCTCGCAGGACATATCCGGGTGCTTTCACAGCAACGTCGAAGGTGATGGCGGGCCTGCATTTTTTTGCTTCTGGATCTTTCCAGCACACGGTGTCCAGCGCAGGTGGGATGTCACAACCTATGTTCAGTATGGTGCTACGGGATGTCCTGTCCGCTATGAAGATCTACAAGGACAGATATATCCATTTCCCCAGGAGGCCTGAATTGGCGGCTGTGAAGGGCGATTTTTATGCACTTGGGCACATCCCCAATGTTGTTGATGCCATTGACTGCACACATGTTGGCCTGGTTCCACCACAGGCACGGGAGCACATCTACAGGAATAGGAAACATTTCCATTCCATCAATGTGCAGGTGGTGTGCCAGGCTGATATGATCATCTCACACGTCTGTGCCAAATTTCCTGGCTCTGCCCATGACTCCTACATCATGCGTAACAGCATTGTGCCACAGCTGATGGATAATCTGCTTCCGGAGCGTGCATGGATTGTGGGTGAGTACGCAGTGTCAAGTAGCGTGCTGTGTGTGTGACATGCTGTCCTCTGCCACAGTTGTATTAGAAAGTTGGTCTGTGTATCTCCCACCTAGGTGATTCTGCATATCCCAACCGTCCTTAGTTGCTGAGCCCACTGCGAAATCCCAGGACCCCAAGTGAAATCCGCTACAATTATGCCCATGGGAGGACACGTCGTGTGGTGGAACGTACTTTTGGTCTCCTGAAGTCAAGGTTTCGCTGCCTGGACAGGACCGGAGGTGCATTGATGTACTCGCCCAAAAAGGTGTGTCAGATTGTAGTTGCATGCTGCATGCTCCACAACCTGGCCTTGCGCAAGGAGATCCCCCTGCTCCTGGACGCTGATGATCAGCCGAGGCCCCCGCCTGCAAACCAACCCATGTCCAGTGATGAGGATAGTGGAGAGGAGGAAGGTGTCGACCTGCGTCAACAGCTCATCAACCGCTACTTCACTTGAAGGTGAGTGACAATGTACAACAGACCCATTGTCTGCTGATGTTGTTGTTGGTGAAAAGGTCTATGTGAGCTTTGTGACTGCAGCCTGTTGTTGACTCAGTGCTGGCTTACAACGTTTCTTGGACAGGGTAGTTTTGCACAGTTCCAGGATGTCTCTGTCGGTACTGTTGCTCATTGTGATGTGTGCATGTTGGAGTACCTTGATGACAGGTGTTGTGTGATGGCTGTGATGCCACCACGTGACTAGTGAATATTGTTATGTTGTGTTTTTACAGGTCCCATCAGCCTCTCCTTGCCTACAAACAATCCATGCTCCTGGTACATTGTACTCATGGTGAACATTGCACATCCTGTGATTAAAACACGGAGCAGACACAACAACATTGGTGTGTAAGGAGTGTTTATTTACAATGGGTACATGTGACAGTGGAGTGCATATTTACCAAAAGGTGAATGGTGAAGCAATGAGTTGTCAGTAATGGAAGATGAGACAATCAAGTAGTCACCACATAGATGTGGTGACCCAGTCCAACAGACGGATGACATTCACATGGCAGTGTGGGGAAGGACAGTCTACGAAGTCTATGGAAGGGTGAAGAGGGGAGCCATCATGGCTGGCTCATTGACTGGCATTTGGCAGGTGCTTCGCCACGGGATACTCCCAGGGATTTCTTAGGACGGCCCCTTGACTGTTTGGCAGGGGGGGCATCTTCTGCAGGGCCAGTGGGGTCTGAGGAGTCCCCATCTCCGTGGCGGCAGGGGAGGGTGTGGAACTGTCATCCTGCGGGCCACCAGAGGGAGGTGGAGGTGTTGTTTGTGCCGCAGGCCTGGCCCTCAGTACCACCACTAGCTGGCCCAAGAGGTCCACGATTTGGCCCATGCGGGTGTCTATGGACCTCAGCAGCAGGCGGAGCTTGCGGGAATCTCCCTGAGCCTGGCCCGTTTGTCCCTGGGCCCGTTCATAGGCCCCAATGACTATGGTGATGTTGTCCAGGGCTTCGGTCCCAGTGTCCATTTGGCTCAAACTCCTCCTTGCCCTCCCATCTGCCCTGCTGTGACGGACCTGTTGCCTCACCACTGCACGTACCCGCATACTTTCCCTGCCCTCCTCTGTTGGGGTGGGGTGGTCATCCTCTGGGGCAGGGCGAGTGTTGCAGGCAACACTGGTGGTTGTGGTGGTGGAGGCCGCACAGGTCGTTCCAGCAGGGGTAAGCGGGGTTGCTGATGTGGTGGTGGGGGAGACAGTGGGGACCTGGGACCTGTTGCGCCCTGGCATGCCAGATGGGCCGGCTTCAAGCTCCGCATCCTCGAAATCCAGGGAGTCATCATAAGTGAGTCCATGTTCCGGGGGTGGAGGCTGGCTCTGCAGGTTGGTGTTGTCATCCTCTGCAGTCAGTCCTTGGTCACCTGTGGGACAGAGGGGAAATGGTAACTGGCGGGCACCCCTCAGGCTTGTTGTTCAATGTATCTTATTTACAGGTCATGCAACACACAGTTTACTAGTTTGCACATTGCATGTCTGCACAGTAAGGTGCATCTTGACATGATGTGGAGGTACATACATTAATATTCAACAGTGTGACATGTCAATGGATACCATGCCCCACGTGCAAATTTTGTGATTACGAGGACATGTTGTCATCTGTCAACTGGCGGCTATACGACTTGATGTGCGGCATCTTTGCTGATTACTGTGACTGGCATGCGTTACATCTGCGCATGAACTAGCCATTGTCATCTCATGCATACCTTTGTCATGTCCTGTGCTTTGATTTATTTTTTCTACAGACCATGCTTGCTTTGTTTTCATATGGTCCTTCAAGCTCAGCCCACATGGATCTTACAGGTAGCATTCAGTGCTGTACATGTCTGGGCCCGGATTCACTTCAACATGGTATTTGGTGAGTCAAACTTTTGTTTCTGTGACAGTTACATACGCTTAGCTGTCTGCACACTGTAATTTGATATTGTATCTGTGTCAATTTTGTTGGGATGCCATGGCTGGTGTTGTCATATGGCTCCATGCTTTTGGGAAGGAATGGTGATGTGCATGCACTGTCTACTTACCTGTTCTGTTGTCACATTGGGGTGGAGTTTCTGACACATCTCTCTGGCTGTGTGTTTAAGTGCTAATTCCTGCTCAGCGGTGGGACAGGGGTGCCTGGTGGGAGTTGTAGTGCAGGCCTCCCACCCCCAAACAGCCCTCCCTGGGAAGATGGCTACCTACCTGTTATGTGAGGGGGAACCTTACAATGACTGCCACATGCTTCTGGGTGGGTGTGGAATGCTACATCCTGCTCAGGGGTGGGACAGGGGGCCTGGTGGGAGTTGTTGTGCAGGCCTCCCAACCCCAAACAGCCCTCCCTGGGAAGATGGCTACCTACCTGTTAGGTCAAGGTAAACAATGCAATGGCTGCCACATGCTTCTGGGTGTGGGGGGAGTGCTACAACCTGCTCAGGGGTGGGACAGGGGGCCTGGTGGGAGTTGTTGTGCAGGCCTCCCAACCCCAAACAGCCCTCCCTGGGAAGATGGCTACCTACCTGTTAGGTCAAGGTGAACAATGCAATGGCTGCCACATGCTTCTGGGTGTGGGGGGAGTGCTACATCCTGCTCAGGGGTGGGACAGGGGGCCTGGTGGGAGTTGTTGTGCAGGCCTCCCAACCCCAAACAGCCCTCCCTGGGAAGATGGCTACCTACCTGTTAGGTCAAGGTGAACAATGCCATGGCTGCCACATGCTTCTGGGTGTGGGGGAGTGCTACATCCTGCTCAGGGGTGGGACAGGGGGCCTTGTGGGAGTTGTGGTGCAGGCCTCACCCCCCAAACAGCCCTCCCTGGGAAGATGGCTGACAACCTGTTGGGTGAGGGGGAACCATACAATTGGTGACACATGCTTCTAGGGGGGGGGGAGTGCTACATCCTGCTCAGGGGTGGGTAAGGGAGACCTTGTGGGAGTTGTTGTGCTGGTTGCCTGGTCACATACAACCCTGTTAATGTTGGCTGCCTTTGGGGTGATTAAGATGGAATGCATGTTAAATCTGTGAGAGCTGTGTTGGGTATTGTGGTGTACATGAATGCATTTGGGCCTGGGAGGTGTCGCTTTGTAGTTGTGCAAGACAGTACATAGCAGTGTAATGAGAGACATTTGTTGGTACTTACCAGCCTCCACTCCCTCGGCTATTCCTGTGAGACTCTCTGGATGCAGTATGGCAAGCACCTTCTCCTCCCATGCAGTGAATGGTCTTGGTGGAATGGGAGGGCCACCACCAGTCCTCTGAGCCAGCTGATGGTTCTTGTTCCTCTTCTTTTTGACGACACTCTTCAGGTCATGCCACCGCTTCATGATTTCCTGTTTGTTGCGTGGGGTGGTCCCTACTGCATTGATCTTGTCAACTATCCTTACCCACATTTGCGTTCTTGTGGCTAATGGTGTCTGTTGGAAGAGGTTACCAAACAATTGTGGTTCTACTCGGATTATCTCATCTACCATGACTGTCAACTCACTGTCTGTGAATTTGGGCATTTTCTGTGGTGACATGGTGTGTGATGTGCAAAGGGGTTAGGGGTGCAGGTGTGTAAGTGGTGGTGGTGATGTGTATGGTGTGTGATGTGCAAAGGGGTTGGAGGTACAGGTGTGGGAGTGGTGGTGGTGAAGTGTGTGGTGTGTGTGTGTGTAGTGATGGTGTGTTGATTTGCCTCTCCTTTCAGCTGTGGTGTTTGGCCCTTCACTTCTGGAGTATTGCAAAGGATTGTTGTTAGGGAAGGGGCTGGTTTTATACTGGGCTATGTGGGCTGTATGGTAATAGAGTACTGGGCTATGTGTGTGTGTCAGAATGGGGTATTGCTGTCAGGTGTGTTGTGTGGGTTATCCTGGGATTTGTAGTTTAGGAGTTGCCATGGGGGTGGGTCATTGGGTTGCGTTATGTGTTTTTGGGGGCAGGGCTAGTTTCCTGTGTGCACTTGCTGGCCTTGTTGTGGGTTTTTTCTGTCGACCGCCATTTTTGTCACGGAGCGTCCGCAGCGGTGGCTATGCTACAGCCCTTCCGCCGGCTCTCCCATTCATCACTGTTTGCGACCGCGGCGGTCGGGATCTGCGGAACGTACCGCTGTCACATCGGGGGAATCCTAATTTCACAGGCGGTTACTCCACGTGCCTGTCGACAGTTTTGGGTGTTTTCACTGTGAATCCGACCGCTGCTGACGTTTTTTCACCGGCTCCGCCCGCTGCGGGCAGGTTTTCGTTGCCTCTTTCCGCCGCGGTCGGGTTTTTATGGCGGTTGATCGTAATCTGACTGCCAGTTTTGCTGCGGTACCAGCGGGCGGTTGGTTTCCGCTACCATGGTGGTCGGGGTGGTTTTCCGACCGCCATCCTAATAGACCCCTAAGTGCCTAAATCCTCTTTACTCAAGGAAGTTGAGTTGCTCAAGGAAGTTGCTCTTGAAAATATTCAAACGTCAGACTCTTCAAAAGCCTCAGAGCCTACACTGTCTCAAGAGATTAAAGTGACTGCGCAACAGCGGTCTGGGAAAGATCTCTCGGGGAATAATGTTAAAACAGAAAACCAGGAGGGCCCTAGACAAATTGCAGCAACTGACTTTACTCTTCCAGACATCAATTTTATTTCGCTTCATCATTCTGTCACTAAAGAACTCCCAAAACCGCCAGTTCATCTATTATCTAGTACCCAGAGTAATCTGATAGAGGTGGTCCATAATTTTTCACAATCTTCTGAACTCCCGTCATTTATCATGCCGCAATCTATAAATAGGCATGATCCTATTTCAAGTACCATTCTATCATTGCAGAGAATAATGGACTCTATACTATCACTCCTAGAAAAGAACTTGGAAAACACAGACCAGATATTGGAAACTCAAACAGGAATCTTACAAAACCTTGTAGATAAAAAAAGGAAAATAACAATCTACACAATCTACTCAACCTGTTCAAATGGCTCAATCGCAATCGTCAAATTCACAGCCTGACAAGGACAGAGAAGATAAGTGTCGCCCAAAATCCCCAGTTTCTAGCAACTCTTCAATGCAAAAAAAGCAGAAGGCGACTCAGACGGAGGGATCCCAAGCCAAACGGAATCAAAAACGTAATCACGCCGCTGGCGATAAACTTATTCTCACCGAAAATTATTCAAAAACCCTTGTCCAGAAAATTTGAAGGGGAATGTCATTCAAAATTCTATCCCTTTATTTCCAGTTTTTCAACTAAAAGCTCGACAAGAAGGTCCTTTGACCCTTAGAATAAACGTTGGAAGAGAGACTGAGGAAGTTTCCACCTCGAAACTGATAACACAATCTGAGTCTACGACTATACCATATAAACAGGGGAAACATAATTATGGGCTATTTAGCAAAAAGAAAACAACAAAGAAAAGAACTAAAAGAAGAATAACGAAAAGATATTCTCGAAAAGTAAAGTTTCTTCAAACGAGCTCTACAGAGCAAGCAGCGGAAGAAATTAACCGTGACAAGGAAAGTAGCAATGGGTCTTTAAACACATGCCAGCAGTCGGCGTTAATGACTTCTCAAGCTGACACAAAAGATACAAAAGATTTAAACCCTCATGCACAAAATTTTACACCAAAATTCTTAAAATGTAATCGACGTAATTCAGAAGATCAACTCGTCAATCAGGATCTCCAGGGTAGATTACTTAGTCACAAGTATCTTAGATTTAACAGATCTATTTCCCAGCGGTAACTGTCCATTAAGCTACGGGAGAATAGTTGAACTATTACGTAAAATTCGGCCACTTTGATTACTAACCACAGAAGAGATAAAATTAGTTTCTTTTCCAAACAAATCACTTTGCTCGGTGGCTCGCGTTGAGTTCTGGTCAAATGTAGTTTCAGCTATTATAATGAAAGAGCGAGACATTCTCCATAAAAATGGATTTGATATTGTTATAGCCAAACAAATCAGTCCTGCATTTAATCAATTAAAAGATGTTGAAGGAGTTATGGCCTCTACTAAAAATAACAACCAGCAGTTTGCGGACTGTAAAACACGGAAGTATGGGCAAGATGGCACTTTGTTGATCTCCATTAAAGATGGAGTACGTCAAATTTGGAATGGTTCTGACTCAAGACAAGCGCCGCAATTGGATGAAAATTCTTGGGCGTGGATTGCGGGATCACTAAACAGGAATAAGTCGGGCAAGGACCTGAAACTGCCTTTTTAGCGATAATCAAAAAATAGTGTCATGTAATGTAGCTGGAAAGACTCCTGAAAAGATGTCTCTTATATTGGAAAATTCACTGTCTATAGTGCTATTGCAAGAAACGTGGTCCTTGGCGACTTTTTCTCAAAAAGATTATTTCGTGTTTGTCATCGCAGCAGAGGCCTCTAGAAGAGGCCATTCAAAAGGAGGCCTAGCAATTCTTCTAAGAGAGGAAATCGATTGGGACCCGGAAGAAATTGAGCTCTCTCTCCCAAATGTGCAATGCATCAGTATCAAGTGCCGGAAAGAAAGAACAGAGCCTTTTTCAAGTTTTTTACTTTTTAATACTTACTTTCTGCCTGGAACCTCAAATGACCTTCTCTTGATAAAAGCATTCAAGGAAATTGAATTAATCCTAGAAGCAAGGGGTATCCCCCGATGATAATAGCGGGGGATTTCAATCGGAAAATCTCCAATGCTCTATTCAATAATAGGGGGAAATCTCTTCAAGAAATAGCATGCTCAATTCCAACTCCCGTTTTCCCCGATAAGATAAAAGCAGATAAACGGGGGAAAATGCTTCTGTGATACATTGACGCGATTAATGGTGTTATCTTAAACGGGAAAATTGATGGAGATACTCCGGCGGCATATACAAGATTGGGTACCTTTAAGTCCTCAATTTTAGATTATTTTATCTGTAGTTTAGACTTGTTTACAAAGGTCCAATCACTATCTATTCAGTACACACGAGAGTGACCACACATATATAACTACAGTAGTAGATGTTTTCACACAGTCTACATCTCCGTGGTCCTTATGCACCTTAGAAGGACGGGCAGTTAAAAATCAAAAAACAGGAAGGATCCACTGGAATTCTAAAGCAATCAGCAAAATAAACTATACAATCTTCCAGTCACTGCTAGCTTCCGCAAATAGAGAAGGCAATCCCATAACCAGACTTGAAGATACTATACAGTCTGTAGCCGCCTCTCTTCAGGTAAATATAATAAGCCGAGAAAATGTCAACATTTTTCAAAAAGGAATACAAGCTGATAATTATTCTCGACAATTAAATAAATTGATCAGGACACAATTTCGATATTTTAATGCTGCAAGAGAAGGAGAAATAAAGAAATCGAAAAAACTCCATCAACGGAAAAAAGAGAGAGACAAGAAAGCTGAAAGAGATAGAATCTGGGTTGACATCCAAACTGCAGTGAAACACAGAAATAATAAAACATTCTGGAAAATAATATCTGCACAAATGGGAATTCGAAAGTCAGTTCAAGCTACACCAGTATCATCATCTGACTGGGAAAAGCATATTCTTAGGCTTTATAAATCAAACACCCAAAATCAGTTTTTTTCTAAACAGTGTCCCGTGCAGAAGAGTCAATGTGAGTGGTACCTGATGAAAATCTCAGCTTCACAAATCTCAGCTTTTATAACCTCTGCTAGGTCATCTGCAGCGATGGGCCCGGACAAAATCCCAATTAAAGTTTTATGAACAAATGCCGACGATTGGAGCAAATTTCTTGCCCCACTCTTCCAATATTGTTTTGGAGAGTGGGGAAATACCAAAATCTTGGCGGGGGAGTATAGTGGTCCCTCTCCTAAAAAAAAGTTTAAGACCGAACCTAGCTAATTATTGACAAATAGCCCTCCTTGACGCCTCCGGGAAGATTTTTGCAGCCTGCGTTCTGGAGCATCTAAAAGACTGGGCTTTTTCGAATAATGTGATCCCCATGACACAGGCTGGATTTTGCCCGAAGCATTCAACGTTGGATAACATCGCTGTTCTTCAGACAGTTCTTGATAAATATGTTACGCTAAATGCTCAAATTCTATATTGTGCTTTTATTGACTTTTCAACCGCTTTTGAAAGCGTAGATAGACCGACTTTATGGAGAAAATTGGAGGGAATGGGGATTCCTATAGATCTTCTTATAATAATAATCTCCCTACATACAGCAACATGGTGAATAGAGGGGTTGGGCATGCGTCAGGTGATGAAGTCCAAGAAGCCAGTATTTAGTTTTTCAAATGAATCTTTATTTTCAATCAGTTAGTTCTCACAGAATTGGTGATTTTACGGTCAGCCAACGCGTTTCGTTCTCATGATGAGAACTTCGGCAGGGCTGAAAGTAACATAAACATACATTTAAAAGACGAAATTACTTTACAACACAGAAGGGAAAGAAAAAAGAGGAAAGAAGAAAGAGTAAAGAAAGACATGAGTTCCCCCATGTCCGAGAAGTCAAGAACATAGTCGCGTCACAATTTTAAAGAAACTTCAACATAAAAGCAGATGAGCAATTAATCATTATTTCAAGGGTACTATCTGCTATATAGTTGAGTGTTTACAGAGATGAAGCAAGAACAAAGAGAGACATGAGTTCCCCCATGTCTTGGGAGTAAGAGACATAGTAAATTTACAATTTATAAAACTCCAACACGAAGAGAGACGCATTCGCTAGGTAGTTTCAGTACACTCTATACTGTAGAGTGAAGTATTACATAGACGGTATAAATGCAAACCCTTTTTTGTGACAGACAGCGTTATAGAAGTGGTTTGTTAAAACTGACAGTTAAAAGACACATGTATGACATGTGGTAGAGAACATGTTTAAATCCTGAATAATGAATATATACATACACGAAAGAGAAGAGAACAGTGAGCAAGGGAGAGTAAAGCAAGCAAGCTGTGCACATTAGCTAATAATTTAAGAATGGTGTCTAATAATAATGTCAACTAATGAATATATACAAAAAAGCAAGAGGACAGCGGACTCAAGAAGAGTGAAGCAAGGGAGCCGTGCACCTCACCTATCAGTTTAAAAGAGTGTAAGTGAAGATTCTCAAGGAAACCTGAATTGACAGCTGGGTCTCACCTCAGTAGGCGAGTATCTTTTCTTTGAAGTTAAAGGGATACGTTGAGAATAATCGCACTCCACAGGTATAATGGGTGCAATGTAGCCTAGGTCCAATGTGACCTATAAGCCATAAATCGTAAAAGTAGGAGTCAGTATATAGTATCATAGCAGTTTTTAGATGAGGTCAGTGTTATGACTGTAGTTAGGACTGAATAACCTCACCTCTCTCGTCAAAATTGAAAAAGCGATCCCTCAGTCAAGTCGGTGTTCCAGGCTATTCCTCTGGAAGCAATTAAGATATCGCAGGGCCTCAGTCGGCCTCAGTAATAAATCTAAAATTAATAAAGTCGGAATACTTGGTGACATGAAGTAAGGGTGCTCTAAATGTTTAGGTAATAAGCGCAAAAAGAGGGGATTTGCAGGGTGTTTTAACCATTAAGGTAATTATCGCAAAATGATAATAAATATTGCAAATTAATAATAAGTAAAATTGCAGGGCGACTAATTCTGTCCTGTCGAGGTTGCAAGGTCGGTAATAATTCAGGGGCATATTAGCAAGGGCCATTATCTCCGCTTTTTTGGCTTTAAGAGCCAAAAAGCGGAGATAATATTACCGCCCTATTACCAAGGCGGGTGCTAACATGCATTAACGCATGTTAGCACCCGTTTTCCCCACGCCTCGCTCTGCATCTCTAATGAGATGCAAAGTGGGCGTTCCTTCCCAGGATAACAGGAGAAATGTCGCTAACCGACATTTCTCCTATTATCAAGCTGCAGGCGAACATGCAGAGCGATTAGAAAAGTAGCGCTAACCGCGGTTAGCGCTACTTTTCTAACGCCTGCTCTCAGTATGACTTAGCCATGATATCCAATGGAAGGTGGATATCATGGCTGAGTCTGTCCTGCCCTATCAGCAAGCTATCGCCAAAGTTGTGTGATTATCGCTGGATTTCCAGCGATAATCGCACATTTGGCAGTTAGCGCTTGCAATTTTATCACTGTTGAGATGAGCGTTGCTGATAGCACGCTATCTCAGTGATAAAATTCAGCGTTAGTCAGGCGATAATTATCCTCGCGCTAATTGCGCTGAGCGATAATTATCGTCGGACCTTAGTAATATGCCCCTCAGAATTTAAAAAGGGACAGGTAAGGCCCCCGAGATGCCTCGATAAAAGGGCTGAACGGAGTTACTTGGTTTGTTAAAACAGGGGTAATAAGTTTAGCATTGTGTTATTTGAAGACCAATTGTGCCCCCAAGTGGTTTAAACTGGTAACACCCGGTCAAGGAAGTCACATTCTGAAATTTAATCGTGCGAAATTGACAAAGTTACCAAAAGCCGTAAACGTTACAAGATTCAAGTAGGCTACAAGTTACCCAATGCCCAATGAGTCTAACTCTGGAAGTCAGAAAGCTGATCAGTAGTTAAAAACGTTAGTAATATTGGCCTACTATCCCTTGGTCAGTATATCACCCAAATGAAGCATTCTACGCAGTAAGCATGGTTTTAGTGCTAGATTAGAACAGTGGGATTCTACATCGCAACAGGCCCGTCGGTATCAAAGCGAGCGTTACCCCTCCCCATAGTCCTTAACTTAGATTCGAAATACTCCTGCCAGAATGAGCGAGGACTGAATTGGCGCCAGATTTGCTTTTAAAGGAAAAGCCTGCAGGCCGGGGCTGTCATCAACGCTTGATAATTAGCATCTTCATCACGTAACGTTACATGTTGAAATGAATACAACGGGGATTTGGTCTTTCTTAGAAACCACTAAGTGGGCAATAGTGGATTCCCTTAAGAGAGGGACTTGGATTACGTTAATGAAATTAGTGAGTACTGGAGTTCGAGTTCAGTAGTGTAGTAAAAAGGGGGCAAATGCCCAGAAACAGAAATGGGTATATTGAAGCTATGCCAAAGGGCCGGCACATAGACTGGGCTGTGTCAGTGAAATAGCATCAGAGATAAATGGGAGATGTATGGGGCATATTACCAAGGATTAGCGATATTTATCGCTAACCGCGCTTAGCGTGTTATTTGTTAACGCCACCTATCGCTGGAAATTATCGCTGAGATAACACCCTATTAGTAAGGTTTATCTCCATAGCGGTAATATTTCCAGCGATGGCGGCAAAATGCGAGAATATCGCTGGAAAACCAGCGATATTCTCGCATTAACGCTAAGGTGGATTCAGCATTAGAATCCGCCTCCTATACTTCAAACAGGTAAGTCATCCTCACTAGCAGGTGTTAAATTCTAGCGATAAACGCGCTTAGCGCGATTTATTATATCGCTTCGCCTGCCTTGCTAATAGGGGGTAGTGGTGTTAGCAACTGTTTTCAGTCGCTTCTAGTAGGGAACGCCTTCCTTGCATGTCATTAGCGATAATTATCGCTGACATGCAAGGCGATGGAAAACGCGGCCTCTAACGCCTGAAAGCTGTCGCTAACGCCTGTTAGCGACAGCTTGCTAATAGGGCGATAAAATTATTGCCGCTTTAGTGGCAAAAAGTGCCGCTAAAGCGGCGATAAAGCCCTTGATAATATGCCCCTATATTTTAGAGATATGCTAGCAAAGTGTCTATATATAAAAGGAAGTTTTTAGACAATTTTAATCACGAATTTAGAAAGTTAAAAGTGAAAGCAGCAAACTCATATGTGGTACAACTTGAAAGATTCTTAATTTACAATATGTCCGGATGCAGACAGTTGGTATCACTCTTGCTTTCATTTAAGTTTTTTAAGTACAACACTGAGGGATACAAAGAATAAGGTTTACGGGCACCATCACCCCATATGTAATATCAGGTGAGATAATCCATATTCTCAAGGAATGTTGTTATACATTGATGTAACATGTAATAGAGATTTGAAAAACGGTTATTTCTATAAATAATTGGGTAGACAGGAACATTCTTAAGCTGAAAGGTGGATTTTTCATATAACCCTATCAGACATGTTACATTCAGGGGGTTATCGATTCTCCTCCAGAAAGAAATGCATTTCATTATCGGTGTTGTGCCCGTGTGTGACCGCACGTAGCCTACATATCCACTTACAGCAACATGGTGTAGAGTCCAAATGGGGGGAGAAAAGGGTTTAACTAAGCCAATTCCCACGAAGAACGGTCTGAAACAGGGATGCTTATTAGCTCCCTTACTTTTTTCTATCTATATTAGTGATTTACCGGGGCGCTTTTCCCAAATTAAGAACTACCCTCCGAAATTAGCACAAGTCGACATATACTGTTTAATGTATGCTGATGATATTGTCATACTCGACCGTACCCCAATTGGCCTGCAAAGAAACTTAAATGAACTAAATCAATATGCAATAGAATTTTTTTTGGTTCCAAATATATCTAAAACTAAAGCTCTTCCTTTTAGCGGAAGAAGGAAACCTCTATCTTTTACATGGTCATTGGGAGGTAACCCTATAGAGACAGTAAAAGAGTATGTCTATTTGGGCCGCATCTTTAAGCATAATTTACAAGATACAGCCCATCTCCAACATCTAGGGCGGAAGGCAGAATCCCATGTCGGGGCTTTACAGAGAATTTACCGCTCTACAGGAAATAGGCATTTTAAATCTCTACTGGAGGTTTTTGGTACGAAAATCCCACCGATTTTATCCTATGCCATGGAATATACACAAATTAAAACATGGCAACAAATAAAAATAAAGGAAGAAATTATCCTTCGAAAATTGGTAAAAATATCTAATTCCGTCCCAGTTCAAGCTCTTCGTCTAGAGTTATCTCTTACGGGAATATTCGCCCGAGTAATTTCCAACATTATAAGGTGGGCGTATAACCTTTTACACGCAGCTCCAGATACCTTAAGACATATGCTAAAACTGGAGACTTTTAGAGAGGAAGCGCCTCGGTATACTTTTAATAGGAATCTGCTAAAAGCCCTTGAGGTATCACAATGCACTGTAGCACTTTTACAGGTTTGGTCTCCAGCGCATCTGAAGCTCTTTCTAAAACATATGGCCCCGAGAATCAGCTATGAAAGGGATAAAGAATACTGTATCCAACTAAAGCACTATAAAACTTTTGCAGAAAACATAGCATTTAAAACCCCTGCTCCTTACTTACGGTTTCAGTTAGAGCATGGGGTAAGACGTTGTATCCTTCTATTACGTCTGGGTATTCTCCCATTAACAACATTTACAGCTAGATGGGATGGCACAAATAACTCTAAAGGCATATGTGATCTGTGCAAAGGTGGACAACAAGATTTGCATCATGTTTTATTAATTTGTCCTAACCAGAGATTGGTAGAGGCCCGACGACGATATATATTACCAATTCGCTTAAGACATAATGCTATTTTAGCTCAAGATTTAATCATGTTGTGTATCTTTGTTTGTTATAACCTATATAAGTTTTTAAAAAGTTTCTTGAAGTTATTTTAAAGGAAAAGCGTACAATCTTAACATTTTTATTAAGTGTATGTTGTACGTGTGGATCAGACAAAATTACTAGTTATTCATCTTATAAAGCATTTTAAAAGTTTTATTATTATAATCTAACAATACAAATTTTATGTATCTGTATTTGTTGACCTCAGGTGAGGTCTGAATCAAATAAAAATAGTTGTTGTAGATGATATAATCATTCACAGTGATTCCTGGGAAGAACATTTAGGCCATCTTACGGCCATCCTCCAAGCTTCACCAAAAGTGGGACTTAAAGTCAACCTGAAAAAAAAAATTAGCAGCTAAACAAGTAAAATATTTGGCGTATGTGTTGGGGAAAGGACTTATGCAACCCCAAGTCGAGAAAGTAGTGGCCATCCTTCAGGTGCCCTTCCCCAAAACCAAGAGAGATTACAAGCATTTCTTGGGCTAGTAGGATATTACCATA
Organism: Calotriton arnoldi; assembly: GCA_963921515.1. NCBI lineage: Eukaryota > Metazoa > Chordata > Amphibia > Caudata > Salamandridae > Calotriton > Calotriton arnoldi. The sequence continues at coordinate 960,514 of CAWUFW010005969.1, read as the reverse complement.
GATTCATCCCCAAATTCCGCAATTGGGCTACCCACTTTACTGATTTACTAAAACAAACCCAAGAAGCAGAAAAAGAATGAAAAACTCCCCCGTCAAGGGTTTTGAATTTGTTTAAGGCATTGAAAACCACCCTAACCTCTGAACCAATATTGCAAACTCCAGATTCTACAAAGAAATTCATCTTACAACAGATAACTCTGGGGTAGGACTAGGACCTGTTCTGTCCCAAAAGGACACTTTTGGGTAGAAAAACCTTTTGTGTATGTACGTCGAAAACTCTTTCCCAGGGAACGTAATTACAGGATAGTCGAGAAAGAAGAGTTAGCAGTCAAATGGGCTATCAAACCTCTTCATCATTACCTAGAAGGGAGAGAGTTTGACTTATATATCGATCATGCCCCTCTTGAGTAGATGTCCCAGAACAAGGGGAATAATGCAAAAGTACTGAGTTGGTTTTTAGGTCTACGACCCTTCCAGTTCCGCACCTATCATAGAAGAGGGAAGGATAAAACAAATTTGTATTTCTTTTCAAGATATCCAGGAAACAGATTTCTTACAGGGAAGAAAGTAAGGTAGGAGAGATATGTGGAAGCTGAGGGCTGGATTCAGCACTTACCTGGTCGCCTGACCGTAGAGTCCATGGAGAGAGCTACTGGCGGGCAGCAAGACCTAGAAATAAAGAAAGGACCGAAGTTAAAAAGAGGGGAGGGGAAAGGACATCAACAATACAAACTGCAGACCCTAAAAACAGATTATTACAAACAGGAGGAGATGGGCGGAGCCAAGAAGAGAAATGATGAGCAAGAGACACTGATGGGAGACACAGGAGTGGAGGTTCATGAGGAAGACGTGGAGAAACGCGCTTCAGTCTCCTGTAAATGCACCTGAAACATAAAAAAAATCTTTTTTTCTTTAAGCAGCTTTCAGCAATATATTCTTTCCTGAAAACCTTTTTTCCAGCAACACTCATTTGCTAAATATCCTAGAGATCAGGTGTGCAGCGCCATGAAACCACTTGGTGTACGTGCCCTATATAAGAACCTTTAACATAACATAACATGTGCATATTACAGGTGTTGCATGTTAATAATAATAATATTAAGTGATTGATAAAGTGCCTGGTTACTCTGGGACGGTGTGCCACGAACCTGCGAGAGGCTGAGAAAGATATCGAGTAAGCAGATAGAGGTGGGAGGCATGGAAGAAGAATGGAGTTAGAGGGAGCAGAACAGCCAAGTTTTCAGTTCGCTCCTGAAGAATTTCTCAGAGGATTCTGCTCTTAAATATGATGGTAGAGAATTCCAGGCTTTCAAGGACAGAAAGGCAAAAGTGCGTGCCCCAAGTTTGGCTCTGTTTGCTTGGGGCACCCGGGCTAGCTCGGCTGTGGAGGATCTAAGATCCCGGGAAGCATACGGTTGTATCAAGGAGCGGAGATATTTGAGAGACCTTGCTGGGAAAGAATTCAGTGACAGAAGCACATGGCTTTGAAACTGATTCTTTTTACCATTGGAAGCCAGTGAAGTTGGGCTAGAGCTTCAGATGCAGATGATCTTCTAGGAAGATTCAGTAAAAGGCAGGCTGCCGCATTTTGTACTCTTTGAAGCTTATTCAGGTTGCCCTTGGTGGCTCCCAAATATAAGACAGTGCAGTAATCAAGCTGCGATGTTACTAAGGCATGAACAATCGTTTTCTGTGATTCCAGCAGGAGTAGATCGAGGATTTTCCTAAGAGTCTGATGAGTGCCAAAGCATTTCCCAGCGACACTGCTGATCTGGTTTTCAAAGGTGAGTTTGGAATCAAACCACACCCCTAGGTGTTTGACTTTTGGTTTGGGTTCCAGGAGCTGTCCAAGGGTGTCCAGCCACCAGGCCGACATCCAGATCGAGGAGGGTTTGCCCAATATCAAAATTTCCATTTTGTTGGCATTTAATTTCAGACAGCTGTAGGCCATCCAGATCGTGACCTCTGACAGGCAGAATTTAAATTGTTTCGCTGATTCACATTCAGACTGCAAGAGCGTGACAATTCGTTTATTGTCGTCAGCATACGACACTTATTGCCCCTTGTGTCTGTCAATGATCTCTGCTAAGGGGCAGATGTATATATTAAACAGAGTGGGGCTGAGAATAGAGCCTTGCAGGACTCCCTGAGGTAGAGTAAGAATCTCAGATACATAAGTCTTCTGGGTGACCTGGAAGGTTCGACCCTGTAGAAAGGAAGTAAACCATTTAAGCACCATGCCGCTAACACCGCAACCCCTAGCCTCTGTACTAAGAGGCCGTGGGAGACGATGTCAAATGCCATGCTCAGATCGAGCAATATCAGGGCAGGAATCTGACCTTTGTCAGCGCTCTGTCTCAGAGTTTCCCCTGCAAGAAGTAGTTCTGACTCTGTAGAGTGGTTAGCCCTGAACCTAGATCGGGAGGAATGGAAGAGGTCAAAGCGAGTTAGCAGATTATTCACATGTTTTTCATGGATTTGTGCAAAGAAAGGCAGAAAAGAGTTGGGGCTGAGATTTTCAACAACTGAAGGATCTAGGGACAGTTTTTTTGCGTATTGTGAGCACCATAGCTTGCTTCCATTTCTTAGGAACTACACCTAAATTGAGGGTCATGGTAATCACCAAATGTAGGATCCTCATCCAATCAATCACACAGCCACTTAAGACACTTTAGATTTCCTTACAGATCTAAAAAACAAGTTGTAACCAAAGTTGTTTTCCATATAACTTTTCTCGTTAATACATAGCTACTAACAGGGGTAGCATTTGCACTTTACAAATACTTTATCATCATCTTCCTCATCATCAGATTCCCAGAGCTAAGGTAATTACAGGACCTGCCTGAGCACTGTAATTACTCAATTTCCTTCTGAGTAGGAGGGTATCAATGTAGCTGTAGTAGCCACATTTTCTATGTTTTGGCATTTCAGGAGAATCCATCCTTGGGGCGGCACTAGCTCTGTAACATTAAGGGGCCGATTCCGATCTCGGCCGGTAGGGCTCCGAATCGGATTCGGCTTTACCGGATCCGATTCGGAGCCCTGTTTCCCGACCGAATCGTACGCAGGTCCGTCCGAGCGAGTACGATGCAAGCGCCCGCGAAATCGCCGACCGACTCGTACGCGGCTTCAACACGCTCCGACCGACTCACACGGACACAACTCGCACCGCGCAATGGAGACGTTCCCCGGCCGGGTAAGTACGATGCGCACCGCGAGCAGTCCGACCGACTCGCGTCGTCCGGCTCGAAAGAGCTGTCGGAGCCGGACTTTGGGGGTCCGCGCCGGACCCCCTGTGCGCGTGGCCGCGCGAGTCGCACACAGGGGGACCCATGGGTCCCCCTACCTGTGCATGTACGGCACGATGCGCTTCGATGCGTACCCGCTGTAGGGGCGCCCTTGTTCGCCTCGCACCCATGGAGTCAATGGGAGTCCGCGTACGCGTTGTACGACCGGCTCCCATTGACTTCAATGGGAGTCCGACCGAATCGAGTCCGATAGCATGCGTGCGCATTGTACTCGTTCGGTCGGACTGCCAGAGTCCGATTCGGTCGGAATTCTCTCCGGGTCCGGCTCGGTCGGAGAGATTTCCGGCCCGAATCGGAATCGGCCCCTTAGTTGTCACCCCTTGCTCTTATTTATCACTAAGGCCCAATAAGAGTGAGTTTCTCATATTTTTTTCTTTTGGTTTTTTTTTTTTTTTACAAAACAAGAAATAATGCAAAAAAGTTGTAAAATTGCTAAGTGTGTCTGCTCCAACAAATCTTTTTGGTGAAACTGTACATCCTCACACACTGCCAGCGCACTCATTCTAATGGAAGCAAGCGTAAATTGCTTAAGATTAAAAAGCACAGCAAATTATTCTAGCTTACTGAACACAGCATGTGAAAAAAGCAGAAAAATAAGTAAGCATGTGAAAAGCCAAAAGGTCTGGCATTGGCCACCAGCCTTTTGGCAAGTGTTATTTGTCATAGTTTTTATTACACTTTAATGTTCGGGAAGCTGCCAGGAACACACAAATCTAAACATAAACATTGGCTAAAAGCTAAAATGTTTTGTTCTCAATAAAGCACACATTGCGTAAAGTAGTCACTGGCACTGAAGGGAAGTACTTAATGAGCTCAGCCAATGGCTGAAGTGGGCTGATGCATTTCCCCTTGATGTATGCTGCAGTGGGTGAAGGGAAAATGAGAATGACAGAACCACATATTAATGGAAGAAAGAAAGAAAGAAACAAACAAACAAAGAAAAAGGAAAGAAAGAAAAAAAGATAGAAACAAACAAACAAACAAAGAAAAAAGAAAGAAACAAAGAAACAAAAAAAGAAACAAACAAAGAAAGAAACAAAGAGTTGCTAAGACAGAGCACCTTAATGAGCTTATATTCAGAGTTCATGTGAGCTGCTGGCATGGTGTGAAAAAGCAGCCATCAGATAAACAAAGGTAACTTCAAATGGAATTTACAACAGCATTGGCAGGAGACAGGAACTGATAAAGCTGGAGTTTGCCTTGTGGTCTCTGATACAATGTGTCCTGCTATCACATCAGGCTCTACAATCAAAGTCAACACTAAAGTTATAATAAAGTACAAACAAACAGCACTGTTGCTGAAGGGAACTACCTTGTGCGTGAATGTGCCCCTTGTGAAAGGGGTAAATGCAGTCACTGAAAGTGAAGTTACCCAGTGGCTGAAGCAGGCTGACCAACTGCCCAATACTGTATGCTATAGTGGTTGGAAGATAAATGTGAATGATACGAGAACAGACTAATGAATGAAGAGAGATGACTATATAAGTATTTTATGCATATCAATCAATCAATCAGGGGTTTTTAAAGCGCGCTACTCACCCATGAGGGTCTCAAGGCGCTGTAGGGGAGGGGGGGTTGCAGCTCTGGATCAGCCGAAGAGCCAGGTCATGAGGCTCTTCCTGAAGGTGTGCAGGTTAGGGGAGCGGGTAGGGGAGCGTCTGATGTTGACTGGGAGCTCGTTCCAGGCCTTAGCCGCGACGTGGGAGAAGGCTCTTCCTCCTGCTCTGGTTCTGCGGATGCGTGGTGTTTCTGCTAGGGCGAGGTCGGCGGATCGGAGGTTTCTTTTGGGTACATGGAAAGATACTCTTTCGTTGAGGTATTTGGGTCCGGTGTTGTGGAGGGATTTGTAGGTGTGGGTGAGTAGCTTGAAGGTTACTCTCTTCTTGATGGGGAGCCAGTGGAGGTCTCGCAGGTGTAGTGTCATGTGTTCGTGTCGTGGAGTTCCGAGGATGAGTCGGGCCACAGTGTTCTGGATGGTCTGGAGTTTGTGAAGGAGGGATTTGTTGATTCCGGCATAGAGGGCGTTGCTGTAGTCCAGTCTGCTGGTTACGAGTGCGTGGGTAGCGGTCTTTCTGGCTTCGGGGGATCCACTTGAATGTCTAGCGGAGGATGCGGAGGGAGTTGAAGCAGGCGGAGGCGACGGCGTTGAACTGGCGGGTCATGGCGAGGGAGGAGTCTAGGATGATGCCGAGGTTCCGGGCATGATCCATCGGGGTGGGTGGGTTTCCGAGGGCGGAGGGCCACCAGGTGCTGTCCCAAGCGGAGGGGGAGGGTCCAAGGATGAGGACCTCTGTCTTCTCTGAGTTGAGCTTTAGGCAGCTGTTGCTCATCCAGGCTGCGATGTCCTTCATTCCTTCCTGGAAACTGAGTCTGGTGTCTTCTGGGTTCTTTGTGAGGGAGAGGATGAGCTGGGTGTCGTCGGCGTAGGATACTATGCTGAGCCCATGTAGTCTGACGATGGCAGCGAGGAGGGCCATGTAGATGTTGAAGAGCGTGGGGCTGAGCAATGATCCTTGGGGTACTCCGCAGTTGATCTCTGTAGGTTCGGAGAGGAAGGGTGGGAGTCTGATCCTTTGGGTTCTGCTGGCGAGGAAGGAGCGGAGCCAGATGAGGGCAGTACCACGTATGCCGGCGTCGTGGAGTCTGGCTGTAAGAGTGCGGTGGGAGACGAATGTCGAAGGCTGTGGAGAGGTCTAGCAGGAAGAGGGCCGCGGTGTGGCCCTGGTCGACTAGCATGCAGGGGAAATGCCGGATTCGAAGGAGGCGTTGATGGTGCAGCATAGTACAGGTGCTATGGCGATGGCGGCTCTGTGGAAGATGTGCGGCAGGCAAGGGTCCGTGGGGGCTCCTGAGTGGGTGCTCTTCATGGTCGTGTAGTATCTTCGGTGGTGACCGGAGTCCAGGTGGTGATGGTGTGATGGTTGTCATTTCTGGGGGTGGGGGTGGTTTCTGGAGTATGTTCGCTGAAGTTGTCGTAGAGTGCCTTGATTTTCAGGTGGAAGTAGGAGCCGAGCTTCTTGCAGAGGTCCTGGAAAGGCTTGATGTCTGTGGCTCCGCTATAATTTGCTATAATTTTAGTGAAATCAAAATGTTTTGCCTAATGTAATAATTCAGCCCTTTCCCTGCATCAAACAGGTTACTTTTCAGCTGTTTCTTTAACCCACTCGAATATTTGCGAATCTTTAAATATTGATATTTCATGTTTAACGCACGGGCAAATTTATATATGTGATCAAGGTCACGTGTGGTGACCGAAACGCGTCATGACATGCAGTGAGCAGTGAGCAAAAATAAAAAGCACCAGAAAAAATTGGAGTTTGTGCCCGTGTTTTTCGTGAAGGAGAAACGGAAGGCATTACACTATTTCCATATCAAGGCGTTCGCGCCGAAACGCGTTGGGTTTTCGGCTTTGGAGCCTGTAATAAATCCTACCCCAGGCATTTATGGTTGATCGCTTTATTCCACAGAAGGAGTGTGCGCCTGGTAATTTTTTGTTGCATTGTGAAACGGAGATATATATATATATATATATATATATATATATATATATATATATATATATATATATATATATATATATATGTATATATATTCCAAAGAATTGCTCTCCCCATCAGCATACAGCAAATCAAGCCACACCACCGTCCTTCGTGACCAACTTTATTCAGACAATGACAGGTAACATGCATTACGCGTTTCAACTCTAACGAGTCTTCCTCAGATGCATCAAACAGAGTGGCAGCCTCTGAGTTTCTTTATAAAAGCAGATGGAAAGCAATGATGAGGGTCACGTGACATTCACTCAGTTTTTCAAATTATATATATATTTTTTTGTGGGTTAAAATAGCATGAAGCAGCCCCAACAGTTCTCAGAGTGCTTAATATGCACCTAGTATTTTTAGAGAAGTACATGATGAATATCCGCGATAGCCTGCAACACCAAGCTTCTGAATTGCCAGAGAAGCAAGTCTCTGGTTGGCCACTGCCTGGCTGGGGGTCATACCAATTGACATAGTTTTGCAGTCTGTAAAAGTTGCTTCACTTTGGGGGCAAACTGGAGCATAATAACTGCACCTATCATGCCAAGAATAGAATTACTGCCACCCTGCCTCTCTTTTTAAAATAGACAAATGGACCACAAGTCTTTGCTCACCTCATGGATGCTCTCACTCAAAGAAATCACATCAAGCTAACCCTGAAGGCTCTGCCCTGTTTTCAGCCAAGGGAAACACAACAGAGTAATTAATCATCCCCTGAACATGTACTCTATTTGTGATCACCATTATCATACATCCTAGCTGATCCTGCCAGATGTAAGTATGGGTGGGGTTTTTGTATAGTGCAAACCTAGTTGAAAAGTAACAGACAAAACTTTACAGAATCAAAAGCAAAAATATACAGCACAACTGAGAATGGGGGGGACAGGTGGCTTCTAAGAGTAAAAGTAGATTACTACTCTATCAAAATGTAATGTACTTTAAAGAGCTAGGTCTTCAGCACTTTTCAGCACTTTTCAAAAGTGGAACCAAGTTGAGACAGTTACTCTGTCCTTTTGCCAGCCTGGGTCTCATTTCTATTCGTGCCACTTCTGTTGCTGTGTGGCAGCTTTTAATGGCAAGGCACATACATGTTTCCTGCATTTTTTGGTCCCCATTCACATCCCTTCTATTGGCTCCTTACTTAGCATTGATAAACGTCTCTCTAATTTTTGTGAAACTCCACATGTATGCAGTGGCATCTCCAGATGATGGCCTGATGGGGCCCATGCCCCACCTCTATTTGCTCAGGCCCGTTGCTTCCCCACCACCACTGCTACCAATTGTGATGCTGCACCTTGCCACATGCATTAATTTGTCTAAATCTATGGGCCAGATACATCAAGGCAAAAACCGGTCGCAAACGGGCAGATTCGCAGAATCTGCCCCTTTGCGACTGGTATTTTTGCATTTGGGATGCATCATCCCAAATGCAAAAATCGCAATTTAAGTAATCGCAAAAATTGCGAATACTTAAATTGCGATTGCATTTTAGGAATCGCAAATTGCGATTCCTTAAATGCAATGCATGAAGCAAATAGAAATAGCGATTTCGCTATTAGGGGTCGCAAATTACCGTCAAATGAAACTGGACGGTAATTTGCGAAAACTTTGTAAAACTGCACTAAAGTGCATTTTTCAAAGTTACATGTTACACACACACATGCCCTTGGGGCATGTGTGTGTGCAACATGTGGTCACATGGCAATCTCAGGGGTGCAACAGGGTGTCCTTTTGGCACCCTTGCACCCTTGAAATTGCATGCGCAATTTGCGAGTACCTATTTGGTACTCGCAAATTGCGCAGGCAATTTCCATTGATTCCTATGGGCCTCTAGGCCCAAAGGAATGAATGGGTAGCAATTCCTTAATTGCGACTCGCAATTAAGGAATGTTTAGGAATCGCAAAACTTTTTGTGATTCCTACATGCATAGGTAATTGCGATTCTTTAATTGCGATTCTTTAAAAATCGCAATTAAAGAATCGCAATTGCCTATCTTCATGCATGTGCACCTAAATCTATATAATTATTTTACAGAGTGGCTGTAGCCAACGTAGTTATACTTAGGATTCCGAGAGCTAGGAATTCCTCAGATTTTGTATTGGTAATAATTTTGCCATGTTTGATGAATCACAAATTTTCACAAAACTTTATAGACCTATTCCTTTTTCTACATTGGCTGATGATGCAAAGATTTGTGGTGATTAGTTTTGGGGGTGCAAAGAAAAAAGAGGGGAAGGGCCCAAACCACATTTTTCCATCAATGCATTTTCCATAGACATTTCAGACAGACGTAGCAACAAAATGGCTGAACGGATTTCCACAAAATTTGTCAGGAATATAGATTATGGTGTGCAAAGGGTCCTTTTTGTTATTTGATCTCAATTGTTTCAGTAGTATTTTAAGTTAGAAGGGAGAAAATCTTAGTGATATATTAGGCTGCGGTATAGCGCTGTACTTTCACGGGACACTGCGGTATATGGCAATGTCGAAGCACAATACTATTGGTTAATGAAAGCCCTTACAAAATAAAAAGGCAGTCATATTGTTTAGACCGCTCTTTGTCTTTTTTGGGGTTTTGATGTAAAATCTATGTTATTAGCGTTTTTGAAATTTACAAAAAGACATAAGGCAGTTTAACAAACGCTTTAAAGGTAGGAAAAATTATTTTTATTGATATATATATTTTTTAAGTTTACAAAGTACAGCTATAGTATCTTGAAAGGGTTTAGAAAGTTCTGCAGCACTGTTGAAATGTAAAAAAAATTAGACACACTACACCACTCTACCCTTTGCCACTGCACTTCTACGCCACTCTACTTCACGCCATTCAAGCCGATAACATGCTGTTCCACTCTACTCCACTCTACCTCCCTCCAGTCAAATACACTCTATGACATGCCAATCTATGACACACCAATGAATTCTACACAACGACACTCCACTCTAAAACACTCTAAGCCACTGCTTGCCACTCCACTCTATGACATGCCATTCCACTCTAGGCATACCACTCGACTCTACCAGATGCCACTTCTCGCCACTCCACTCTATTGTACACCACTTCATGCCCCTCCACTCTAAGACACTCCACTGTACAACAGGCCACTCCACTCTACGACATGCCACTCCACTATACTACATGCCACTACATTCAACATCACTCCTCTGTATGCCCCTCCACTATAAGACAGTCTACTATATGCCACACTATGACACACCACTCCACTCTAGTCTACAACATGCCACTCGACTCTACACCACTCCACTCTACACAAATCTACTCCACTCTATGCCCCTCAACTCTATGCCACACTACTCCATTATGCAACAGTCTATGACATGTCACTACACTCTACGACACCCCACTCTACTTTACGCTACTCCACTTTCCTCTACAACACTTCACACCACTCCAGTCTGCGATACGCAACTCCACTCTATGACACGCCACTCCACTATAAGACATACTACTCAACTCTACAACGCCACCCTAATCTATGCCTATCCTCTGTAAGACACTCTATACCACAACAGTCCAATCTACGACACCCACTCCTCTCTAAGATACTTCACTCTAATGTACAACACACCACGTTACTCCCCTCTAGTACACACCACTCCACTCTGCGATGTGTCATTCAACTTTACAGCATCCCACTCTCATGTACAACGTGCTACCACACTCTACACCAGTCCACGCCCCTCCACTCTCAGACACTCCATGACACGCCACTCTATGACACACCATGACACACCACCTCTCTCTACTGTACTACATGCCTACATGGAATCTCTATTGATAATAACATTTCTATTTGTAAATAGGTTGTTAAAATGGTTGATTGACGTGAGTGACCTAATAGATACTTCTATATCTTTTTCTTATTTTTTTTTGCTAATCTCTGTCACTAATGTACATTTGAATCTTGCTCTGTACCCTTTAAATTAATATATTGAAGTATAAATTTCTACAAAAAAGTATACACCCGCAATTGATTGATTCATTTTTTGATCCTATAATTGATTTACAAAATTTACATGTTGGAGATCATTCATTAGTTCTGATACTCACAAAGGATACCAATGAAGTTGATTTAAATATTTTGAAATAAAATCCATTCTACTCTATAGCACTCCACTCCACTCTACGACACACCACTCCAATCTACTGTACAACACTCCATGCCCCTTCACTCTACGACATGCCACTCAACTCTATTTCATTGCACTTTAAGACCTCACCACTCTAAGACACTCTACGACATGCCATCTATGACAAGCCACTCTACTCTTCTTTACTCCACTCTATGCCACTCCACTCTGAGACACTCTACGACATGCCACTCTATGACAAGCCACTCCACTCTTCTTTATGACTCACCACTCCACTCTACTGTATGACTCACCACACCACTCCACTCATTGACACGCCACTCCACTTCACTTAAATATTTTGAAATAAAATCCATTCTACTCTATGGCACACCACTGCACTCTAAGACACACCACTCGACTCTATGACATTCCACCCCAATCTACTGTACGACACTCCATGCCCCTTCACTCAACGACATGCCACTCCACTCTATTTCATTCCACTTTAAAAACTCACCACTCTAAGACACTCTACGACGCGCCACTCTATGACAAGCCACTCTACTCTACTCTACTCTTATTTACTCCACTCTATGCCACTCCACTCTAAGACACTCTACAACATGCCACTCTATGACAAGCCACTCCACTCTACTCTATGATACACCACACCACTCCACTCTTTGACACGCCACTCCGTTGTATGACACTCCACTTCACTCTAAAACATGCCACTCCACTCTATGACATACCACTTAACTCTATGGCACATCACTTCACTTCACTCTACGACACTCCAATACACTGTACGCCACACCACACCACACCACGCCACTCCACAACACACCACTCCACCCTACTACATGACACTCCACTGTAGTATACGCCACTACACTCTATGACATGTCACTTTTCTCAACACCACTCACTCCATTGTACATCCCTCCACTCTAAGACACTACAACACACCACATTATGGCATGCCACTCCAGTCTATTCCACTCTACAACACTCTGCTCCACTCTATGCCCCTCCACTCTACACCAATCTACTTGACTCTATGACACTCTAGGACATGCATCTCTACTCTACAACACGCAGCTCTATTGTATGACACTCCACTCAACCAGTAGCGGCTCCTGGTGGGAGTGCTACCGGGCGGTGACGTGGGGCGGGGGAGGGGCAGGGTGGGGGGTAGTAAACACCAGAATACGGATGAATGCAGGTAAGTAGACAATTAAATCAATAATACGAATTTCGTTGCTCGCGCTGCACCGCCAAATGCGATGCAGCGCGCGCAACGAAATTTGTTTTATTGATTTAATTGTCTACTTACCTGCATTCATCCATATTCCGGTGTTTACTACCCCCTACCCTGCCCCTCCCCTGCCCCACATCACCGCCCGGTAGCACTCCCACCCGGAGCCGCTACTGCACTCAACGTCACTCCACTCCACTGTATGACAGTCCATGCCACTCCACTCTACGACACTCAACTCTACAGCACTCTACTCTAAGACACTCTATGGCACACCAATCTATGACACTTGACTCCACTCTACTCTAAGACACGCCATTCACCTCTACGCCACTTCACTCTACAACACTCTACTCTACGCTATACCCCTCCACTCTGTGCCACTCCACTCAACTCTGTGCCACTTAAAGACATACCACTCCACTTCACTCTACAACATGACACCCCACTCTACGACATGTCACTCCACTGTACAACACTCCATGACATGCCACTCCACTTTATGACATGTCACTCCACTGTACAACACATCTCTTCACTCTACAACATGCCACTATACTCAACACCTCTACACTGTATGCCCCTTCTCTCCAAGACACTCTACGACATGCCACTCCAATCTATGACACACTACTCCACTCTACAACACTCCACTCCGATGTATAACACTCCCACGCTACTCCACTCTACTATACATCACTCCACTCTACACAATACCACTCCACTGCACGATACGTGACTCCACTCTGACATGCCACTCTACTCTAAGCTACTCCACTCTATGCCCCTCCACTCTAATACAGTCTACGAAATGCCACTCTATGACATGCCACTCCACTCTACAGTATGACATGCCATGCCACTCCATCCTCTGACATGCCACTCCACTCTACACCACTCCACCCTATGCCCCTTCACTCCAAGACACTCTATGACACACCTTTCTATGACACACCACTCAACTCTATAACACTCAACTCCACTCTACACCACTCTACAACACTCTACAACATACCACATCACTCTATGACATGCCACTCTACCCCACTTGCCACTCCACTCTACAACACTCTACTCCGCTCTATGGCACTCCACTCTACTCTGCTCTATGACACTCGACTCTATCCCACTGTACAACACTCTACTCCACGCTATGCCACTCTATGACACTCTACGACATGCTACGCAACTCCTTCCATGCCATTCCATGCCTTTTTCCTCCACTCTATTGTATGACACACTACTCCACTCTACTCCACTTACTCCACTTGTCCACTCTATGCCATTTTATACCACTCCACTGTACGAGACTCTATGCCACTCTACTTTACCACACTGTACAACACTCTACTCTACTCTACTCTTCTCGACTCTACTCCACTCTATGCCACTCCACTCTACAACACTCTACTCCACTCTACGCCACTGAACTCTATGCAATGACAGTCCTCATAATGAACTTTGAAGTTTTGCAATAGTACTGTGGTACTTGGAAAAAAAAACCTTAATACCATACTGAACAACATTGTATGATTTCAAAAACCGCCGAGCTAGAAAGGGAGAAAGTCTCTTGTCATTTCTATTGCAAATTCTGTAAGTATATACCATCCACACCGAGCTGTAAAATTCAAAAGCCTTTTACCACTCCAAGCACATTATTACAGCTTTGGATTGGTAAAATACCATCCAAGCCAGCCTGGAATGAATAAAAGCTATCCGATACGTGTTTCACTATCATTATAGCTCTTCAGAGAGGTTTAGCTTTGTCCAGACACAAGGGAAAACCCAGTATAAGTAAAAACAGTAACCTTTCAGAGAAGTGTAGCTTTGTCCAGTCGCAAGAGAGCACCCAGTATAATTCAAAACAATACCCATTCAGGCTAGGATGGCACTTTGCTAATCCTATGCTTAAAAGCTTTGCTAGTAAAACAGACATTTGAGGTGAGCAGATTAAGAGTGTCGCTGATGTTGTAGGGTGCTCTATACAGGAGCTGCTCTCCACCTAAACCTGGGAACTACCCAAAGTTCTGTGCTTTTTTTTTGCATAATTTATGTGGCACTATAAGATAAAAGGGTATTCTGGTTGCAAAACAGTAATACTTTACAAAATGCGTGGCAACACATTTGCCAATTGGAAGGGGTCCCGTAGGACCCCTTCCCCTTTGATAATGTGAATAAAAATGTGTTTTAAGAACAGGCAGTGGTCCCACAGACCACTGCCTATTCCTAAAAATAAAACTACAGTTTCATTTTTTTTTTAAATGCATTCCATTTTTCTTTAAATGAAAATGGGCTGCGTCTAAAAAAAAAGATTGCTTAATCAAAAAGCTATCACAGACATGGTGGTCTGCTGCCCTTAGCAAGTCTCCATCCCTGTGATGGCAGCAACTCCTAATGGATCGCAAATTGCGACCTACCTCATTATTTTTGCATGAGGTAGGTTTAGTTGCAACCCACTAGAAATCGCTAATGAAACTCAGGAGTTTCATACATTATGAATACCGATTTCCTAATTGAGATTCGATTGCAATTAGGAAATCGATATTCTTAATGTTAGTATATCTATTCCTTTTTCCCTTTCTAGCTCTGTGTTGATGGCACTGTGCTAATCCTATGCTTTAAAATTTTGTTAGAAAAACTGACATTTGAGGTGAGCAGATTCAAAGTGTCGCTGGTGTAGAAGCGTGCTCTATACAGGAGCGGCTCTCCACCTAAACTTGGGAACTACCCAGAGATTTCTACTTCTTTTTTGCATAAGTTATGCACCACTCTAAGCCTGAAAGGGTAATGTTTTGATGTATACTGTGTGCTCTAAACCTCTCTGAAGGAATAGCATCTGTTACCTTGCATGCCAAAAGTATGCGTGGCTTAGCAACACAGTCAATACCACAACTGTGCTGTTACCACGAGTTCCATTACAACTCAAGTCATTACAATAACTTGTTTTAGAGAAGCGCTGGACTTTGGAATAGTTTAAGCTACTATTCCAATGCCAGTCGGAGTATCAGTAGGGAAGGTGTTGGACTGAAAATCCAACCCCAGTCCAACACTGTATTACCTAAAGCAACTTATTGTAATGACTTGCTTTGTAATGGAGCTCATACTAACGTCGCAGTAGTGGTACTGACTGTGTTGTAAAGGCACTACGATGTAATGCCTGCGCTGTAATAGATGTTTCCCCTCTGAAGAGCTATAATGATAGTGGAACATGTGATAGGGGTTGCTTTTATTCATTTCAGGTTGGCTTGAATGGTATTTTACCAATCTATAGCTGTAATGCTGTGCCTGTAGTGGTAAATTGCTTTCGTCATTTTACGGCTTGGCTTGGATGGCACTGTGCTATTCCTGTACATTGCTGTGGAAATGTCAAGAGACTTTGTCCCTTTCTAGCTTGGCATCTATGGCACTGTGTTAATCCTATGTTTATAAACTTTGCTAGAAAAACAGACATTTGAGGTGAGCAGATTCAGTGTTGCTGATGTTGTAGTGTGCTCCATACAGGAGCTGCTCTCCACCTTAACTTGGGAACTACTCAGACCTCTCTGCTTCTTCTATCTATCTATCTATCTATCTATCTATCTATCTATACATATGTATTACCACTGCTGGTTGCCAGTAGATAGTTATAGGTAGGACCATGTTTGCATAGGAAAAACGTTTTATGACTTGCCTATATCTTTGGTATTGTTTGACAAATCTTAACTATTTATTTTTCTAAAAGTGCCCTGGAGATTCTGATTGTGCATGGAAAGTTTCGGGGCGATCTGTCCAGCGGGAGTCAAGACAACAGGGGGTGAGTTTCTCATGTTAATACCCATAGGAAAATTAGACACAACTACATCCCAAACCACTGGACGGAATTGCACCAAATTTAGCAGAGAGGTAGCTCTTGGTCCAGAAAGCACCCTTTTTTGTTATTTGGTGTACATCCATTCAGTAGTTTCTGAGACATTAAAAGAAAACCAAATTTGTATATATAGGGACGCGAAGGCTCTGCGAACCCTCCCGATCTCGTGCTGATATCTGATTGGCTGCCAACACTTCAACCAGGTAGTGTTGGCAGCCATGTTTGGAAAAAAGTAACCCCGGGCGTTAAACTCCGCTCTGTTTGCGGAGTTTGCGGAATTTGGGCACTCCATGCTCCGCGGAGGAATGCGGAATTCCTGAATTCTAGCGCAAAGCGGAGGTTTTTTTTCCGTCCGCACGCTCAAGTTTTCTTTTGGTGCTCAACAGCGAGCCCCAAGACTCTCAGGCCCCTTGCGAGCATGCTCGAGACTTCACACACTGCTAAAGAGCTCCCGCGAGACTTCGCGCTCACTCGCACGACTTCCTGCCAAGACGGCACCAATCTAGCATTCTTAGAGCCGATCGCGATTGCAAACGGAGTGGTAAAGCAGCTTTTCTGCTTGAGAATGCAGCTGAGAGGCATTTCAAGTGGATTTTCTTCACAAACTGGCCATTGGAGTTGTTTATTTTGTGCGAGAAGCCATTTTTTAAAAACTTTTGTTTCTAAACCAGAAGGAAGTGCCCCAGAGACTCCTACTTCCTTTTCCTGTCCAGCAGGCTCCTCCCAGTGCTTTGTTACTCTCCTGGTCGATTTTCATTGGGATTTGGAGCTGGAAGGATCACTCTCCTTGTCTGCTGCATATATACCATTGGATTTAAGGACTTTGTTTTTGAGAAATCACAAGTAAGTTTAAAAACTTGTGTATAAGGGTGTTGTTTGTTTGACTGGGGGCATGCATCTGAATTTATTTGTAATTTTATTTGATTTTTAAAATTTATTGTGGTGGGTGACCTGCAGTTTTAGTAGGGGCCTAGTTTTTTGTGTGCATGGAATGTATCTTCTTTGTAAAGGAAAAATGTTGCACAGTTCAGAACGTTTTCTTCTCCGTGTTTTTTAATAAGTTTGCAATATTGATTGATTTAATTAGCTATGTGGCCTAGTTTGACAATGGGCCTTCCAGGTAGTAGGCCCTGTACCATTCATGGGTGCATGAAACAACTATTTCTGTGGTGTCTGTAGAATTGAAGCATCATTTAGGCCATGGATGTTTTTTTTTCTGATTTTTCATGTTTTTCCCCTAAAAACAGTGTTTAGGTGGGGTAATGCCTTTGGAGGATGTGTGTTGTTGTGAACATTTTTAGCCCCGTTAATTTTCGTTTTTGGCATTGCTGAATTAATGCTGTGTTCTCTGTGTTACCATGCCTCTTTTGTCTTGCCGATGTGTGTGTATGTGTTTTTGACTTAGGCCACCATTTGCCTTTGTTGTTCAAGAATAATTATGGCATGTGGCCAGGGGTCATTTTGTATTGTCAGTGTCCACACTAGGCCTACATGTGTTCTTTGTTTTCCAGGCCTCCTGCTTATTGTTGTTACCAATGTGGCTGGTGGCCATTTTGTGTAGCCAGTCAGTGTTTTTTCCCCATAGGCCTGCATTTCTTCTTTGTTTGTGGCCGTGCCCCCTGGTTGTTGTTGTTGTGACTGTGTGGCTGGTGCCCATTTTGTGTAGCCAGCCAGTGTGCTTCCCCATAGGCCTGCATTTCTTCCTTGTTTGTGGCCATGCCCCGATGCTGGTTGTTGTTGTTGTGACTATGTAGCTGGCGCCCATTTCTTTAGCCAGCCGGTGTGCATTCTCCATAGGCCTGCATTTCTTCTTTGTTTGTGGCCATGCCCCTTTGCTGGTTGTTGTGACCATGTGGTTGGTGGCCATTTTGTGTAGCCAGCCAGTGTGCTTTTGCTAAAGGCCTGCATATCTTCTCTTTGTTCTCCATGCCTCCTTGCTTGCTGTTTGACCATGTGTCTAGTGGCCATTTTGCGTAGGCAGGCATCCAGAGTACTTTTGCCGTAGGCTTGCATGTGTTGTTCTTCTATCATTATGTTGTGGCCATGCCTTCTTACTTGCTGGTTCACCATGTAGTCAATCGGTGGCCATTTTGTGTAGGTAGCCAGTGTGCTTTTACCATAGGTCTACATGCCTTCTTCTCTTTGTTCCCATTTCCAATGCCTATTTGCTCTGTGTTGTTGTTGATGACCATGTGGCAATGGCAGGCAGCCATTTTGTGTCCAGCCAGTGTGGCCCTTTGCCATATGCTTGCAAGGATGGTTGAGCAATGAGATAGCAGATTAATACATTAAAATGAATAATATGCTTGAGGATAATGTCACTTATTTATAATTTTTTTAAATTTCATTTTTTTTGTCTTTAGTTTGATTTTTTTTTTTTTTTTAGAATTTTTTGATTTTTTAATTGGTACTTTATTTTATTTATTTTTTATTTTGACCATTTTCATAAAATCTGGCAATAATGAATCAGCCCCATGTCTGCAATAGGTGCACAACAGCAATCATTGTGTAAGGATTATTCGATTGTCAATGCATTTCTCAACTGCACCTCCCTGCATGCCACATCCCATGTGATGCATTGCACATCAAGGGCCCGATTCACAGAACTAACTTAAGACAAAATCCTAAACTTACTACCATTTTGGTATTCACAGAAGGCACTTACTCATTTTGGTATTCACAGAAGGCACTTACTCATTTTGGTATTCACAGAAGGCACTTACTTACTCATTTTGAGTAACTTACTCATTTTGAGTAACTTACTCATTTTGAGTAACTTACTCATTTTGGTATTCACAGAAGGCACTTACTAATCAATGAGTAAGTGCCTTCTGTGAATACCAAAATGAGTAAGTTACACAAAATGAGTAAGTTACTCAAAATGAGTAAGTTACTCAAAATGAGTAAGTAAGTGCCTTCTGTGAATACCAAAATGAGTAAGTGCCTTCTGTGAATACCAAAATGGTAGTAAGTTTAGGATTTTGTCTTAAGTTAGTTCTGTGAATCGGGCCCAAAGCAAACAGATACAGCTGTATTGTTTTGTTGTTGTTGTTGCTCTTTCAAATCCTTCCAGAGTGTACAGTCACCATGAAAGTTTATGTTGGTGTAGTTTTCTGTTTTATGAATGAACACTGCATACTGTTCTAAGTTATTTATAATAACTTTGTTATATTTCATATAGGTACCCTGATATAGATCTAGGTATCATCATAACCCTTCACCTACATTCTCTCCTATACTACATACATAACGGATTTGGAGGACTGACCTTTTACCCAGTTACAATACTACACATAAGTACATAGGGTTTTTCCCTGGACACTGGCCTCATAAATTATGCATGAGAATTCTGAGTTTCTTGGCATCACAGCAGGACCATCATCTCCTGCATAATAACTGTGTATAAAGTTCATTCCCAACGTCATCCTAAGTCCGACACTGGCACAGCAAGGTAGAACCCCTGGGGATACCTTAGGGTATATAAACACCACATCTTGCTGAGATAGTCAGAGGAGATCACGACTTCCATGCCGACACACTGTCTCGAGACGCGGAGGTTCCTGCGTGCAGATACTCCAGCTCGCAGTGGTCTGACATCCCTCGCGGGGTGTTCAGCTCGAGACCAGAACGAGGTCCCGCAGGCTAACATCAGATAATGGGGTTGGCTTTATCCTAGAGGGATTCTTGGCTTTACACCTACTCACATGCTAGGTACACTTAGGTACATCTAGTTAGGGTGCATCATAGGAATACGCATTTTTAGTGCCATGTATTTTATATACTTGCCTATAATTATGATATTAGCGAAATGGTAGAAACCTACCATCTGTTTACTTTCTTAGTGCTGCTACTCATTTATATATGCTACTGTCTACTGGTGATTTCAGTGCACTTATTTTACACTAGAATAACGACTGTTCAATAAATACTTATTGAAAACGTCCCAACCGTTTATTCTGTGTATCTCTCTGAGAACAAGTGAGCACGAGTGACTGAGTGAAAAGTAAATTCCTGTTTCCACTGTCCTGAGGGATCAGGGTTGTCATGTTCGATAGTTGCCAAGAACTATTCTCTCCTTGGTAAGAGGAGGTTATAGTGGCATTGCGAGCTAGCTGGTACACAGGCCAACATACCCGGTGGGGGTGTCTGGAATAAGTCTGGACACCAGTCCCGCAGTGTATGTTGTCTAAACACGCAGATCCTATATAGGTCTTATATGAACTACACGACATGACGCTGCCAACGTTGGTATTAGCACTTATTTAACAGTCAGATCTGAGTAGTTCAGTCGTGCTATTCTCAGAGACCCCTACTCACATTTTCCCCAGAGCCGTCTGGAGTGGGAGGGAACAAAATCTGCTGCAGCTGAGTAGGAAAATTCCTATGTATTGGCTGTTGGTTTAATCAAGCTTGAAGGATACAGTGTTCCTAATTGTGCATAACACCTTATCAGTTCCCTTGAAACGCTCTCCTTTCTAAAAATAATGACTGAACAGAGAGAAGTAGATGAAGGAAATGCACTAAACGTCTCAGCCGAAGAAGACGATGAAGATGCAATATACATTGCAGATAATGTTAGAAATGCCGTCACCCTAAAACTAGTAGCATATGGTGTTACAATTAGGGGTGGGCAAGTGACTCTCGTGATTGAGGCACACGAATCATATAGAACAGAGGTTTTCTATTCATGGATTAAATTCCTAAGGCAAATGCACAAACAAAAACATTTCACTACTATGTAGAAGATGATATACCAAATGAGTATAGTCCATATGAGGACATTGAAATTCCACTCACTTATGAAGAACACCTCTACTGGTTTAAAGGCGCCCTCCCCCATACAAGAAATAGAGTAAGACTCGGTCCGCTCGGAAGAGACGGAGCAACATAGCCAGTATTAGCGGCATACACACCACATCCTGACATTGACACAATGCCAGGAGGAGACTTACTTGTACAGCATAAAGAATTAATAAGACTTTAAAGAAACATGACACAGTTTGTGTTGAGAACAATCACACTTCAGCCCGCACCGGCTACACAACCAGGACCAGTCCAAACTCTTACACCACAGA
Source organism: Calotriton arnoldi (assembly GCA_963921515.1). Taxonomy (NCBI): domain Eukaryota; kingdom Metazoa; phylum Chordata; class Amphibia; order Caudata; family Salamandridae; genus Calotriton; species Calotriton arnoldi. The sequence continues at coordinate 939,391 of CAWUFW010005969.1, read as the reverse complement.
CACTGCACGCAGTAATGGGTAAAATGCCCACAAAATGTGAACAAATGCCCTTCTGGATAGCACAGAAAATTACACAACTGGAGGCGGTGTTTCCACTCACTGGTCCTAAGGAAAAGCATAGAATACTAACTATTTGCTTGACAATGGGGATAGCTCCCTCAATAGAGGATTGTACTTCTTGGGGTACAGTCTTCGCTGCAATATATACCAGGACACATGGTATCCCATCTTTAGCTGTAATGCCGGATGTATTAAGACAAATACAGAACGAGTATGGATGGAGCAGACCCTGCTCTAAACTGAGGGATGAAGTTATTAAACAACTTCGCCCAGGTATCTGCGATAATATTGGCAAATATTAAAGGGGAAGCAGCATCAGTGGCAATACGCCAACGTCTGAGAGAGTTCACTACATTACAAAAGGAGACAGAACTACCTAAAATAATTGAAATTGCTTATGCAGAGTTAGGTAGAGACAGTCTGGGAGCTAGACCTGTAAAACCCCAAATAGTGGGTAGTTCAGATAAAGAACATGCAAAGCAGACACCAGTTTCTTCAAAGAAGAAATGGGACAATAATAAACAACAAAAGAACAGATCTCACTCCAGGGGAAGATCTCCTCAGCAGGAGCCCCCAGAAAGAAGATATAATCTTAGGAATAGAGATAACATTAAAAAACCTGACAGGTATCAGGACACTGATACACGTTCTTCTCGTTCCTTTCAGGGTTCATCAAAAAACTCAGAGAGGGAAGGATGGGCAGAACAAATAGAAGAAGAGCGTACAAAGTCCAGAGACAAGCAACGCACCTCAGACAACGCTTCAAAGAAAGAAGAAAAACCTAAAGCAAAACCTCAATTTAAAAAGAAGAAGGTAGCAGGTCTCAAAGTTAGACATGCCCAGAATTCTGAGGATTCAGCTACTGAACGGGGAATGGGCTCTGACGATGCTAGACAGCCCGGCAGAAGTAACAATAGCTCGCTGGAACCTGATGAAATTTCTGGTGACAGCGGAGTTGAGTGAGTATATCACGGTGGAAACACCTGATACTAGGGTGAGTGTCCCACACAAGTTACATGAAATAACACTCCAAATGGAGGGGGACAAGCTCAGACAAGTTAAGGGTCTCTTGTGGGAGAACCTGACTTCTGGCTACGACATCCTATCAGCAGAAAGAGATTGGCCGCCTACTATTGTTATGGAATACCCAAAGGGGGAAATTATAATTTTTCCAGCTTTCTCCGACCTAGTCCCCGCACACCTAAGACATACATATGCACAGGAGTGGGCGGTAGCCCTTGCTCCAGCGTTATACTGCAACCAAGTTGGGTGGGATAAGAAGTCTCCCCACCACGTAATTCCAAGAAAACCATCCCAACTCCACAAAGACAGTATCCCATAAAACAGGAAGCTAAAAAACAGGTCAGGGAGATCTTAGATCAACTGGAATACCAAGGTGTAATTGAACCTTGCACCTCATCAATGAATAATCCTTTATTTCCCGTAATGAAACCCGACAATTCATATTGTCTAGTTTCAGAGTATAGACACCTGAACTCATGTACAACGACATTTGCGGTTCAGAATGCACACAGTGCCGCATTAATGAATAACATTGTGCGGAAAAAATACAAAACAACATTAGATATCTCAAATGGAATTTTCTGCCAAAACATACGCCTGAAAGCAGATATTTGATCACCTTCTCAGCGCTAGGGTCCCAGCGTCAATTTTGTCGACTCCCCCAAAGGTATAAGAATAGCCCAGGGTTATTCTCAAGGAGGGTAACAGAGTTACTACAGAATTTGGATGGAGAAGCATTATCCTATGTAGATGATATTTACCTGACGGATGATGACTTAGAGGAACACCTGACCAGGGTGAGCACCATTATTTCGGGTTTTGCCTCTGAGGGCCACAAATTTAACTTTAAAAAATCAAAGATAGCCCACCTCAATGTCCTATTTTTGGGATATGAGCTTTCAAGTGAAGGCAAAAGCCTGGCAGACCACTTTTTAGAAAGTATGCACTGCTACAACCGCCAAAATCATTAAAAAATGTACAGTCCATACTGGGATTTTTAAATTTTGGCAGAACATACATTTTGGATTACGCAGAGAGAGTAAAATCTTTCTACGACCTAATAAGACCTGACTTTTCAGTTAGACAATGGACACAGGAACACACAAATGTACTTAGTTCCCTACAAGCTGATATGATATCATCAAAACATTTACAGACACGCGTAAACGTACGCAACCTGGTGATCCGCGTAGTCGCAGGTCAATCTGGGTACACTTACTTAACCTTTAATGAAGGTGAAACAGTACCAATTGCATATAAATCGCATTTGTACACTAATGCTAAAGTGTGTTTTGCTCCTACAGAAAAAATTCTGACAGCAGTACAGACTGCTGTAGTGAGAGAAAGAGCACTAGCTCAAGGGAAACGAATAATTGTCGTGACCCCGGTACCAACCTTAGAGGCTGCCACGAAGGCAAGCATCCCAAATGCAAAAGCGTTACATCCAAGATGGATACAATGGGCTAATTCTCTCACTGCAACATATGTAGAATACAGATATGACCCTAATATAAAAACACAAGCATTCCTGCAATACGAACAAGAATATCCTCTACCAAATGAAATTATGCCTCTTGATCGGTATAAATACATTATTTACACCAATGGATCTGCTCAACCGGCCATAGGGAGTAAGCAACAATACAGTGCAGCATGCACTATTGTAAAAGGTAGGATGCAGGATGACAAGTTCCATCCAAGCTGTACAAAAACGCAGTCTCTCGGAGACTGCACAGCTCAGTTGGCAGAATTAAAAGCACTGTTACTGGCACTAATAAATATGGATCCCGAATTCCCCACACTAATATTGTGTGATTTCTTTTACTGTGTCCAGTCGTACAACGAATATCTCCACTATTGGGGACAGAATGGGTACAGAGATGCAAAAGGTGGCACAATTAAATATAGAAAACTATGGGAACATGTAGCAGAGTTGAAGAACGAACTACCAAGAGCTCACGTGATACACACGCTGAGTCACCAACGTGATGGCGTTCACGTTGAAGGGAATTCATTGGCTGATGAAGCCGCGAAGGGGGCAGTACGCACTGCGTCCGCAGCTGCAATCACCCGTTCAAAAACGAGGGTAGACGGTAGCACAATGGTAGCTGTGATTGCTTCGCACAATAACAGCAAAGCACTACCTAAATGTTTTCCACTCAAGTACTCCTACAAGTTAGATGCAAACAACGTTCCATTTGCTCAGATTCCTGGAGTGGGGGATAGAGTAATACGATAATGTGGTTGGGACGCGCACAGCTCCTTTGTACCATATCTCCAAATTTAATACCGTGCTCCAGAGTACCGCTTCCTGATTGTAAGCGTATACGTAATCATTGAGTTTGCGTACTCCAAAACAATTGGGGTACGTCCCCTGGGCACTGGTTGATGTGCTCTTGTTAGAGCCTTCTATCTTTACTTGCCAATAAAGTTTCTCCAATATTTTAGTTCAATGTATTGTTTTATTTCACAATATTTCATCGTATTTCTTCTTCCAAACTTATTTTACTCATATACTTCATTTCCCAGAATGCATCTTAAGGCTTTATTTTCTCCCTCTCCCTATGCATTTCGGCCCATTGGCCTTCTTCCGGGGAGTACCTACAAATTCAAAAATAACATTTTATAGGCTGTTTTCTAAATCACCACTGAATATCAAAATAACACTGATTTAAAACTAAGACCATTATGCTAACTGTGAGTTAGTTGTTCGTATGACCTTAAACTCGGTCAGTCACTTCCCGCTAACCAGTTAATGCTTTTCAATTCCCCTCGTCTACCCTTGTGCTACTATTCTATTTCTGTGCTCGTTAGATCGACATGATTGGCAAATCCCTCTGCGCTTATTCACACAGCGTAAACGAGTACTAATCTGTATACAATCCTCTACTGCTTTCCTCCCATCTCCCGCTTTGATTTTAAGCCCTGGCTTACCGTTTTACCGCTTCTGTTCGCTTCAAACAGCGTTTCACCGAGTGTGTACGCTCGGGCTGCGCGTGACGTGTAATAGTTAAAGTGACAAGCTCTTTATCTCGACATGCTGTTAATAGATATAGAAAGGGGTTGCCGCTTCCTATACTGATACTTGATTGTTATATTAACACGAATTTAACCTCCCAAACTCATATACCTGGATGTTTAAAAACTCGCCTTGATGCGTCATAACATTTCGCCACAAAATAGTTAGAATCAATATACATGCATTTTATCTTGAAGATTACAATTATTATTGAAGAGTTCTTTTGTCAAAGATAACATGAAAATTCAACCCGATCATTCATCCCGTTGGGTTTCAAGGTGTTCAAGTAGTATATCCAGTGATTTTCTCTCTGTAATAGTCTATTGTGGTTGTCTACCCCTTCTTGTTTTTTGATGACTTCCAATACACACCATTTGAGTTGACTTATGTTATGACTTGCTTCATCAAAATGATTCGCTACTGTAGATTTCCTCTGATGGGTTCTAATGTTGCTTTTGTGCTCATTCAAACGAGTTTTCAATTTTCTTTCAGTTTGACCTATATATGCCATTCCGCATGGGCATTTGAGCAAATAAATTGCATTTGATGTGTCACATGTAGCATTGACTTGCAAGTTAATTCTGTGTCCTTTCATCGGATGCGTGATAAAAGAACCTTTAATGATGTTGTTACAACTGTTGCAATTCCAACAAGGTAATGTGCCTTTGTATGTAGTTTGTAGGGGTTTATTGGTAGTTTGTTTTATTATTTCCCCTATGTTTTTATTCCTTGTATACGCAAATGTAGGTTCCTGGTCAAATATATGATTAAACTCCTGTTCCAGCTTTAACATTGGCCAGTGTTTTTTATTATTTTTTGAACACTTGACTTTTTGAGGAGTATTTACACACACAAGTTATTAATTCTTCCTTTGGTCTCTTTTGTGTTGACAGCAAATCATTTCTTGTTTTTTTGTCACTGCGTTTTGTGGCTTCTGTTAATACCTTATTCGGATATCCTCGTTCTTTGAATCTTTGTAACATGTTCTCCCTTTGTACTGATTCTCTGGATGGGTCTGATACTATCCTTTTTACTCTTAACAATTGCGAGTATGGAAGATGGTTCTTTAGTGATTGTGGGTGATAACTGGTATATGCCAAGGTGTTGTTCCTGTCTGTATTTTTTCTGTATAAATCGGTATTGAATCCTGTTTGTGTCTTTGTGACTCTTACGTCCAAATATGTTATAGTGTGATCATTTATTTCTGATGTAAATTGGATTCTCTCATCTATTCGATTGAGTTTCAGTATTTCTTCATTTAGCGTCTCACTCGTTCCTTTCCATACAATGAATATATCATCTATGAATCGTAGATATAATTTAGTATGTGTTTGCCACATTTGTGAGTTGAATATGTGATCCTCCTCGTATTGATCCATGAAGATATTAGCGTATGTGGGGGCTGCACAATTTCCCATAGATCTTCCAGTCTTTTGTTGGTACCACCTGTCTTGCCATTTAAAGTAACTGTGCATAAGAGTAAATTCTAAAAGTTCCATAAGGAATATTTTCATCCCTTCTTCATATTCCATATTTAGTAGTGCTTTCTCCACTGCTTCAATACCCAGTTGATGCGGGATAGATGTATATAAAGATTTTACGTCTATTGTACACAATACCAATTGTTCCTCTTGACTTATTGTAACTTGACTCAATTTGTTTATAAAATCTGTCGTGTCTTTAAGATAGGTTCTCATATTGGAAACATATGGTTGTAAGTATCGATCAAGGTACTTTCCTACTGGTTCATGTATGCTACCCCTTGTCGACACAATGGGTCGGCACGGGGTCTCTCCAAATTTTTATGTATCTTTGGTACCATATAAAACGTCGGACTTCTGGGATTTGTTGAAGTCAAAAATTTCTTCACCTTGTCATTAATGATACCTCCTCCATATGCTTTTTCAGTGATGTGCTGGAGAGTTTTCTTAAATTCATCTGTAGGATTTGAGTCGAGACTCATGTAGGTGTTTTGATCTGACAAATGTGTTTCCACTTGTTCTTGGTAGTAGCTGGTGTTTAAAATCACTAGGGCGCCTCCCTTATCAGCTTTCTGACATATGACTTCAGTGTTGGCTGCTATGGATTTTAGAATTCCCATTTCTTTAACTGTTAAGTTCTTTTGTTTTTGCCTCTTATGGAAATTAAGTTGTCCTATGTCCTGCCTGACCAGAAGTTCAAATGTGTCCAAACTTTTGTGGCTGATTGGCGCAACGTATGTGCTTCTTGACTTTAGACCTTTCAATGAGTCTTCTCCTTTCTCTTGACGCTCAGTGATTACATTATTAAAGAAATGCCGGAGTCTTAACTTTCTCATTAGTTTGTAAAAGCTAATCTCAAGTTCCAGCCGGTTAGTATGTGTTGTCGGTACAAACGATGTTCCCTTTTGCAGCGTGCGTAACTCACATTCATTGAAATGTGAATCAGAAATATTAATCACAAGATTTTCTGATGTCATTCTTACTTGCCCCTGCCCTTTTTCCCAGTTACAGTGCGAGTTTGTGGCAATTCCTTTTCTTTTTCCTTGTCCTTTTCTTTGACCCCGCCTGGGTCGTCCTGTTCGGTTCGGCCTACTTCTAAAAAAGAAGAAGAGGATGAGGCTTTACTAGTGGATGCTGATGGTGATCCCTCCGTTGGTGCTGTTCTTTCTTGGTTTCTCACTGAAGTTACTGTCTCGCCCTCTGAAGATGAGGTATCCGTATGAGCGCTGTATGGTTTAGTCTGTCTCCTTTTGGCGTTTAAGTCAGCCCATGTATAAACTTCTCCCAATTTGTAGTCAATCGTGTCCCTACGAAACTTCCTAATTTTTCTTTCATTCACTTCTTGTGTGTGTTTTTGTAGTTGGTTGTTAATATCCTCTAATGTCTTTGCTAACTCTTCTGGACTCATAGTTTTATCAAGTTCTGCCTTTACTGTCGATATCTCTTTACTAAGTTCCTCTAAAATGCTTGATAGTTCTTCAATTATTAATAGAATGAGGTCTAGTGAACACTTGTTTAGGATTGCATACCATTTATCTTTGAATCTTTGAACGTTTTTACACAATGATGGTCTTAAGGGGATTCTCAAACCCCTAAGAATCCTCTGCGCCTTGTGGTATTTTATCATAGTACTTGCATGCAAACGTTGGTTAATTTCCTTTCTTGATAGATAAAGTAGTTGTTTCACATGCTGTTCCTTTGTGCGATCTGTGGGATATTCAGTGGTGACCTCGTGGATTAACGCATAAATCCTTGATACTTCTTCATCGGCGAAGGCGAACGTTTCCGCCCTTAATTCTGTTAGATGTGTTATCTCTTCATATGCCATTTCAAGCTGTTTGCGTGCTGCGTCCGAGGTTCAGGTGTTGACTTATATGATAATGTGGTTGGGACGCGCACAGCTCCTTTGTACCATATCTCCAAATTTAATACCGTGCTCCAGAGTACCGCTTCCTGATTGTAAGCGTGTACGTAATCATTGAGTTTGCGTACTCCAAAACAATTGGGAGTACGTCCCTGGGCACTGGTTGATGTGCTCTTGTTAGAGCCTTCTATCTTTACTTGCCAATAAAGTTTCTCCAATATTTTAGTTCAATGTATTGTTTTATTTCACAATATTTCATCGTATTTCTTCTTCCAAACTTATTTTACTCATATACTTCATTTCCCAGAATGCATCTTAAGGCTTTATTTTCTCCCTCTCCCTATGCATTTCGGCCCATTGGCCTTCTTCCGGGGAGTACCTACAAATTCAAAAATAACATTTTATAGGCTGTTTTCTAAATCACCACTGAATATCAAAATAACACTGATTTAAAACTAAGACCATTATGCTAACTGTGAGTTAGTTGTTCGTATGACCTTAAACTCGGTCAGTCACTTCCCGCTAACCAGTTAATGCTTTTCAATTCCCCTCGTCTACCCTTGTGCTACTATTCTATTTCTGTGCTATTTAGATCGACATGATTGGCAAATCCCTCTGCGCTTATTCACACAGCGTATACGAGTACTAATCTGTATACAATCCTCTACTGCTTTCCTCCCATCTCCCGCTTTGATTTTAAGCCCTGGCTTACCGTTTTACCGCTTCTGTTCGCTTCAAACAGCGTTTCACCGAGTGTGTACGCTCGGGCTGCGCGTGACGTGTAATAGTTAAAGTGACAAGCTCTTTATCTCGACATGCTGTTAATAGATATAGAAAGAGGGTTGCCGCTTCCTATACTGATACTTGATTGTTATATTAACACGAATTTAACCTCCCAAACTCATATACCTGGATGTTTAAAAACTCGCCTTGATGCGTCATAACATTTCGCCACAAAATAGTTAGAATCAATATACATGCATTTTATCTTGAAGATTACAATTATTATTGAAGAGTTCTTTTGTCAAAGATAACATGAAAATTCAACCCGATCATTCATCCCGTTGGGTTTCAAGGTGTTCAAGTAGTATATCCAGTGATTTTCTCTCTGTAATAGTCTATTGTGGTTGTCTACCCCTTCTTGTTTTTTGATGACTTCCAATACACACCATTTGAGTTGACTTATGTTATGACTTGCTTCATCAAAATGATTCGCTACTGTAGATTTCCTCTGATGGGTTCTAATGTTGCTTTTGTGCTCATTCAAACGAGTTTTCAATTTTCTTTCAGTTTGACCTATATATGCCATTCCGCATGGGCATTTGAGCAAATAAATTGCATTTGATGTGTCACATGTAGCATTGACTTGCAAGTTAATTCTGTGTCCTTTCATCGGATGCGTGATAAAAGAACCTTTAATGATGTTGTTACAACTGTTGCAATTCCAACAAGGTAATGTGCCTTTGTATGTAGTTTGTAGGGGTTTATTGGTAGTTTGTTTTATTATTTCCCCTATGTTTTTATTCCTTGTATACGCAAATGTAGGTTCCTGGTCAAATATATGATTAAACTCCTGTTCCAGCTTTAACATTGGCCAGTGTTTTTTATTATTTTTTTGAACACTTGACTTTTTGAGGAGTATTTACACACACAAGTTATTAATTCTTCCTTTGGTCTCTTTTGTGTTGACAGCAAATCATTTCTTGTTTTTTTGTCACTGCGTTTTGTGGCTTCTGTTAATACCTTATTCGGATATCCTCGTTCTTTGAATCTTTGTAACATGTTCTCCCTTTGTACTGATTCTCTGGATGGGTCTGATACTATCCTTTTTACTCTTAACAATTGCGAGTATGGAAGATGGTTCTTTAGTGATTGTGGGTGATAACTGGTATATGCCAAGGTGTTGTTCCTGTCTGTATTTTTTCTGTATAAATCGGTATTGAATCCTGTTTGTGTCTTTGTGACTCTTACGTCCAAATATGTTATAGTGTGATCATTTATTTCTGATGTAAATTGGATTCTCTCATCTATTCGATTGAGTTTCAGTATTTCTTCATTTAGCGTCTCACTCGTTCCTTTCCATACAATGAATATATCATCTATGAATCGTAGATATAATTTAGTATGTGTTTGCCACATTTGTGAGTTGAATATGTGATCCTCCTCGTATTGATCCATGAAGATATTAGCGTATGTGGGGGCTGCACAATTTCCCATAGATCTTCCAGTCTTTTGTTGGTACCACCTGTCTTGCCATTTAAAGTAACTGTGCATAAGAGTAAATTCTAAAAGTTCCATAAGGAATATTTTCATCCCTTCTTCATATTCCATATTTAGTAGTGCTTTCTCCACTGCTTCAATACCCAGTTGATGCGGGATAGATGTATATAAAGATTTTACGTCTATTGTACACAATACCAATTGTTCCTCTTGACTTATTGTAACTTGACTCAATTTGTTTATAAAATCTGTCGTGTCTTTAAGATAGGTTCTCATATTGGAAACATATGGTTGTAAGTATCGATCAAGGTACTTTCCTACTGGTTCATGTATGCTACCCCTTGTCGACACAATGGGTCGGCACGGGGGTCTCTCCAAATTTTTATGTATCTTTGGTACCATATAAAACGTCGGACTTCTGGGATTTGTTGAAGTCAAAAATTTCTTCACCTTGTCATTAATGATACCTCCTCCATATGCTTTTTCAGTGATGTGCTGGAGAGTTTTCTTAAATTCATCTGTAGGATTTGAGTCGAGACTCATGTAGGTGTTTTGATCTGACAAATGTGTTTCCACTTGTTCTTGGTAGTAGCTGGTGTTTAAAATCACTAGGGCGCCTCCCTTATCAGCTTTCTGACATATGACTTCAGTGTTGGCTGCTATGGATTTTAGAATTCCCATTTCTTTAACTGTTAAGTTCTTTTGTTTTTGCCTCTTATGGAAATTAAGTTGTCCTATGTCCTGCCTGACCAGAAGTTCAAATGTGTCCAAACTTTTGTGGCTGATTGGCGCAACGTATGTGCTTCTTGACTTTAGACCTTTCAATGAGTCTTCTCCTTTCTCTTGACGCTCAGTGATTACATTATTAAAGAAATGCCGGAGTCTTAACTTTCTCATTAGTTTGTAAAAGCTAATCTCAAGTTCCAGCCGGTTAGTATGTGTTGTCGGTACAAACGATGTTCCCTTTTGCAGCGTGCGTAACTCACATTCATTGAAATGTGAATCAGAAATATTAATCACAAGATTTTCTGATGTCATTCTTACTTGCCCCTGCCCTTTTTCCCAGTTACAGTGCGAGTTTGTGGCAATTCCTTTTCTTTTTCCTTGTCCTTTTCTTTGACCCCGCCTGGGTCGTCCTGTTCGGTTCGGCCTACTTCTAAAAAGAAGAAGAGGATGAGGCTTTACTAGTGGATGCTGATGGTGATCCCTCCGTTGGTGCTGTTCTTTCTTGGTTTCTCACTGAAGTTACTGTCTCGCCCTCTGAAGATGAGGTATCCGTATGAGCGCTGTATGGTTTAGTCTGTCTCCTTTTGGCGTTTAAGTCAGCCCATGTATAAACTTCTCCCAATTTGTAGTCAATCGTGTCCCTACGAAACTTCCTAATTTTTCTTTCATTCACTTCTTGTGTGTGTTTTTGTAGTTGGTTGTTAATATCCTCTAATGTCTTTGCTAACTCTTCTGGACTCATAGTTTTATCAAGTTCTGCCTTTACTGTCGATATCTCTTTACTAAGTTCCTCTAAAATGCTTGATAGTTCTTCAATTATTAATAGAATGAGGTCTAGTGAACACTTGTTTAGGATTGCATACCATTTATCTTTGAATCTTTGAACGTTTTTACACAATGATGGTCTTAAGGGGATTCTCAAACCCCTAAGAATCCTCTGCGCCTTGTGGTATTTTATCATAGTACTTGCATGCAAACGTTGGTTAATTTCCTTTCTTGATAGATAAAGTAGTTGTTTCACATGCTGTTCCTTTGTGCGATCTGTGGGATATTCAGTGGTGACCTCGTGGATTAACGCATAAATCCTTGATACTTCTTCATCGGCGAAGGCGAACGATTCCGCCCTTAATTCTGTTAGATGTGTTATCTCTTCATATGCCATTTCAAGCTGTTTGCGTGCTGCGTCCGAGGTTCAGGTGTTGACTTATATGATAATGTGGTTGGGACGCGCACAGCTCCTTTGTACCATATCTCCAAATTTAATACCGTGCTCCAGAGTACCGCTTCCTGATTGTAAGCGTGTACGTAATCATTGAGTTTGCGTACTCCAAAACAATTGGGAGTACGTCCCTGGGCACTGGTTGATGTGCTCTTGTTAGAGCCTTCTATCTTTACTTGCCAATAAAGTTTCTCCAATATTTTAGTTCAATGTATTGTTTTATTTCACAATATTTCATCGTATTTCTTCTTCCAAACTTATTTTACTCATATACTTCATTTCCCAGAATGCATCTTAAGGCTTTATTTTCTCCCTCTCCCTATGCATTTCGGCCCATTGGCCTTCTTCCGGGGAGTACCTACAAATTCAAAAATAACATTTTATAGGCTGTTTTCTAAATCACCACTGAATATCAAAATAACACTGATTTAAAACTAAGACCATTATGCTAACTGTGAGTTAGTTGTTCGTATGACCTTAAACTCGGTCAGTCACTTCCCGCTAACCAGTTAATGCTTTTCAATTCCCCTCGTCTACCCTTGTGCTACTATTCTATTTCTGTGCTCGTTAGATCGACATGATTGGCAAATCCCTCTGCGCTTATTCACACAGCGTATACGAGTACTAATCTGTATACAATCCTCTACTGCTTTCCTCCCATCTCCCGCTTTGATTTTAAGCCCTGGCTTACCGTTTTACCGCTTCTGTTCGCTTCAAACAGCGTTTCACCGAGTGTGTACGCTCGGGCTGCGCGTGACGTGTAATAGTTAAAGTGACAAGCTCTTTATCTCGACATGCTGTTAATAGATATAGAAAGAGGGTTGCCGCTTCCTATACTGATACTTGATTGTTATATTAACACGAATTTAACCTCCCAAACTCATATACCTGGATGTTTAAAAACTCGCCTTGATGCGTCATAACATTTCGCCACAAAATAGTTAGAATCAATATACATGCATTTTATCTTGAAGATTACAATTATTATTGAAGAGTTCTTTTGTCAAAGATAACATGAAAATTCAACCCGATCATTCATCCCGTTGGGTTTCAAGGTGTTCAAGTAGTATATCCAGTGATTTTCTCTCTGTAATAGTCTATTGTGGTTGTCTACCCCTTCTTGTTTTTGATGACTTCCAATACACACCATTTGAGTTGACTTATGTTATGACTTGCTTCATCAAAATGATTCGCTACTGTAGATTTCCTCTGATGGGTTCTAATGTTGCTTTTGTGCTCATTCAAACGAGTTTTCAATTTTCTTTCAGTTTGACCTATATATGCCATTCCGCATGGGCATTTGAGCAAATAAATTGCATTTGATGTGTCACATGTAGCATTGACTTGCAAGTTAATTCTGTGTCCTTTCATCGGATGCGTGATAAAAGAACCTTTAATGATGTTGTTACAACTGTTGCAATTCCAACAAGGTAATGTGCCTTTGTATGTAGTTTGTAGGGGTTTATTGGTAGTTTGTTTTATTATTTCCCCTATGTTTTTATTCCTTGTATACGCAAATGTAGGTTCCTGGTCAAATATATGATTAAACTCCTGTTCCAGCTTTAACATTGGCCAGTGTTTTTTTATTATTTTTTGAACACTTGACTTTTTGAGGAGTATTTACACACACAAGTTATTAATTCTTCCTTTGGTCTCTTTTGTGTTGACAGCAAATCATTTCTTGTTTTTTTGTCACTGCGTTTTGTGGCTTCTGTTAATACCTTATTCGGATATCCTCGTTCTTTGAATCTTTGTAACATGTTCTCCCTTTGTACTGATTCTCTGGATGGGTCTGATACTATCCTTTTTACTCTTAACAATTGCGAGTATGGAAGATGGTTCTTTAGTGATTGTGGGTGATAACTGGTATATGCCAAGGTGTTGTTCCTGTCTGTATTTTTCTGTATAAATCGGTATTGAATCCTGTTTGTGTCTTTGTGACTCTTACGTCCAAATATGTTATAGTGTGATCATTTATTTCTGATGTAAATTGGATTCTCTCATCTATTCGATTGAGTTTCAGTATTTCTTCATTTAGCGTCTCACTCGTTCCTTTCCATACAATGAATATATCATCTATGAATCGTAGATATAATTTAGTATGTGTTTGCCACATTTGTGAGTTGAATATGTGATCCTCCTCGTATTGATCCATGAAGATATTAGCGTATGTGGGGGCTGCACAATTTCCCATAGATCTTCCAGTCTTTTGTTGGTACCACCTGTCTTGCCATTTAAAGTAACTGTGCATAAGAGTAAATTCTAAAAGTTCCATAAGGAATATTTTCATCCCTTCTTCATATTCCATATTTAGTAGTGCTTTCTCCACTGCTTCAATACCCAGTTGATGCGGGATAGATGTATAGAAAGATTTTACGTCTATTGTACACAATACCAATTGTTCCTCTTGACTTATTGTAACTTGACTCAATTTGTTTATAAAATCTGTCGTGTCTTTAAGATAGGTTCTCATATTGGAAACATATGGTTGTAAGTATCGATCAAGGTACTTTCCTACTGGTTCATGTATGCTACCCCTTGTCGACACAATGGGTCGGCACGGGGTCTCTCCGACAAGGGGTAGCATACATGAACCAGTAGGAAAGTACCTTGATCGATACTTACAACCATATGTTTCAATATGAGAACCTATCTTAAAGACACGACAGATTTTATAAACAAATTGAGTCAAGTTACAATAAGTCAAGAGGAACAATTGGTATTGTGTACAATAGACGTAAAATCTTTATATACATCTATCCCGCATCAACTGGGTATTGAAGCAGTGGAGAAAGCACTACTAAATATGGAATATGAAGAGGGATGAAAATATTCCTTATGGAACTTTTAGAATTTACTCTTATGCACAGTTACTTTAAATGGCAAGACAGGTAGTACCAACAAAAGACTGGAAGATCTATGGGAAATTGTGCAGCCCACATACGCTAATATCTTCATGGATCAATACGAGGAGGATCACATATTCAACTCACAAATGTGGCAAGCATATGCTAAATTATATCTACGATTCATAGATGATATATTCATTGTATGGAAAGGAACAGTGAGACGCTAAATGAAGAAATACTGAAACTCAATCGAATAGATGAGAGAATCCAATTTACATCAGAAATAAATGATCACACTATAACATATTTGGACGTAAGAGTCACAAAGACACAAACAGGATTCAATACCGATTTATACAGAAAAATACAGACAGGAACAACACCTTGGCATATACCAGTTATCACCCACAATCACTAAAGAACCATCTTCCATACTCGCAAGTGTTAAGAGTAAAAGGATAGTATCAGACCCATCCAGAGAATCAGTACAAAGGAGAACATGTTACAAAGATTCAAAGAACGAGGATATCCGAATAAGGTATTAACAGAAGCCACAAAACGCAGTGACAAAAAACAAGAAATGATTGCTGTCAACACAAAGAGACCAAAGGAAGAATTAATAACTTGTGTGTGTAAATACTCCTCAAAAAGTCAAGTGTTCAAAAATAATAAAAACACTGGCCAATGTTAAAGCTGGAACAGGAGTTTAATCATATATTTGACCAGGAACCTACATTTGCGTATACAAGGAATAAAAACATAGGGAAATAATAAAACAAACTACCAATAAACCCCTACAAACTACATACAAAGGCACATTACCTTGTTGGAATTGCAACAGTTGTAACAACATCATTAAAGGTTCTTTATCACGCATCCGATGAAAGGACACAGAATTAACTTGCAAGTCAATGCTACATGTGACACATCAAATGCAATTTATTTGCTCAAATGCCCATGCGGAATGGCATATATGGTCAAACTGAAAGAAATTGAAAACTCGTTTGAATGAGCACAAAAGCAACATTAGAACCCATCAGAGGAAATCTACAGTAGCGAATCATTTTGATGAAGCAAGTCATAACATAAGTCAACTCAAATGGTGTGTATTGGAAGTCATCAAAAAACAAGAAGAGTAGACAACCACAATAGACTATTACAGAGAGAAATCACTGGATATACTACTTGAACACCTTGAAACCCAACGGGATGAATTATCGGGTTGAATTTTCATGTTATCTTTGACAAAAGAACTCTTCAATAATAATTGTAATCTTCAAGATAAAATGCATGTATATTGATTCTAACTATTTTGTGGTGAAATGTTATGACGCATCAAGGCGAGCTTTAAACATCCAGGTATATGAGTTTGGGAGGTTAAATTGTGTTAATATAACAATCAAGTATCAGTATTAGGAAGCGGCAACCCCTTTCTATATCTATTAACAGCATGTCGAGATAAAGAGCTTGTCACTTTAACTATTACACGTCACGCGCAGCCCGAGCGTACACACTCGGTGAAACGCTGTTTGAAGCTAACAGAAGCGGTAAAGCGGTAAGCCAGGGCTTAAAATCAAAGCGGAAGATGGGAGGAAAGCAGTAGAGGATTGTATACAGATTAGTACTCGTATATCGCTGTGTGAATAAGCGCAGAGGGATTTGCCAATCATGTCGATCTAACGATGCACAAAATAGAATAGTAGCACAAGGGTAGACGAGGGAATTGAAAAGCATTAACTGGTTAGCGGAAGTGACTGACCGAGTTTAAGGTCATACGAACAACTAACTCACAGTTAGCATAATGGTCTTAGTTTTAAATCAGTGTTATTTTGATATTCAGTGGTGATTTAGAAAACAGCCTATAAAATGTTATTTTTGAATTTGTAGGTACTCCCGGAAGAAGGCCAATGGGCCGAAATGCATAGGAAGAGGGAGAAAATAAAGCCTTAAGATGCATTCTGGGAAATGAAGTATATGAGTAAAATAAGTTTGGAAGAAGAAATACGATGAAATATTGTGAATAAAACAATACATTGAACTAAATATTGGAGAAACTTTATTGGCAAGTAAAGATAGAAGGCTCTAACAAGAGCACATCAGTCCAGTGCCTAGGACGTACCCCAACTGTTTTGGAGTACGCAAACTCAATGATTACGTGCACGCTACAATCAGGAAGCGGTACTCTGAGCACGGTATTAAATTTGGAGATATGGTCACAAAGGAGCTGTGCGTCCTGACCACATTATCATATGAGTCAACACCTGAACCTCGGACGCAGCACGCAAACAGCTTGAAATGGCATATGAAGAGATAACACATCTAACAGAGTTAAGGGCGGAAACGTTCAGCCCGCCGATGAAGAAGTATCAAGGATTATGCGTTAATCCACGAGGTCACCACTGAATATCCTACAGATCGCACAAAGGAACAGCATGTGAAACAACTACTTTATCTATCAAGAAAGGAAATTAACCAACGTTTGCATGCAAGTACTATGATAAAATACCACAAGGCGCAGAGGATTCTTAGGGGTTTGAGAATCCCTAAGACCGTCATTGTGTAAAAACGTTCAAAGATTCAAAGATAAATGGTATGCAATCCTAAACAAGTGTTCACTAGACCTCATTCTATTAATAATTGAAGAACTATCAAGCATTTAGAGGAACTTAGTAAAGAGATATCGACAGTAAAGGCAGAACTTGATAAAACTATGAGTCCAGAAGAGTTAGCAGAGACATTAGAGGATATTAACAACCAACTACAAGAACACACACAAGAAGTGAATGAAAGAAAATTAGGAAGTCTCGTAGGACACGATTGACTACAAATTGGGAGAAGCTTATACATGGGCTGACTTAAACGCCAAAAGGAGACAGACTAAACCATACAGCGCTCATACGGATACCTCATCTTCAGAGGGCGGACAGTAACTTCAGTGAGAAACCAAGAAGAACAGCACCAACGGAGGGATCACCATCAGCATCCACTAGTAAAGCCTCATCCTCTTCTTCTTTTGAAGTAGGCCGAATCAACAGGACGACCAGGCGGGGTCAAAGAAAAGGACAAGGAAAAAGAAAAGGAATTGCCACAAACTCGCACTGTAACTGGAAAAGGGCTAGAGGCAAGTAAGAATGACATCAGAAAATCTTGTGATTAATATTTCTGATTCACATTTCAATGAATGTGAGTTACGCACGCTGCAAAAGGGAACATCGTTTGTACCGACAACATACTGACCGGCTGGAACTTGAGATTAGCTTACAAACTAATGAGAAAGTTAAGACTCCGGCATTTCTTTAATAATGTAATCACTGAGCGTCAAGAGAAAGGAGAAGACTCATTGAAAGGTCTAAAGTCAAGAGCACATACGTTGCGCTAATCAGCCACAAAAGTTTGGACACATTTGAACTTCTGGTCAGGCAGGACATAGGACAACTTAATTTCCATAAGAGGCAAAAACAAAGAACTTAACAGTTAAAGAAATGGGAATTCTAAAATCCATAGCAGCCAACACTGAAGTCATATGTCAGAAAGCTGATAAGGAGGCGCCTAGTGATTTTAAACACCAGCTACTACCAAGAACAAGTGGAAACACATTTGTCAGATCAAAACACCTACATGAGTCTCGACTCAAATCCTACAGATGAATTTAAGAAAACTCTCAGCACATCACTGAAAAAGCATATGGAGGAGGTATCATTAATGACAAGGTGAAGAAATTTTTGACTTCAACAAATCCCAGAAGTCCGACGTTTTATATGGTACCAAAGATACATAAAAATTTGGAGAGACCCCGTGCCGACCCATTGTGTCGACAAGGGTGTATACATGAACCAGTAGGAAAGTACCTTGATCGATACTTGCAACCATATGTTTCCAATATGAGAACCTATCTTAAAGACACGACAGATTTTGTAAACAAATTGAGTCAAGTTACAATAAGTCAAGAGGAACAATTGGTATTGTGTACAATAGACGTAAAATCTTTATATACATCTATCCCGCATCAACTGGGTATTGAAGCAGTGGAGAAAGCACTACTAAATATGGAATATGAAGAAGGAAGAAAATATTCCTTATGGAACTTTTAGAATTTACTCTTATGCACAGTTACTTTAAATGGCAAGACAGGTGGTACCAACAAAAGACTGGAAGATCTATGGGAAATTGTGCAGCCCCACATACGCTAATATCTTCATGGATCAATACGAGGAGGATCACATATTCAACTCACAAATGTGGCAAACACATACTAAATTATATCTACGATTCATAGATGATATATTCATTGTATGGAAAGGAACGAGTGAGACGCTAAATGAAGAAATACTGAAACTCAATCGAATAGATGAGAGAATCCAATTTACATCAGAAATAAATGATCACACTATAACATATTTGGACGTAAGAGTCACAAAGACACAAACAGGATTCAATACCGATTTATACAGAAAAATACAGACAGGAACAACACCTTGGCATATACCAGTTATCACCCACAATCACTAAAGAACCATCTTCCATACTCGCAATTGTTAAGAGTAAAAAGGATAGTATCAGACCCATCCAGAGAATCAGTACAAAGGAGAACATGTTACAAAGATTCAAAGAACGAGGATATCCGAATAAGGTATTAACAGAAGCCACAAAACGCAGTGACAAAAACAAGAAATGATTTGCTGTCAACACAAAAGAGACCAAAGGAAGAATTAATAACTTGTGTGTGTAAATACTCCTCAAAAGTCAAGTGTTCAAAAATAATAAAAACACTGGCCAATGTTAAAGCTGGAACAGGAGTTTAATCATATATTTGACCAGGAACCTACATTTGCGTATACAAGGAATAAAAACATAGGGGAAATAATAAAACAAACTACCAATAAACCCCTACAAACTACATACAAAGGCACATTACCTTGTTGGAATTGCAACAGTTGTAAGAACATCATTAAAGGTTCTTTTATCACGCATCCGATGAAAGGACACAGAATTAACTTGCAAGTCAATGCTACATGTGACACATCAAATGCAATTTATTTGCTCAAATGCCCATGCGGAATGGCATATATAGGTCAAACTGAAAGAAAATTGAAAACTCGTTTGAATGAGCACAAAAGCAACATTAGAACCCATCAGAGGAAATCTACAGTAGCGAATCATTTTGATGAAGCAAGTCATAACATAAGTCAACTCAAATGGTGTGTATTGGAAGTCATCAAAAAACAAGAAGGTAGACAACCACAATAGACTATTACAGAGAGAAATCACTGGATATACTACTTGAACACCTTGAAACCCAACGGGATGAATGATCGGGTTGAATTTTCATGTTATCTTTGACAAAAGAACTCTTCAATAATAATTGTAATCTTCAAGATAAAATGCATGTATATTGATTCTAACTATTTTGTGGCGAAATGTTATGACGCATCAAGGCGAGTTTTAAACATCCAGGTATATGAGTTTGGGAGGTTAAATTCGTGTTAATATAACAATCAAGTATCAGTATAGGAAGCGGCAACCCTCTTTCTATATCTATTAACAGCATGTCGAGATAAAGAGCTTGTCACTTTAACTATTACACGTCACGCGCAGCCCGAGCGTACACACTCGGTGAAACGCTGTTTGAAGCGAACAGAAGCGGTAAAACGGTAAGCCAGGGCTTAAAATCAAAGCGGAGATGGGAGGAAGCAGTAGAGGATTGTATACAGATTAGTACTGCATACGCTGTGTGAATAAGCGCAGAGGGATTTGCCAATCATGTCGATCTAACGAGCACAGAAATAGAATAGTAGCACAAGGGTAGACGAGGGGAATTGAAAAGCATTAACTGGTTAGCGGAAGTGACTGACCGAGTTTAAGGTCATACTGAACAACTAACTCACAGTTAGCATAATGGTCTTAGTTTTAAATCAGTGTTATTTTGATATTCAGTGGTGATTTAGAAAACAGCCTATAAAATGTTATTTTTGAATTTGTAGGTACTCCCGGAAGAAGGCCAATGGGCCGAAATGCATAGGGAGAGGGAGAAAATAAAGCCTTAAGATGCATTCTGGGAAATGAAGTATATGAGTAAAATAAGTTTGGAAGAAGAAATACGATGAAATATTGTGAAATAAAACAATACATTGAACTAAAATATTGGAGAAACTTTATTGGCAAGTAAAGATAGAAGGCTCTAACAAGAGCACATCAACCAGTGCTCAGGGACGTACTCCAATTGTTTTGGAGTACGCAAACTCAATGATTACGTACACGCTTACAATCAGGAAGCGGTACTCTGGAGCACGGTATTAAATTTGGAGATATGGTACAAAGGAGCTGTGCGCGTCCCAACCACATTATCATATAAGTCAACACCTGAACCTCGGACGCAGCACGCAAACAGCTTGAAATGGCATATGAAGAGATAACACATCTAACAGAATTAAGGGCGGAATCGTTCAGCCTTCGCCGATGAAGAAGTATCAAGGATTTATGCGTTAATCCACGAGGTCACCACTGAATATCCCACAGATCGCACAAAGGAACAGCATGTGAAACAACTACTTTATCTATCAAGAAAGGAAATTAACCAACGTTTGCATGCAAGTACTATGATAAAATACCACAAGGCGCAGAGGATTCTTAGGGGTTTGAGAATCCCCTTAAGACCATCATTGTGTAAAAACGTTCAAAGATTCAAAGATAAATGGTATGCAATCCTAAACAAGTGTTCACTAGACCTCATTCTATTAATAATTGAAGAACTATCAAGCATTTTAGAGGAACTTAGTAAAGAGATATCGACAGTAAAGGCAGAACTTGATAAAACTATGAGTCCAGAAGAGTTAGCAAAGACATTAGAGGATATTAACAACCAACTACAAAAACACACACAAGAAGTGAATGAAAGAAAATTAGGAAGTTTCGTAGGGACACGATTGACTACAAATTGGGAGAAGTTTATACATGGGCTGACTTAAACGCCAAAAGGAGACAGACTAAACCATACAGCGCTCATACGGATACCTCATCTTCAGAGGGCGAGACAGTAACTTCAGTGAGAAACCAAGAAAGAACAGCACCAACGGAGGGATCACCATCAGCATCCACTAGTAAAGCCTCATCCTCTTCTTCTTTTTAGAAGTAGGCCGAACCGAACAGGACGACCCAGGCGGGGTCAAAGAAAAGGACAAGGAAAAAGAAAAGGAATTGCCACAAACTCGCACTGTAACTGGGAAAAAGGGCAGGAGCAAGTAAGAATGACATCAGAAAATCTTGTGATTAATATTTCTGATTCACATTTCAATGAATGTGAGTTACGCACGCTGCAAAAGGGAACATCGTTTGTACCGACAACACATACTAACCGGCTGGAACTTGAGATTAGCTTTACAAACTAATGAGAAAGTTAAGACTCCGGCATTTCTTTAATAATGTAATCACTGAGCGTCAAGAGAAAGGAGAAGACTCATTGAAAGGTCTAAAGTCAAGAAGCACATACGTTGCGCCAATCAGCCACAAAAGTTTGGACACATTTGAACTTCTGGTCAGGCAGGACATAGGACAACTTAATTTCCATAAGAGGCAAAAACAAAAGAACTTAACAGTTAAAGAAATGGGAATTCTAAAATCCATAGCAGCCAACACTGAAGTCATATGTCAGAAAGCTGATAAGGGAGGCGCCCTAGTGATTTTAAACACCAGCTACTACCAAGAACAAGTGGAAACACATTTGTCAGATCAAAACACCTACATGAGTCTCGACTCAAATCCTACAGATGAATTTAAGAAAACTCTCCAGCACATCACTGAAAAAGCATATGGAGGAGGTATCATTAATGACAAGGTGAAGAAATTTTTGACTTCAACAAATCCCAGAAGTCCGACGTTTTATATGGTACCAAAGATACATAAAAATTTGGAGAGACCCCCGTGCCGACCCATTGTGTCGACAAGGGGTAGCATACATGAACCAGTAGGAAAGTACCTTGATCGATACTTGCAACCATATGTTTCCAATATGAGAACCTATCTTAAAGACACGACAGATTTTATAAACAAATTGAGTCAAGTTACAATAAGTCAAGAGGAACAATTGGTATTGTGTACAATAGACGTAAAATCTTTATATACATCTATCCCGCATCAACTGGGTATTGAAGCAGTGGAGAAAGCACTACTAAATATGGAATATGAAGAAGGGAAGAAAATATTCCTTATGGAACTTTTAGAATTTACTCTTATGCACAGTTACTTTAAATGGCAAGACAGGTGGTACCAACAAAAGACTGGAAGATCTATGGGAAATTGTGCAGCCCCCACATACGCTAATATCTTCATGGATCAATACGAGGAGGATCACATATTCAACTCACAAATGTGGCAAACACATACTAAATTATATCTACGATTCATAGATGATATATTCATTGTATGGAAAGGAACGAGTGAGACGCTAAATGAAGAAATACTGAAACTCAATCGAATAGATGAGAGAATCCAATTTACATCAGAAATAAATGATCACACTATAACATATTTGGACGTAAGAGTCACAAAGACACAAACAGGATTCAATACCGATTTATACAGAAAAAATACAGACAGGAACAACACCTTGGCATATACCAGTTATCACCCACAATCACTAAAGAACCATCTTCCATACTCGCAATTGTTAAGAGTAAAAAGGATAGTATCAGACCCATCCAGAGAATCAGTACAAAGGGAGAACATGTTACAAAGATTCAAAGAACGAGGATATCCGAATAAGGTATTAACAGAAGCCACAAAACGCAGTGACAAAAAAACAAGAAATGATTTGCTGTCAACACAAAAGAGACCAAAGGAAGAATTAATAACTTGTGTGTGTAAATACTCCTCAAAAAGTCAAGTGTTCAAAAAAATAATAAAAACACTGGCCAATGTTAAAGCTGGAACAGGAGTTTAATCATATATTTGACCAGGAACCTACATTTGCGTATACAAGGAATAAAAACATAGGGGAAATAATAAAACAAACTACCAATAAACCCCTACAAACTACATACAAAGGCACATTACCTTGTTGGAATTGCAACAGTTGTAACAACATCATTAAAGGTTCTTTTATCACGCATCCGATGAAAGGACACAGAATTAACTTGCAAGTCAATGCTACATGTGACACATCAAATGCAATTTATTTGCTCAAATGCCCATGCGGAATGGCATATATAGGTCAAACTGAAAGAAAATTGAAAACTCGTTTGAATGAGCACAAAAGCAACATTAGAACCCATCAGAGGAAATCTACAGTAGCGAATCATTTTGATGAAGCAAGTCATAACATAAGTCAACTCAAATGGTGTGTATTGGAAGTCATCAAAAACAAGAAGGGGTAGACAACCACAATAGACTATTACAGAGAGAAAATCACTGGATATACTACTTGAACACCTTGAAACCCAACGGGATGAATGATCGGGTTGAATTTTCATGTTATCTTTGACAAAAGAACTCTTCAATAATAATTGTAATCTTCAAGATAAAATGCATGTATATTGATTCTAACTATTTTGTGGCGAAATGTTATGACGCATCAAGGCGAGTTTTTAAACATCCAGGTATATGAGTTTGGGAGGTTAAATTTGTGTTAATATAACAATCAAGTATCAGTATAGGAAGCGGCAACCCCTTTCTATATCTATTAACAGCATGTCGAGATAAAGAGCTTGTCACTTTAACTATTACACGTCACGCGCAGCCCGAGCGTACACACTCGGTGAAACGCTGTTTGAAGCGAACAGAAGCGGTAAAACGGTAAGCCAGGGCTTAAAATCAAAGCGGGAGATGGGAGGAAAGCAGTAGAGGATTGTATACAGATTAGTACTCGTATACGCTGTGTGAATAAGCGCAGAGGGATTTGCCAATCATGTCGATCTAACGAGCACAGAAATAGAATAGTAGCACAAGGGTAGACGAGGGGAATTGAAAAGCATTAACTGGTTAGCGGGAAGTGACTGACCGAGTTTAAGGTCATACGAACAACTAACTCACAGTTAGCATAATGGTCTTAGTTTTAAATCAGTGTTATTTTGATATTCAGTGGTGATTTAGAAAACAGCCTATAAAATGTTATTTTTGAATTTGTAGGTACTCCCCGGAAGAAGGCCAATGGGCCGAAATGCATAGGGAGAGGGAGAAAATAAAGCCTTAAGATGCATTCTGGGAAATGAAGTATATGAGTAAAATAAGTTTGGAAGAAGAAATACGATGAAATATTGTGAAATAAAACAATACATTGAACTAAAATATTGGAGAAACTTTATTGGCAAGTAAAGATAGAAGGCTCTAACAAGAGCACATCAACCAGTGCTCAGGGACGTACTCCCAATTGTTTTGGAGTACGCAAACTCAATGATTACGTATACGCTTACAATCAGGAAGCGGTACTCTGGAGCACGGTATTAAATTTGGAGATATGGTACAAAGGAGCTGTGCGCGTCCCAACCACATTATCATATAAGTCAACACCTGAACCTCGGACGCAGCACGCAAACAGCTTGAAATGGCATATGAAGAGATAACACATCTAACAGAATTAAGGGCGGAAACGTTCGCCTTCGCCGATGAAGAAGTATCAAGGATTTATGCGTTAATCCACGAGGTCACCACTGAATATCCCACAGATCGCACAAAGGAACAGCATGTGAAACAACTACTTTATCTATCAAGAAAGGAAATTAACCAACGTTTGCATGCAAGTACTATGATAAAATACCACAAGGCGCAGAGGATTCCTAGGGGTTTGAGAATCCCCTTAAGACCATCATTGTGTAAAAACGTTCAAAGATTCAAAGATAAATGGTATGCAATCCTAAACAAGTGTTCACTAGACCTCATTCTATTAATAATTGAAGAACTATCAAGCATTTTAGAGGAACTTAGTAAAGAGATATCGACAGTAAAGGCAGAACTTGATAAAACTATGAGTCCAGAAGAGTTAGCAAAGACATTAGAGGATATTAACAACCAACTACAAAAACACACACAAGAAGTGAATGAAAGAAAAATTAGGAAGTTTCGTAGGGACACGATTGACTACAAATTGGGAGAAGTTTATACATGGGCTGACTTATACGCCAAAAGGAGACAGACTAAACCATACAGCGCTCATACGGATACCTCATCTTCAGAGGGCGAGACAGTAACTTCAGTGAGAAACCAAGAAAGAACAGCACCAACGGAGGGATCACCATCAGCATCCACTAGTAAAGCCTCATCCTCTTCTTCTTTTTTAGAAGTAGGCCGAACCGAACAGGACGACCCAGGCGGGGTCAAAGAAAAGGACAAGGAAAAAGAAAAGGAATTGCCACAAACTCGCACTGTAACTGGGAAAAAGGGCAGGGGCAAGTAAGAATGACATCAGAAAATCTTGTGATTAATATTTCTGATTCACATTTCAATGAATGTGAGTTACGCACGCTGCAAAAGGGAACATCGTTTGTACCGACAACACATACTAACCGGCTGGAACTTGAGATTAGCTTTTACAAACTAATGAGAAAGTTAAGACTCCGGCATTTCTTTAATAATGTAATCACTGAGCGTCAAGAGAAAGGAGAAGACTCATTGAAAGGTCTAAAGTCAAGAAGCACATACGTTGCGCCAATCAGCCACAAAAGTTTGGACACATTTGAACTTCTGGTCAGGCAGGACATAGGACAACTTAATTTCCATAAGAGGCAAAAACAAAAGAACTTAACAGTTAAAGAAATGGGAATTCTAAAATCCATAGCAGCCAACACTGAAGTCATATGTCAGAAAGCTGATAAGGGAGGCGCCCTAGTGATTTTAAACACCAGCTACTACCAAGAACAAGTGGAAACACATTTGTCAGATCAAAACACCTACATGAGTCTCGACTCAAATCCTACAGATGAATTTAAGAAAACTCTCCAGCACATCACTGAAAAAGCATATGGAGGAGGTATCATTAATGACAAGGTGAAGAAATTTTTGACTTCAACAAATCCCAGAAGTCCGACGTTTTATATGGTACCAAAGATACATAAAAATTTGGAGAGACCCCGTGCCGACCCATTGTGTCGACAAGGGGTAGCATACATGAACCAGTAGGAAAGTACCTTGATCGATACTTACAACCATATGTTTCCAATATGAGAACCTATCTTAAAGACACGACAGATTTTATAAACAAATTGAGTCAAGTTACAATAAGTCAAGAGGAACAATTGGTATTGTGTACAATAGACGTAAAATCTTTATATACATCTATCCCGCATCAACTGGGTATTGAAGCAGTGGAGAAAGCACTACTAAATATGGAATATGAAGAAGGGATGAAAATATTCCTTATGGAACTTTTAGAATTTACTCTTATGCACAGTTACTTTAAATGGCAAGACAGGTGGTACCAACAAAAGACTGGAACATCTATGGGAAATTGTGCAGCCCCCACATACGCTAATATCTTCATGGATCAATACGAGGAGGATCACATATTCAACTCACAAATGTGGCAAACACATACTAAATTATATCTACGATTCATAGATGATATATTCATTGTATGGAAAGGAACGAGTGAGACGCTAAATGAAGAAATACTGAAACTCAATCGAATAGATGAGAGAATCCAATTTACATCAGAAATAAATGATCACACTATAACATATTTGGACGTAAGAGTCACAAAGACACAAACAGGATTCAATACCGATTTATACAGAAAAAATACAGACAGGAACAACACCTTGGCATATACCAGTTATCACCCACAATCACTAAAGAACCATCTTCCATACTCGCAATTGTTAAGAGTAAAAAGGATAGTATCAGACCCATCCAGAGAATCAGTACAAAGGGAGAACATGTTACAAAGATTCAAAGAACGAGGATATCCGAATAAGGTATTAACAGAAGCCACAAAACGCAGTGACAAAAAAACAAGAAATGATTTGCTGTCAACACAAAAGAGACCAAAGGAAGAATTAATAACTTGTGTGTGTAAATACTCCTCAAAAAGTCAAGTGTTCAAAAAAATAATAAAAAACACTGGCCAATGTTAAAGCTGGAACAGGAGTTTAATCATATATTTGACCAGGAACCTACATTTGCGTATACAAGGAATAAAAACATAGGGGAAATAATAAAACAAACTACCAATAAACCCCTACAAACTACATACAAAGGCACATTACCTTGTTGGAATTGCAACAGTTGTAACAACATCATTAAAGGTTCTTTTATCACGCATCCGATGAAAGGACACAGAATTAACTTGCAAGTCAATGCTACATGTGACACATCAAATGCAATTTATTTGCTCAAATGCCCATGGGGAATGGCATATATAGGTCAAACTGAAAGAAAATTGAAAACTCGTTTGAATGAGCACAAAAGCAACATTAGAACCCATCAGAGGAAATCTACAGTAGCGAATCATTTTGATGAAGCAAGTCATAACATAAGTCAACTCAAATGGTGTGTATTGGAAGTCATCAAAAAACAAGAAGGGGTAGACAACCACAATAGACTATTACAGAGAGAAAATCACTGGATATACTACTTGAACACCTTGAAACCCAACGGGATGAATGATCGGGTTGAATTTTCATGTTATCTTTGACAAAAGAACTCTTCAATAATAATTGTAATCTTCAAGATAAAATGCATGTATATTGATTCTAACTATTTTGTGGCGAAATGTTATGACGCATCAAGGCGAGTTTTTAAACATCCAGGTATATGAGTTTGGGAGGTTAAATTCGTGTTAATATAACAATCAAGTATCAGTATAGGAAGCGGCAACCCCCTTTCTATATCTATTAACAGCATGTCGAGATAAAGAGCTTGTCACTTTAACTATTACACGTCACGCGCAGCCCGAGCGTACACACTCGGTGAAACGCTGTTTGAAGCGAACAGAAGCGGTAAAACGGTAAGCCAGGGCTTAAAATCAAAGCGGGAGATGGGAGGAAAGCAGTAGAGGATTGTATACAGATTAGTACTCGTATACGCTGTGTGAATAAGCGCAGAGGGATTTGCCAATCATGTCGATCTAACGAGCACAGAAATAGAATAGTAGCACAAGGGTAGACGAGGGGAATTGAAAAGCATTAACTGGTTAGCGGGAAGTGACTGACCGAGTTTAAGGTCATACGAACAACTAACTCACAGTTAGCATAATGGTCTTAGTTTTAAATCAGTGTTATTTTGATATTCAGTGGTGATTTAGAAAACAGCCTATAAAATGTTATTTTTGAATTTGTAGGTACTCCCCGGAAGAAGGCCAATGGGCCGAAATGCATAGGGAGAGGGAGAAAATAAAGCCTTAAGATGCATTCTGGGAAATGAAGTATATGAGTAAAATAAGTTTGGAAGAAGAAATACGATGAAATATTGTGAAATAAAACAATACATTGAACTAAAATATTGGAGAAACTTTATTGGCAAGTAAAGATAGAAGGCTCTAACAAGAGCACATCAACCAGTGCCCAGGGGACGTACCCCAATTGTTTTGGAGTACGCAAACTCAAGGATAGAGTAATACCAAACATGGATTGCAGGTTAGGTTTAATCTTGGCTGCACATGAGGGTCTGGGTTCTGCGCACGCAGGAGTTACGGCGACAGTTTCTTTACTGAAACAACGCTATTGGTGGCCAGGGTTAACAAAGCAGACCAAAGACTTTGTCTGAAAATGCGATATCTGTCAACAGATAAAAGGGTCCACCGTAGCTCCCCCAGCGCAGACACCATTGTTAATATCAGACAGAGGGCTCGCGTGCATTTACCTGGAAAACTGCGGCCCCTTACAATCTGATGGGGCTTACAAGTATATCATGGTGGCAGTGGATTCCTGTTCAAGATTCTTATGGGTATGGCCTCAGCGCTCGGCTGACGCTCGAACTGTTATAAAAGATTTGCGTGTCTTCATAGGGACATACGCAGTTGGCACATTATATTCTGACTGTGGCCCCGCGTTCAGCTCTAGGGCTTACAAGGAAGCCATGGGAAGTTTGGGTGTAGCATTGCGGTACTCCTCTCCGTACCATCCTGAGGGAAATTCAGTTGTGGAGAGGAAAAACCGGGACTTAAAGCAATTTTTAACAGCTAGGGTATTAGGCTCGGGTGGTAGTTGGGTCAATCACCTATTTGGGGTCCAGCGGGCCCTTAATAACCAGCCAAGAAGCTCTCTGGGAGGTGCAACTCCATATGAGGTCCTGTTTGGGACAAGAATGTTGGTACCTGATCTCGATTGTGAAGGCACAGTGGCGGATAAAAAACCGTTTGACATCAATAAACGTTTGGCTGTTTTACAGGATCTGAATGAATCCAGAGCCTCCTTAAGTAACGTAGAGGCAAGGAAACCGCCACTGTGGAAGTCAAGTCAGCTTCGGCAAGACCTGCCTGGATTCCTAAAGTTGGGGATCTGGTCAGAGAAAAGATTGTGGACAAAAAAGAAATCGGGCCATCCTATTGAAAGCCTGTACCTGTCCTGGCCGTTGAAGGATCAAGAACTGTACTTCTACCGCCTCTTGCCAGAAAAGAAAAGAGATTCGTCTCAATCGATCTCATCAAACCATGCTATGTGGCCGATACTAAATAGTAGGCCTCGTGGGCTCCTGAGAAGCCGACATCCTCCTCTTGCTACAATATAGGAAGTTCAAACTGAAAGACTCATAACATTTGAAGAGTCACCTTTACAAAGCAATGGAATCAATAATACTGCAATGGAACTAGTTCCCCTGGACACAAACTCTCAAAATCAAAGTGAAAGACAAATTTCAATTCAAGCTAATAAAGATGTCTATGTCAACATGCCTCAACAAGAGCAATCCACAAGTTCAATAAAACCTGCTGAGCTACCAAACATAGATCGGACTGCATCTGGCTATTTCATCAACTTCGATACCTCTTCATTGGATCCAAGTGAACCTGAAACATCGCCAGCCCAAATTTCTTGCAAACAACGGATCAAAGACTTTTTTAACTTTCTTAGAAAAACTTATTTAGTATCACCTTGGCAGAAACTTTGGATAATCACTGGTATTTTATTTTTTATTTTCTGGTTAGGATTAGTAATAACTTTCCACTTGCTCATCAATGGAACTTATCTTCAACAGAGCTCTGCAACGTCAAAAGTAAACTTAATTTTAAAACCTCTTTTACCTTTTTTCGAAATTCCAAATTGAAACCTTTTGACCTGCATGGCTTTCAGATGCTTGTAGTTGTTCGGACTATACGGACACTTTAGAGCCACTACTTGACTGATTTTTTGTAAAACACTTTTTAAGGGTTTTTTAACACTTTTTAACTTCTCTTAAAACTGTTTTTATTATTTGTTGCGTACAAACCTCTAGATGCCTTGGTAGTACGCTAGAATTTAGTAATGTCGTCCAGTCGGATGAGGAGTGGGTGTTATATTTCATATAGGTACCCCGATATAGGTCTAGGTATCATCATAACCCTTCACCTACATTCTCTCCTATACTACATACATAACAGATTTGGAGGACTGACCTTTTACCCAGTTACAATACTACACATAAGTACATAGGGTTTTTCCCTGGACACTGGCCTCATAAATTATGCATGAGAATTCTTAGTTTCTTGGAATCACAGCAGGACCATCATCTCCAGCATAATAACTGTGTATAAAGTTCATTCTCGATGTCATCCTAAGTCCGACACTGGCACAGCAAGGTAGAACCCCTGGGGATACCTTAGGGTATATAAACACCACATCTTGCTGAGATAGTCAGAGGAGATCACGACTTCCATGTCGACACACTGACGCGAGACGTTGAGGTTCCTGCATGCAGATACTCCAGCTCGCAGTGGTCTGACGTCCCTCGCGGGGTGTTCAGCTCGAGACCAGAACGAGGTCCCGCAGGCTAACATCAGGTAATGGTGTTGGCTTTATCCTAGAGGGATTCTTGGCTTTACACCTATTCACATGCTAGGTACACTTAGGTACATCTAGTTAGGGTGCATCATAGGATACGCATTTTTAGTGCCATGTATTTTATATACTTGCCTATATTTATGATTTTAGCAAAATGATAGAAACCTACCATCTGTTTACTTTCTTAGTGCTGCTACTCATATATATATGCTACTGTCTACTGGTGATTTCAGTGCACTTATTTTACGCTAGAATAACGTCTGTTCAATAAATACCTATTGAAAATATCCCAACCGTTTATTCTGTGTTTCTCTCTGAGAGCAAGTGAACACGAGTGACTGAGCGAAAAGTAAGTTAATGTTTCCATGGTCCTGAGGGATCAGGGTTGTCATGTTCGATAGTTGCCAAGAACTATTCTCTCCTTGGTAAGAGGAGGTTATAGTGGCATTGCGAGCTAGCTGGTACACAGGCCAACATACCCGGTGGGGTGTCTGGAATCAGTCTGGACACCAGCCCTGCAGTGTATGTTGTCTAAACGCGCAGATCCTATATAGGTCTTATAGGAACTACACGACAACTTAAGTAACTACACTAAATGATATTGTTTGTTTGTACTACTACTTAAACTGCAACAATACCACGTTTCACTGATGTTTTTCTTGCTTGTTTGCTTTTAGGTTCACAAGAGAAGAGACATCACCCACAGTACTGCCAGACAGAAGGCCTCTGCACAACGTGAAGCATGACTGACTATCCAATACGGTCATCTCTTCAGCTTGTTGTGAAGCTTAGTGCCACTGCCAACTGACAGCTTCAAGATGGCCCCAAAGAAAGGTGCTGCCAAGAAAGTGGCTAGTGGGGAGCAGAAGAAGCTGATTTTCACCACTGGTATGCAGACCGCAACATTTTTCAGGAAAGTTGTGCCTGCCACACCGGCTGCCTGCGAGCAAGCTGAGAGCAGCACTCCTGCATCAACAGCACCACCTCCCCAACCTAAGCCCAGGACCATGTCTGTCAGTGAGGCAGTCAGTTCAATCTTGTCAACTCCAACGAGTAGTGATGATAAAACAATTGGAATTGTTTTGTTCGCAAAGTAGTACACAATTGTTTCAGGAAACACAGCAAAGTGGACAACAGCCGCAGCCAGCAAAGGATTTGTCCGATGTTGGAGCAGAACAGGAGGTTGAGCTTCTATCAGAGCAAGAAGTTGAACCTCCTCTTTTAGAATCATTAGCTCCCACATCTCCAGCAAGGAAAAGGAAGGGTACTACAGCACCATCTTCTCCAAGCACCACTTCTGATGATGATGATAGGGACATGGAGTGGATCCTGACAGAGACTAGGAGACAACAGGAGAGGCAAGGGAAAAGAAAAGTTCCAGAAAGACTTAGACGTATGGAAGGGGATGAAGAGGAGGATGACAATGACGAGGTAGTCATGGTAGAAGGTGACACAGAGGAATATAATAATATAATAATAATAATACATTTATAGAGCACCTGGCTACCCCAAAAGGTGTGTCCCCGCGCTAGAAGCACATCAGCAGGTATGGGTTAATAGCTGGACTAGAGATTGTAAAGCCAGGTTTTCAGTCCTCTACGAAAGACTAGTTCGGATTTCTCCGCTCGTAGCTGAAGAGGAGTGTATTCCAGTTCTTGGCCGCTAGATAGCCAAAGGATCGAGCACCCATCCTCGCTTTCCTTATCTTGGGAATCTTGAGTAACTGTACTCCTGTAGATCTTAGCTGTCGACCAGGATTGTAAGGGGTGAGGAAGTTGTGCAGGTAGGTAGGGCCTATCCCCTGTAGGCTCTTATGACAGAAACACATGGCTTTGAAAAGAATTCTCTTCTCAATTGGCAGCCAATGAAGGGCGTCAAGAGCTTGTTTTGATGACGCTTGCCTTGGTAGATTAAGAACAAGGCGTGTCGCTGCGTTTTGAATACGCTGGAGTCGTTTCATGTGGACTTTAGATGCACCCAGATACAGGACATTCCCATAATCAAGTTGCGAGGTCACCATGGTGTGGACTATGGTTTTCCTAACTGATATAGGGAGAATGTCTAGGTTTTTTTTTAGCATCTTCAGGGTGCCAAAGCATCTCCCTGACACCTTTCTAGTTTGGGACTCAAATGAGAGTTTAGGATCTAGCTATACACCCAGGTTTTTTACTTTTTTTTACAGTTTTGGGCTCTGGGTTAGGCCCCAGTACCTGGGGCCACCAGGCTGTGTCCCAGATAGAAGGTGATTTCCCAGCAATAATGACCTCTGTCTTGCTCCCATTCAGTTTGAGGCAGTGGTTCGACATCCATGCGGCTAGTTCCTTGAGACATGATGAGAACTGTAATGCTGACTCACCGGAGTCTTGTGCAAGGGTCACCACAAGCTGTGTGTCGTCCGCGTACCACACCATGGTGACATTGTAATTGTCCATAATCCCCGCCAAAGGTCCAATATACAAATTAAAAAGGGTGGGACTCAAAGTAGATCCCTGTGGGACCCCTTGACGGAGTGGCAGCATTTTTGATCGGTGGGGGTGTTGTACAACCTGGAAACTCCGATCTTCCAAGAAAGATCACATCCATTGTAATGCTACCCCATCCAGTCTGCACTCCTGTAAACGCTGAAGGAGTAGCTTGTGGGATACCGTGTTGAAGGCGGCACTTAGGTCTAACAAGACCAAGGCCACCGTCTGACCTGCATCCGCCTGTCTCCGTATGGTTTCTGTTGCAAAGAGGAGAGCGGATTCAGTAGAAAAAGAAACCAGATTGAGTAGGATGTAGAAGGTTGTGTGAGTTTATATGTTCCACCAATTGTTTGTTCACAACCTTTTCAGCGAGTTTGGATATGTAGGGGAGCAGAGAGATGGGACACAGATTATCCAATAGCTCGGGGTTGGCTGATGGCTTTTTCTTTAGTGGTATGACTGTAGCATGTTTCCACACCCTAGGAATCTCTCCGCCCCTAAACGATGTGTCTATTAGTTGCTGGATTTTAGGTATTATCACTTCAAAACCCTCTTTTATCCTGTTTGGTGCCGCTGGATCGGCCGGGGAGCCAGATTTAATTTTTAGAGCTATTTCCTCGAGCTCCAAAATAGGGGGAGCAATAAACGCGCTCAGGGATGGGTTACATGGTTCATTAGATACCTCTTTAGGTTCACTAAGGCAATTTTGAGCTACCTCAGGGAAAGAGTTGTATATCGTAGATACTTTTTGTAGGAAGAAGTCCTACAAAAATCAGACATTGCTATTCAACCAGCTCCGAGGGGTGTGGCACAGGTAGCACCGCCACCAGCTCTCATATTTGCAAAGCTCCAGCTGAGACCTGCACCAACCCCTGCCTCAGGATAAGCAAACAGACAATCAAAGACATGCCCACCTACATCCAGTTTGTCTTCAGTTGTTGGCAGGTAAAAAAGTACTCTTCCCCAGTTTGGGACTTTTTACAGTTAGCAAAGAGGGGAAGCACACTGCAGTATGTACCATTTGCCACACAAATGTTCGTCAAGGCAAGCCTGGTACACATTATTTTACTGGAGGTCAGACAACCCGTGTGAAAAAACACCACACAATCAAGTGGGTGGAGCACCTTAAAAAAATTGCTGAAGGTGGTCATGGTGGTGGGAAGTGCCAAGGAACATCAGCTTCAAGTCCAATCACGGGGAAGAGGGTTACATGTTCTTCACGCAAAGCAGCCCTGTCCCCAGCAGTGTGCCAGCAGATTCACCCACCTCAGCGACTTCACAATAGCACCAGAGGGCTCAGAGTGAGATATTGGAAACACCGTGGCATACAGTGACTTCTCCCACATCACGACGCACATTGAGTCTACCACTAGCATCAAATTATCAAAAGATGCCTGTGTCAGTGCCCCAAGAAAAGAAGAAAATCCAGGCTACTAACGGGCATGTTTAGGCAGGAGGGGCCCTACGAGCGAAACCACCCAATCACACTCTTGTAGAATGGGAAGCTGCCAAAAAGGTTAGCGCTGGACCTCCTCCCTTTTTCATTTGTGGAAGGAGTGGGATTTTTAGAATTTGTGGCAGCCATCTGCCAAAAATGGAAGGTACTAAGTAGGACCTATTCTGCCAGATTGGCTGTTCCAGCGCTGCATCACGATGTGCTGCAGTTGGTTGGACAAACTTTGCAGCAAAGTGTTGTTCACACCATCCACCTGACGAAAGACATGTGGACCAGTTGTCAGGCAACTGATTACATGTGCATCACTGCACACTGGATCTCTTTTGCAGTGGTAAAGCAAAAGATATCTTCAGGTCTTGGCCCTGAAGAAAGTTTTAAGAGCATTCAGCGGCATACAACAGTGGCCATGTTTGCCATGGAGAAATCACATACAGCTGTATGAATGGCTGCAACCCAGAGTTCTTAGACTTGGATTTGTTGCCACGGACAATGGCAATAACATAGTGACGGCCATGTCAGACGGAGGCTATTTTAGGGTCCTGTGTTTGGCCCATTGCATCAACCTGGTGGTGCAAGACTTTCTTATAAAGGAAGATATAGTCAGCAACATACTGACCACCTGCAGAAGAATTTGCACCCATTTCAGCCATTCTTTTAAAGCCCATAAGCAGCTGTGGATTATTCAGTGTAATAATAGAGCACCAGTTAAAGCCCTGATACAGGAGGTGCCAACAAGCTGGAACTCTACCTTTTACATGCTGCAACGTTTGTTTGAGCAGTACAAACAGATCAGTGACTATGTCATTCAAAGAGGAGGGGATGCAGTTGGGAAAGCTCTGACCATGGATGCAGACAAATGGGGCCTAGTCAAATGCCTGACACAGATGCTACTCCCTCTTGAGATTTTCACGAGGGAAGTTAGCAAAGAGGACAGTACGATGGGCCAAACTATCACGGTGCTGCATCTCCTACAAGACCAGGTAAAGAAGGCATCTGAAGGTTTTGCCCCTGCAGGTGCATATAAGGTTGCAGCATGACATCATCGAGTCCAAAGAGTACATATGTGCCACACTACTTGATCCATGGTACAAAAAAATTCTGCCCACTTTCATTCCATTTTATGAAGGGGATGTTTTAAAATACAAGAGGTGGATTTTAGAGCAGGCCGGAGACTTGGAAGAAGAACAGCTAGGACTTCAAATCCTACCCCACAGTTCTGGAGTGTCACCTTCAACTTCCAGAGAGGGCAGTCTTGTCTCACAGCAGCCAACAACACCATCAACCAGAACACCGGCAACAACAGCAATTGAAGGACCTGACCCAACCCCTGCACTGTATTGGTTTCAATTGGCAGGGCTCAAGTCCAGTGCGGAGGTGATGGCAAAACAGATAGAGTAAGTGGCAGTACCAATGACCATCCGCAGGATGTTCCAGGAGTATCTGGATGATCCAAAAGAGGTCTATGTGGGTCAAAATCCATTTATGTATTGGTATGGGAAGATGTGCCAATGGCCAGAGCTCACCAGGCTAGCAATAAAGTATCCGGCTTGTCCTATTGCCAGTGTGTCTACTGAACGTGTGTTCAGTGCAGCAGGTGTGGTCATCACAGTGTAAAGGACCAGTCTCTCGCCTCAAAATGTGGAGCAATTGACTATGATCAAAATGAACCAACATTTTATATTACACCATTCCTGAAACAGCAGCACAGGAGGAAGAAGAGGGTGACTGGTCCAAAATTGCATCCAATGTGTTAGCTGACCAACTTCTGGGTGAACCACCTGAGTTTGAGGATGAACTCTACCTCCCGGACTAAGTGTGCCAGTGCCCCCATAGAACTTTTAAAATGTTCTCGTTGAACTTACTTCTTTCTTTGCAAAAAAACATTAAAAACAATAAGCTAGAGAAACATTATTATTTTTGTGTCAGAGTCATGCTGCCCCTCATTTTTTTATTAGTCACATATATATTGCTGGATTGTTTTTAGACCAGTGTGCATTGAAGAAGCCTCCATAATTCCTTCATGACATTGGGGATAATGCCTGCCCCCCCTCAAATGCCTATTGCCTAAAGCCTATCCCTCTTTGCATCACTTAGTACTAGAATGGCTGCCCCATATAATCATTTATTATGTACAGGACTGCCTGCCAATATCAAATGCCATTGTGTTGCCTGCATCAAAGATGATTCAATACCCACTACCTGAACTACCCGTGCTTGCCTTGGATTGGATGAGGTAACTTCAACTATTGCAATGGTGAGTGATTGATTGCGTGAGTGATGATTTATGTTGATTGGGGATTCATGTGGTGGCAGACACTCAGGGAGGGTGTGTGTTGAACAGCAATATGGAAAATTTCTTAAGATGATTATTGATTTGCATTGTTTGAAGCTTGAGTGAGGGGTGCTCTTTTTTTCCCTGTAGGTGATGATCAGCCCTTTCACACTTAGGCACATTTAATTAATTGCAGGCGTGTTCTCCTTTTTTTCTGGTTCGAAACCGGTCCTAGGATGCTTGCTTCCAATCCAGGGAGGACCTGGCCTGGCAGTTCGGGCTGGACTGTTCCCATGAGGCACAGGGTCAAGACTGATTTGCATATGGCTGGGTTCACACTGGAATGGCATGGTGAGCAAAAAAACGATGGATTTAGGCCCAGATCTCTGTACTGGGGTGAATGTATGGCATTGTTCTGCATTCTGTCCATCAATTTTTCTTTTTGCATTTGTCACCCCGGGTGGGACGGGAATGCCCAGACGTGGGTCCCGTGCTCTCCATGTCACTGGAGTCAAGCTATCCTGGCTGATGAGGGGTGAAACCCCGAAACCGGTCCTAGGATGCTTGTTTCCAGTCCAGGGAGGACCTGGCCTGGCAGTTCAGGCTGGACTGTTCCCATGAGGCACAGGGTCAAGACTGATTTGCATATGTCTCGGTTCAAACTAGAATGGCATGGTGAGCAAGAAAATGATGGATTTAGGCCCAGATCTCTGTACTGGGGTGAATGTATGACATTGTTCTGCATTCTGTCCATTAATTGTTCTTTTTGCATTCTTTAGACACCAGAGCAGTTACTTTAGTAATGAAACAAAATCCTATGGAAAATATTGCAATTCTGTTTCATTCTCTACTTGTTCTTCAACAGCAGTGCACTGCACTCTACGTCGATCTTGCTCGGGTCCTCGTGATACATGATGATGATGATGACTGGTCTGGTAGTGGTACGGGGTTACTCTGAGTCACTCAGGACTGGAGGAGTATCATGGAAGAACTCAGGGCAGGACTGGGAGATGCAGGACTTACTCATCAACAGCAAGAAGCAAGAAGTTATTGAGTATCAACTTCAGTTCAAAGGTAAACCATAAGTCTGAGGCCTAGTACTACTATTTGGAATAGAGAGAGGTGCATTGGTGAAATGCTGCTGTGTGTGTGTGTGTGTGTGTGTGTGAGTGTGTGTGTGCGTGTGCATGTGTGTGTGTGTGTGTGTGTGTTGGACTTGTGGCAAAAGTTAAACTCTGAGTCCCCCTCTTGTTTTTTTGCTCTGCCTCTACTTATGTTGATACACTCCTCATGAAGCTTACCTTCCTTCTGTCCTTCTCCTTGACTCTAAAATACAGTTTCTCTTTTACAATCTACAGGCCTTCTTTTAGTCTCCTTCATGAATGAAAGGGGAAAGCTAGCTGAGCTCAACAGCACTCTTGCTGCTTACCTGCCGGACCAGTGTAGAGAGTACACAAAGAATGGACATCCCTGAGCAGCATGCAGATGCACCACCCAATTTTGCAATACAGTATCATTTTTCTTTTAACAATCATATTAACTGAGAGAAGTGGCTGGGTGGGTTCACTCCCTAACCTAGAAGACAGAACATTTAGATATATGGTAAAGTGGGTCTCGGGGGCAGAAGGACTGTTTGCAATGCATGTATCTGTACTCTGTCATACTTACTCTTTTATTTACTTCTAACAACAGATTGATGATGAATGATGTGCTGCTGTTTATTGTCCAGATGAATGTTGGTCTTGTGTTGTAGTGTTTGCATTTGCCTTTGTCCAATGTTTCCCCAAATCCCATTACCCATCCATTCATCAAATCCCTAACCCTCTTCCCCTGAGCTGTGTGATTTATTGAGGTGTGGTTTAAATTACACCATCAATGAATCACACACTTGGTGTCTTCGAATCTTCGAAGCAGTAGCCCACACAAGACCATTACCAACCCGCGTATTAAAAATGATCCATAGTTTTTTTAGATATAGAATGAAGAACATCAGTCGTCAGCATCATCATCATTAAGGCCTTGTGTTGCCTTACCTTAAATGCCTAACCTAAGCTTGTCGACTCCAGACTTTGAGTCCATTTTTCATAACTTGTGGATTTCACAAATAATCCTGCTAGCTCCATATTAGCCTAAACTTACCAGTATACCATTTTTCTATTTGAGCACAATCAGGCATTCTCATTGTGTTATCATCATCACGTAGTACTCAGGTGGTATCAATTATTTGTAAATCTTTGATAAATATATAACCCACATACTAAGGGGTTGATTCTGATCTCGGTTGGAAGGGTTCCGAATCGGATTTGGCTTTGCCTAAATCGATCCAGAGCCCTTGTTTCTGACCGAATCGTTCCCAGTGCTGACCGACCAAGTACAATGCCTGGAAACCCTTAGCCCTGACCGAATCGGTTCCAAAAGGCATTCGGAGAGATCGAGCCTTTCGGGAGCCGATGCGTACAGCTCTATGGACTTGGTTTCCGAGCGAGCAAGTACGATGTACGATTCAGACAGCCTTTCCGATTCGGTTTGCCCAGAACGATAAGGCTGCCGGAATCAGTCTTTGGGGGCCCGTAGCAGGCCCCCCTTCACCCAGGGCCCTGCGGATCGGGCCCGTGGGGGTACCCAAGGTACCCCCCTTTCTAACAATGCACAATGTGGCAGGCACCATGGGGTGCCCTCCACAGGGTGCTAGGTTTTCCCCAGCCACCCCTTACTTCAATGGGAGCCTGTGTTCTTGTTCGGAAAACAGGCTCCCATTGAAGCCAATGGGAGCTCGATCGAATTGTATCCGGATGCATACAAATGCATCGTACTCGTTCGATCCAACACCCCCGATCCGAGTCGTACGGAAAGCATTCTGGAACCGAGTCGTTCGGTATGCTTTCTGAACGAGTGCACTGCGAAGTAAAACCTTGACAGTGAGGTGGACCACTGACCCCTGAGTCCATCGGCTACGGGTGCGGTGAAAAAAGCGCCCCGCGAAACAGCAAGGAATGATGGAATCGGGCTGCCGCGGCTGCGGTGAATTCAGCATGGCGGTGAGCGGGTGAAGGGCGAAGGAAGATATCGGACCCCCGAGGCAGCAACTAACTTCCCCGAACCTTCACATCAGTGGCGATTGGCGCAGTGGGACGGAACGTGACCTGCGATCAGGCCCCCGGGCTCTCCGAGTAAGTGGCAGTGGTTGGAGGGCGGCGTGAGAGGCAGCGGGGAGCCGCGCAGGGGCGTAATTGAGGCCCCAGCGTCGGAGGCCTGTCGGGCCTGCCGGATTAACACACTGCCTGAAGGTCCCTCTGCAATCAGCCCCCGCCTGGCCTGCCACCCTAATTGTCATCCTGCTCAGCCCACAATACACAGTAGCAGCAGCCTGGAGCGCCTGGGGGTAGGTGCCATCAAGGGGGCCGGCAGTTGTACAATCCAGGGGCCCAATTCACAGAACTAACTTAAGACAAAATCCTAAACTTACTACCATTTTGGTATTCACAGAAGGCACTTACTCATTTTGGTATTCACAGAAGGCACTTACTTACTCATTTTGAGTAACTTACTCATTTTGTGTAACTTACTCATTTTGGTATTCACAGAAGGCACTTACTCATCAATGAGTAAGTGCCTTCTGTGAATACCAAAATGAGTAAGTTACACAAAATGAGTAAGTTACTCAAAATGAGTAACTCAAAAGGAGTAAGTGCCTTCTGTGAATACCAAAAGTAGTAAGTGCCTTCTGTAAATACCAAAATGGTAGTAAGTTTAGGATTTTGTCTTAAGTTAGTTCTGTGAATCGGGCCCAATGTGGGGAAGCACCCCCCCAGGGCTCTGAAGCAGCCT
Source organism: Calotriton arnoldi (assembly GCA_963921515.1). Classification (NCBI taxonomy): domain Eukaryota; kingdom Metazoa; phylum Chordata; class Amphibia; order Caudata; family Salamandridae; genus Calotriton; species Calotriton arnoldi. Next base: position 898,011 of record CAWUFW010005969.1, on the reverse strand, counting down.
TTTGAGCACGTGGGGCACAGTGATCCATTGGATACAACAGGACCGGCAACCCGCAGGATGAAGCTGGGCGGAGCCAGTGGGGTGGTCCAGGGTCCAAGAGATAGGGCTTAGCTGGCGGCCCACTTCCCGGTGAGAAGGCTTACCATGCGGGGTGAGAGGAGAGGACATTTGGCGGTCCAGACTCGCCCCGGACAGCACCAGAGTTCCGCCATCTATTTTATGAGCCCTACCAACCACAAGAAGAGGTGACGCAGACCCAGGCACACGCAGGAGAAAACTCTGTATTTCAAAAGCCCAACATAAGGACGTGAGGCGAGAAGTTGGAGGTGGCCGGGACGCCCTGGATCGGACCCTGGGAAACCCGAAAGGCCGCTAGAGGGACAGATATTTCCCCCTCGGCAGGCGGCGGAGAGTACCGGAGCTGGTTTCGGTGCGCCTACGTGAGCCGCCACTTCAGAACACAGCAATGGCGAGCGGCAAGGGCCCTAAAGTGTCGGCCCAGAACAAACTGGCCAAATTCGCCTGGAACAAAGTGGGGGAGGGGCAGGACACAACGCAATTGGAAGCCCCAGATAAACACAGCAACTCCCCACCTCAGCGAGACCTCACGCTCCAATACATAATGGAGGCCATTACTGGGATACGTACCTCATTGGAAGCTCGCATTGACTCAGTGAATATAGAAGTGTCCCTTCTTCGAGCAGATCTTCGTAAAATGGACGCCAAAGTTAAAGACCTGGGAGACACCACAGCTGAATTGCAGAAATATACTATGCAACTTCAACAGCAAGTAAGCAAACTCCAAGACCAGCATACCGCGATGGAAAAACAACTGGACGAATATGAAGGCAGAGCGTGTAGGAATAGCATACACATCCTAGGCGTGCCGGAACGAGCGGAGGGGCCTGCAGCGGACCTCTATGTAGAGGATTTGATCTTGAAACACCTACAGCCTAAGAGACTCTCGAACTACTTCTCCATTGAGAGGGCCCATCATGTCCCGTGGGGGCGTCCAAGGCCGGGCCCCCCCACGACCACTTATTGCCCGGGTCTTCAACTATAGGGACCGAGACGTGATACTTCAAACGGCACGGGCCAACCCTCCGCTCAAACTAGACAACAGCGTGGTCACATTTTTTCCTGATTTTACCGCCAAAGTCCAGGCCCAACGTCATAGCTTTTTAGCAGTGAAGAACGAGCTGCGAGATAGGGAAGTGAAATACGCCATGCTCTTTCCAACAAAGCTTTGTGTAGAATCGGAGGGTAAGACGTGGTTCTTCTCCTCACCGGAAGACATCTGGGACTGGTTGGAGGGCTGGCGCAGAGTGGAAAAACCGCGCAGGGAACGCAATGGTGGCCTCAGAACGAACAGATTCACCCATGAGACGGAACCAGACAACGATCCAGCCCAGGCGGGGACGGGAGAGACGACGCGCAGCTGAGAAGAAGGACCTTGGGACTGGGACAGAGATTCACTGGTCGCAGATAAGTGGCCTGCGGGTGGTGGGGCGAACAGGGGGGACTCCCGGAAAATATACTCTTAACTTGGAGGTTTGGGCAGGCCGGGATGTGTAGTTGAGTCGTCTGCCGGAACATAGTAGTCACCCTCAAAATCGAGCTCTGATATGAAAGGGGTCGGTGGTCAATACTCAATTATATTGAAACGAGATGTAATGTTCATGTTGGGGGAGGGAGGGAGGGAGGGCTGCCTGCCAGCACCTTAGAAGTATTCAGGGGGGGGGAAAAGGCACTCTGCCTGGTTGGGGTGTGGGTAGTTCGAAATCTACTGGCAGGGGGGCAGGGAGGGGGGAGGCATGGGTGTTGCAGGAGGGGAGTTTGGGGAGTTTGGGGTTACAGATTTATTTGCGTTTACAAGTCACAGAAATTCTAGAGTCCTATCTGATTTCGGACATTGATGCTTACCTTAAAGGGGAAACAGTCACGAACCTTGTTGTTGGCTACACACAAACCAGTTTGAGCCGGAGTGGGCATGAGAGGCCTGCAAGACATAATGGTTGAGCCCTGGGGAGACGACGAAGGCTCCTGTCCTTTTACCCACTACACCTATGACAGAGGCTAAGATAGAAATGTCACTCTCTGTGCTCACTTGGAATGTGAATGGGATGGGGGACAAAATCAAGCGGGGTATAGTACAGCAATATCTTAAAAGACGGGCCCCTGACTTAGTGATGCTGCAGGAGACACACTTGGTGGGTAACAAATGCAAAGCCCTCACAAGGTGGGGATACAAGCTACTGGTACACGCTGAATACACTTCTGGTTCCCGTGGGACGGGTATCCTAGTTAAAAAACATCTGGTACTCACACCGACGCGCACTTGGGCAGATCCAAAGGGTAGATTTGTGGTCTTGGAGGCGCAGTGGCGCAGTGGGCGGGAAGGGCACTCAATGTGGTCTCGGTATACCTCCAGCCGGCACTCGGTAAGGAAGCATTGATAGACCTGGGGAAGATACTGGCAGACCTCCCCATGGACACCCTGATCTTGGGGGGTGACTTTAACATAACAATGGATGACCGAAGGGACAGACTTCCACAACGACCACTGACACGACCCCATACACGAATGGCGGAGTTTACCACAGCTCTGGGACTAACTGATATCTGGCGTTCGTTGCAGCCGGACGGAACCCAGCCCACCTACTATTCTAATGCACACAAGAGCTCATCCCGTATTGACTATTTTCTAACATACTAGGCAACAATCGGCCACTTCCAGAATCCTCATGCTCTACCGAGGGGGATATCGGACCACTCCCCGGTGTGGGTTGACCTTACATATTTTAATCGCTAACCACAAACCACCATAGTGCTCAGCCCTTGGTTGCTAAAAATCCCGGATATCAAGGAGGAGCTACTCACACAGATGACTAACTACTTTAAAGAAAACGTGGGGTCGGTGGACTCAGCGCAGACCATATGGGAAGCCTTTAAAGCGATACTGAAGGGGCAGGCCTTGGCCCTAAAAGTGGGATACATTAAAAAAAGACAGCAACAGATCACACAACTAGAAAGTGAACTCCAGCTGTTGGAGGAAGAAAGTATCCAAACCCCCTCGGAGGCGGCTACGCATCACCTGACACTCAAGCAGTCGGAATATCGGATCTTGGTGAGGGAACATATGAAAACCAAACTCCTCCACACCCAACACAAGCTCTATGAACTAGGGGATAGAGCGGGTAAATTATTGGCATGGTTGGAGAAGAGGGAACAGGGTGAAAGATGGGTGCCTAAACTGACTCTCAAAGATGGGACGCAGGTCTCCAACCCAAAAGATATAGCGGACGCATTCGCTGACCATCTGGAACACATTTACACCTCTCCACCACATACACGGCGGAAGATTCCCGCCAGCTGTTATTAAATAGTAATCTGCCTACACTCTCCAATGCTGATAGAGACGCTCTAGACGAGGTACTGACAGACGATGAAATCCAAAAGGCCATGACCAATATCCAGTCAGGGAAAGCGATGGGGCCTAATGGCATACCCATAGAATTTCTAAAAATGGTTGCCTCCCAGGCTGCACTTCACTTGCGGGCTATGTATGATGAAAGCTATGAGAGGGGAATTCTGCCGGATGACCAGCGGCTAGCGTCAATAGTCATTATTCGTAAGTCGGGGAAACCCGCCGATGACTGCGGCTCCTATCGGCCAATTTCTTTAATTAACGCAGAAGCGAAAATTCTAGTGAAATTGCTGGCCTTACGCTTGGCCTCGGTCATTCCGTCACTGGTCCATCCAGACCAATCTGGCTTCATGCCAGGGAGGAATACGGCGCTAAATATCCGGCGCCTCCATAACGTACTCGCGCGTCGGGAGTTTATAGAGGAGGACGCAGTGATACTCTCCCTCGATGCCTCTATGGCGTTCGATTCTATCGAATGGCCATATCTATTTGAATTCCTAAAACGCATGGGATTTGGCCCGAAGTTTCTGGGCTGGGTACGGTTGCTATATAGGGGCCTGCGGGGCCAAGTGCGAGTCAACAACCACACGTCTCGAATCTTCTCACTAAGAAGGGGCACGCGACAGGGTTGTCCCCTGTCCCCCCTAATCTTCTCATTGATGTTGGAACCACTAGCCTTGTGGGTGAGAAGAGATGTCATGCTGAGAGGGCTGAAATGGACAGAAGGGCATGATGACCGCATATCATTATATGCGGACGATATCCTGTTGTATCTCGCCTCCCCATACAAATCTCTAAACAGGGTTTTAAACATATTCACCAACTTTGGGAAATATTCGTGTTATGCGATTAACTGGAGTGAGTCGGTGTTATTTGTCCTTCGGGGACCGGTTCCCCGGCTCCCCACTGGATGCAAAGTGGAGGTGGCCCTTGATGGCTCTCGCTACTTGGGAGTCTTCATAACTCCGGACCCCCAACTCTTCTATGACCGTAACCTAGCCGCTCCCTTAGACAGGCTGTGCAACGATGTTAAACACTGGCGGTCCTTGCCCCTATCACTAGTGGGCCGCGCAGCTCTATTTAAGATGTTGGCCCTCCCACGTTTTCTCTATATTTTGCAGAACTGTCCCAATAAGGTCCCGGATGCCTATTTTGCGGGGGTGGAGAGTGAGGTCAGGACGTTACTATGGGATGGTGGATCCCCGCGAATAGCAATGAGCAAGTTAACCAAGGGGTGGTATGACGGGGGCATTGCCCTCCCTGACATTAGACTTTACTATTGGGCGTCACAGTTAATGGTGGTAAACCACTGGGTATATCGCTCCCCTTTGGATCCGGCTTATCTGTTGGACAGATATCAAATGGGCAGAGAGGGGTATATGGGTGCGCTGTATTCGAAGGCCCGGAAAGGAAAGTATTTCGGCCCCATAGCGCACACAGTTGCAATCTGACACCAGGCGAACTCCCGTCTGGGCTTGTCGAATGTACTGACCAAAGCCACACCACTGTGGTCTACCCAGCGACTCGGACTACTGTGTCACCAGCCTGGGTTTGATAAGTGGGACACTATTGGGATCTCCGTCATTGGGGACCTAGTGAGGAAGGGCGCTATCCTTACATTTGGGGAACTAAGAGAGCAATATGGTATGGCTCCAGGGGAGGCATTTAGGTACCTACAGATTCGACATGCCCTTACCACAGCCCTTCCCGACATGAGTGACATACCTGAGTCGTCCCCCTTGGAAGATCGCCTGCTAGATAGGCCGTTGCTCAATAAAGCCACGTCACTCACCTCTAAAAAACTGTGCAACAACCTACCAACATGTTTCACAAACTCCGAGGGAAATGGCAGATAGATCTTGGACCCATTGATGATGAGGAATGGCAGGAGGCACTGATGTCCCCGAGGGAGGCGGCCATCACTCTTCGTTTCCGATTAATCCAACTTAAGATCCTACATAGGTCATATCTCGCCGGGGTAACATTGGCAAAGATAGGCTCGAGACCTGATGAGCTCTGCTTGCGTGGCTGCCGTCAAGCCGCAACTTTTTACCATACGATTTGGGACTGCCCAGCAGTACGACCCATATGGGAGGGGGCCACGAGACATATACAAGATGCACTGGGGAAGGGACTTACCCTTACACCACGACTGGGCCTTCTCAATATATGGGAGCAGACTGACCTCACAGAGGTGGAACAGCAACTAACCACACTGGGCTACACTTTAGTTAAGCGGGAAATTGCGAAAAAGTGGGGGGTGGCAGATAAGCCCTCCCATCAAATGTGGATGAGGGAGGTCGACAAATGTATGATAGCTGAGAAGGAGGTATTTAAATCGAGAGGGTGTCCAAAGAAGTGGGACAGAAAATGGGGCAAATGGAATGTATATAGAGGCGACATATGTGTTTCCCCAACGGTGGAAATGGAATTGCAGCGCTCTGGAGGGCGATTTCTGGAGTTACCATGACTGCACCTGGTTTATTCTCTCTAATGGTTCGATGTACTGTATAACCTGCCAAAATGTTGATCAAGTACTGTATGTGACTCTTACTACCGTGAAATTAATAAAAATATATTTAAAAAAAAAAAGATAGTTAGAGAAGTATAAGCCTAGACTCTATAATTAAGTGCTATGCTATCTCTAGTCTTAAGTTACAAGCACATAAACAGGCTGCATAAAACTACTTGAAGGCAGCAGTGCACAGCAAAACTAAAATAAACTACTTCCGGCATAAATTTAGATTATAAAAATAGTATTTAGGATTAATATTAATTTACAAAGCACCCCACCCTCTCTACCCAAACAACATGCACACCCCTCTCCCAAACAAAACTGACCCAAGCCCAAAACTCAAGATGTTCAAGAAAGTATCTTTAGTCCCACTCCCAACTCCCTTGCTACCCTCTCCACCCAACCCGAACAAACAACAAATCCCTCCCACCAAAACTAAATATTTAAAAAAGGGTTAGAAGAGGGCATTATGGACATTGGTCCGGAGCTGGTCTATGCTCTGCTCCATCGAGGTGAGCCGGCCCTCGATAGTGTCCAGCCACTGCAGGATGTGGTGCAGCAATGGTCTGTTGCCATTCTGGTGGGGGGATGGCAGCAGTTGGCTGGCGGCAGTGCTGGCAATGGGATGACCGGGAGGCTGAGGGGGACTGGCTGCACTGGTGCCCGGCAGCAGTGCATTTATTTCTTCCTCCTCCTCTTCCAGGACCACCAGCTGCTGGTATTCCTGCTGGATATGCTCCTGCCTCTGCTGCCGCAAACAGGCCACTCTCTCCTGCCTGTTGTGTGGTCCAGCTAGACCAGCAGGAGCAGCTATATTGAGAAAAACAAAAAAGACAAATTGTAAATAATGCTCTGTGCAAACAATTGTTTTAACTAACAGCGTGGCACAGTAGCAGTACATTGCTGGTCCCCTAGGGCCATTGGAATTTATTTGATATGATGATTATGATTAGGAGAATCACAAGGTCAATTTTATGTTTTCTTTTACCCACACATGTTGCCAAACATAAAAAAGCAGTTACTGTGTGGCAGAAAAGTAACGGGCAGACTGGCAAAGAATAACATCACAGGATTGAAAAAACAGCGATTGGATTATTTCTTTCTTCTAAAGGCTTTTCAAGTAACTATAAAACAGAGTCAGACTTCTCATTGATGAGTATGGCTTTATGTACTATTATGGAGTACGAGTTGTGTGTGGTGCTAAAATAATGAAGCCATGCTCCTTGCTAGCCAGCCCATCTCCTAGTTTGCTACTGGCTGCAGCTGTAGTTGACAATTATTTAATTCCAATTGCCCTGCTCTTCACCAAATGCATTTCTCTTTCTACCATTTCTCTAAAGACACAGATGAATAATAAATAAGATACTACGTCACTCAGACACTCATGTATGAAATGCAGATATTTATATAGTATCCTGTTTCCCGTAAAGTAGACTTTGAGGAAAATGAATCTAATAGACTGCACTACAGGTAAAGGAACAGATTATATAGATTTTATTTGTCACATTTGTCACTGTATATCCTTATGCCAAACTTGATATCAAATAATGCACTTACTCCCACTTCACACTGTGGCCTCGTCCGCCACCACATTTTCCAACAAATCCATTTGCTGGGCAAGAACCAAGGAAAGGAAACTTTATTTTCTCTACTGCAGGGGGTAGGATAGAGTGATTAGACATGTAGAGTAGAGCTTTTTTATATTTAATAGAGGGGCAACTACACTGATCATCAATTCGTCATCTTTGGCTTATTCAGTCATGGTTTAATTCACAAGGGAAAATTAATCTGTTATGGGAAACCATGATATATGTTCTGGAATCACTTCACATGGGTATCGCATGATTAAATGTGGCACATGCCAAGAATGGCCCACTCACCCTTTCACTCATATACCATTTCCTTTCTTTTAAGTTACCTTCCATTCTTTCATAACTCCCACAAGCCATCAAAACTCATTACTTGAGATTTTGCTGCATTGCAGATAGAAGAGTCCAAAATAACTCATCCATTTTGGCTGGTAAAGTTCGGGGGGTTTCACCTCACAGTCATTTTTGATGACGGCTGCGAGCGACGCTATGGCAATAGCTAGTGAGCATAGTACCAGTGCCCGCCCCTGCTGCCGCTTCTCCCCCTGCAACTGAGCCATCGCCGTCTCCTCCTGCAGAGGCACTGGAGCCGGCATCTCCAATGTTCTGTGTGGCTAGAATATAAAACATTACACATAATTTAGATACCAGATATGCAACCCCAACTACAACAGCAATGCAGCACTACAGCTCAGTTAGCACGTATATTCCAAATATCACTCTGGGTATTTGATTGGTTGGTTCACAAAGTTAGACAAGCCAGACTTGGAATAACGCTCAATGAAAAACCTATGGTGTTGGGTGGCAAATGCAATGCGAGTGGGACCTCCTACTTTTTTTAAAGCCTTGCCGCACAATCATTGGAAAATGGTGGTGTACTGTAAGTATAAATGAACGGGTCTGCTGCACACTACACTGGGGGGGGGGGGTCCATGATGACCATGGCACTGTCTCGTGAACTGAACTGTGTTAGAGCTAGGCATAAGCAGGAAAAGGAAAGCCTTCTGAACAAACATACATGGTGATTTTTTTTATTTAAAATACTAGCTTACTTGGGCCTGCGATCTGAATCTTCACAAATCACGATAGATAGCACCAACATTCCAATAGACAAAAAAAAACAAAATTCTACGGTTCTACCCTAAGAAGTCCACAACAATCATAAAAGGACTTACTGGGATCTGCAGAGCCCTCAGCAGAGGCACTGGTGGTCGGCGCCAGCTGACCAGCTTGCCCCCGACCCTCGGAAATGTCTCTCTTCTTCCCCTTGAGTGCTGATGAAAGAAATTAAGAAGGTAAATAAAAATAGATAAGTGATTCTGTTAATAATCTCCACAAAATGTTTTATGAAAAGCAAACGAAGTCGCTAAAACAGATCACCTATAGTACTACCAGTTTCTTTCGACTCAAGTCTATCGACTGTTGTTAAATCCATATTCCAAATCTCCTTGGTGTATGTATCTCAGTCCAGGGCAAGCTGCTGGTGGAGAAGAGAGGTCTTTGGAGAGGAGCTGAGGTTTCTGTGACGGGAGAATATTCCACGCATCCGCAAATTTGGAACAAGGCAGGGTGAAATTTCCTTTAAATCAATATGGATCATTAATAGTAGGACACCCGGGGGGGCTTAGCTTGCTCGCGACCAAGATGGCCGCTTGAGCTGTGAGCTCCGAGTCACCGTTGTCCTATCCGTTAATTATCCGGCAACTGCGTAGTTGCAGACACATCCCGAGGCGAGATCTGGCCTCCGGACGACTGACGGAGGCAAAAGAACTAACTCCGACTCCGGTGCGACCCGAATTTGCAGAGAACCGTCGTCTGCTGGAGATCCGATCTGCTAGGCCCCGATCCCCGGACTAAAGTGGTGTTGCGAGGAGGCGACTGCCCGGTGTTGCCGCCCCCTGTGACCCAAGAGCGCGAGCGCTGTGCTCGGAGACTGGAGATTTCTGATCGGCGCACAGATACGGACCGGCGCCTGAAGCTGCAGTGCCCCTGGAGTGTAGGCGTGTCACCCGGTGAGGCGCTGTGAGGCTGCAGCTGGGGCCGCGCGGACTGGTCCTGTCTCGAGGACTTGCGGTGGGTAGAAGCAGCGTCCCACGGCACAGGGCCCGCGCTGCTGCCTCTGCCCTGTTGTTTCCAGTTGCGGAGGATTGCGCTCCGGTGTGCCTGCCTGCTGAACGCGCTGACTGGCACTGTGCCCTGGGAGCCTGGGGAACTCGGATGAGCTCAGCCTGCTGGACCCGCCATTTTTGAGGCCGCGGAGCGCCGGCGGGCCGTGTTGCGGCCCATGAGGGGAGCGGCCTGGTCGAGTGGTGCCCGCTCCTCCCCTCGGGGCTTTGACACTGGAATTGGCATCATTATTTGTGCAGCGTCTGTGGACAAGGTACTTTGGTGCTGGGGCTGTGACACACCGGAGTGCGCGAGGGGTTTCTGTCAGAGTGGTGCTACTGACTGCATCCTGGGCCCTAGAGGAGAGTGTCGGGGGCCGGTGGGGTCCCTTTCCACTGTGACAGCCCTGTTTGCTGGCTTGTGGCCTGTGGCTGCTTCTTGGCTCTTCTGGGATCTGCTGGGGGCGTACGGTGCTGTGAGCTGGGGCATTGATCTGGCATGTGAGGCTCGGGATAGCGGCGAAAAGGACTGAGGCGGACATTCCTGCAAGTGGCGATCTCACTGCGACGACTGCCTGGGTGCGTGACTTCGGCGTTGTGGCCCTGGACGGGTCAGGGCTCTGGGACCTGGAGGCGAAGACTACGGCACGTGCTGTGTGAAGGGTGCATTGCATTGTTCTGCACACTGTTTCTTTCTGTTTGGTGCTGCTGCCATGACCTGGTGAAGCCACCATCATTTGGCTGACTCCCCTGCCAGACCTTGTCCCTGACTCCGGGCGCAACGGAGTTTTGGATGCCTGCTCGTTAAGAGCTACCTGCCGCGAGGATGGGTAGAGTGGACAGAGCGCAGCCGAAGCTTTCATTTGAGCAAAAAAAAAAAAAATCCCGAGATGCCTCCACAGACGACGCTGCCAGAATCCAGGGACCGCCAGCTGAAGACTCGAACTCTGATATCCGCAGTATGCTGGTGGCCATGGAGAAAAGCCTGCAGAGTGGTATTTCGGCACTGGGAACCAAGATGGACGCCCTATCCTACAGGATGGACAGAATGGCGGAACGCCTAGATAAACATGCTGAAAGGCTGGACATGTCAGAGCGCACAATACCGGAAGTAGAGGAAGCGCACACCACCCTAGATACTGAACATAAACAGCTTGGCAGAGTCCTGCGGGTCTTGCAAGATAAAACTGAAGACTTGGAGGCGCGCTCTAGACGCTGCAACCTTCGCATTACTGGCCTGCCGGAGACCACACCAACTGGTAACATGGAACAATTCTGTTAGAAATGGGGGTCTCTAGTTGGCAATGGCTGGCCACTGTCCAAGTAGGGACCCTTCTTCCTAAGTCAGAGTGAGAGGGCTACACCCTTTGATAACCCCTGCTCAACCCTGTGGTAACGTAGCACGAGAAGCTAGGCTTATCTCAGAGGCAGTGTGTGAAGCATTTATGACCATACACAGTAACACAGTGAGGAACACTACAAAGGGACACCATACAAGTAGTTATCAAAAATAAGTATCTTTATATATAGACTTAACACAAGACCAATAACGATAAAAAGCCACAATACTGTAAAATAGGATTACTCTTGAAATGCTGCAAAAGTAGTTCAAAGTGTGCCAAGAGGAGTTCAGTTCAAAGCAGTGGTCTCTGCGACCCTTTTACTTACAAAGTACCTGGATTTCGTAGCAAAACCAACAAATTGTCGCAAAGAAGCTGTAGCGATGATTTTCTGCACGCGAGGCCGGCGATGCGATAAATCCTTGCTGCGAGGGAGGATGATGCGCCGATATGCTGATGCGTGCGGAGACGATGCGACAAACTTCTGCACGCTAGGCCGTTGATGCGATGACTCCTTGCCGCGAGGGAGGAGGCGATGCGATGATCCTGTTGCGTGTGCGATCAGGTTGCGATGTGAAGAACTGGCGCTCCGCGAGGGAGCGACGATCCTGATGCAATGCGATGAAAATGGCGGACGCCCGGCGTCCGCGCTGCGATGTCGTGAAGCGATGATCTCGGTGCGATGATCTCTTGGAGTTAGCGAGCACTTGGAAGCCCGCAAACGTGCGATGCGATGATCTTTGGAGTTAGCGAGCACTTGGCGGCCCGCAAACGTGCGATGAGTCGATCTTTAGTTGCGAGCACTCAGCGGCAGCAGCGCGATGATTTTCCGGGCGCTTTCGGCTGCGGCGGCTCGCAAACATGCGTTAGCGACAATTTCAGCACTCTCTTCTCTGTAGTAGAACTAGAGGCCCTGGAACTCACAGGAGCCTCACCTGCAGATAGAAATCCTCGCTGGGAGGAATCAGGAGGCTGGTGGTGAAGTCTGATGTGCCTGAGACTTCAACAGGAGGCTAGCTCTCTCCTAGCCCTTGGGTGATTGCTTTAGCAAGATCAATAAAAGTTCTCTCAAAGTCCTTTTCCCTCTTCTTCCAAGTCCAATGGTAACCACTGCAGGCCAATCCAAGAAACAGCACACAAGCACAAGGATAGTCACCTCCTGCATATTCCTTCAGTTACACGGACAGAGGTTCGTCTTGATGTCCAGGAGCAATACCCTTTGTAGGGGTTTCAGCACAGATATTTATACCCCAAAAGTCTTTGTTCTCAGAAGCTACAAGTCACTGAACCCAGCCAGAACCAGTTCTGCTCAGTCCTGGAGCACTTTGTTTACCAGGCTGCATCCTTCCTTTCAGAAAGAGGGGGTCTGCCATCAGACGCACAGTAGGAGGTGGAGCCAGCATTCACCTTGCCAGGCACAGCCCTATTCAGGTCAAGGAGCCACCCCTCCCCATACTCTAAATGCAGATCTCTCTATTCAACCCAGGTCTGACTCAGCCTGCCCTGTCCCTCCAAAACTAGACAGCCAATACACATAACAGCAGAGCACACTGGAGGGCTTAGGCAAGAAAATACCTACTTTCTAAAAGTGGTATTTTCAAACACAGAATATAAAAATAAACTTCACTAAAAGATGTATTTTATTATTCTGAGCTAAGGCATACTAAATTCGTTTTTCTACCATGTTCCTGGGGTCAGTTAGGACTATAGAATGTAATAGTCAAACTGCCCATTCTGGCCTATGGGGAACAGTTAGCCTTACAGTAGTGAAAAACGAAATTGGGTGTAATTCACTACCAGGACATGCTACACACACCAAGGCATGTCCTTTCTTACACATAAAATGCACCCTACCATAGGGGTGACTTACATGATGCCAAGGGAAGGTTCAGGGGCTGGGAAGTGGGTGCACTTCACAGCCAAGATGGCAGTTCTGGACTGCACACAGACTCTGCAGTGGCAGGTCTGAGACACACTTTACAAGCTGCTTCTGTGGGTGGCGCAAACCAGCGCTGCAGGCCCACCAGCAGCATTTGGTTTACCAGCCCTGGCCACACACAGGCCACGCTACTAGGGACTAACAGGTAAACCAAATAAGCCAATCATGGATATACCAATTCACATGTCATATTTACACAGGGAGCATTCGCGCTGTGGCACTGAAGGGCAGTGGCACAGCGCCCAGAGCATCTAACACCAGCAAAAATAGAGGAGACAACAGCGAAAAATGGAAGGGAGACCCACGCCAATGGTGCCAGGTCTAACACGTGTCCCCTCCAGCTGAAATGTGGGGAGAACTACCCATCCCCTTGGAAGTTCTCATCACTAAGGCGGAAAAATCTGGACAGACCATCAGCATTGGCGTGTTCTGTACCAGGGCGGTGTTCCACCGTGAAGTCCATACCCTGTAGGGAAATGGACCACCTCAACAACTTGGGATTCTCACCCCTCATCTGCATCAACCATCTGAGGGGCCTGTGGTCTGTCTGAACCCGGAAGTGAGTCCCAAACAGGTATGGTCTCAGCTTCTTCAGTGCCCAGACCACAGCAAATGCCTCACGCTCAATTGCACTCCACCTCTGTTCCCGTGGAAGTAACCTCCTACTGATGAAGGCTAAAGGTTGGTCTAGTCCCTCCTCATTTATCTGTGACAGAACGGCCCCCACCCCATGCTCTGAAGCGTCTGTCTGGACAATAAATTCCTTAGCAAAATTGGGCGCCTGGAGTACGGGTGCTGTACACATGGCAGTCTTGAGGGCATCAAAAGCTTTCTGACAGGTGTCAGTCCAGTTCACAATCTTTTGCTGCTTCTTGGAAGTCAGCTCAGTCAAGGGTGCAACAATGTTGCCATACCCCTTGACAAACCTCCTGTAGTAACCCGTGAGTCCTAAGAAGGCCCTCACCTGGGTCTGGGTCCTCGGGGGCTCCCAAGCCAGGATGGTTTCAATCTTGGGCTGCAGGGGCGCCACCTGGCCACTCCCAACCTGGTGTCCCAAGTACACCACAGAACCCTGCCCAATCTGGCACTTACTGGCCTTGATTGTGAGGCCTGCTCTGTGCAGCGCCATCAACACTTCCCAGAGGTGGCGCAAGTGGTCCTCCCAGGAGGAACTAAACACTGCAATGTCATCCAGGTAGGCGGCACTGAAATCCTCCAGCCCAACCAACACCTGGTTGACCAACCTCTGAAAGGTGGCAGGGGCATTCTTCATCCCAAAGGGCATCACACGGAACTGGTAGTGCCCATCTGGTGTGGAGAATGCTGACCTCTCTTTTGCCCTATCAGTTAAGGCGATCTGCCAGTACCCAGACGTCAGATCAAACGTGCTGAGGTACCGGGCAGCCCCTAACCGATCTATGAGCTCATCAGCTCTGGGGATGGGGTGCGCGTCGGTCTTCGTGACCGAATTGAGACCTCGGTAGTCCACACAGAACCTAAGTTCAGGGGTGGCACCAGACTCTGCAGCTTTTGGTGCCAAGACCACAGGGCTGGACCAAGGGCTGCTAGAGGACTCAATCAACCTTAGGGCAAACATTTTGGAGACCTCCTCCTTAATGTAAGCCCTGACCCTGTCAGTCACTCTGTAAGCCTTGTGCTTGACAGGAGGACTGTCCCCGGTGTCTACCTCATGGATGCACCAATCAGTGACACCAGGCACCAGGGAAAACAAATCAGAAAATTGCCCCAACAGTTGGTGACAATCTCTCTGATGCTCAGGGGTCAGTGTGGTGGAGAGGACCACACCCTCCACTGACCCATCCTTCTCTTCTGCACACAGGAGGTCAGGAAGAGGCTCACTCTCCTCCTCCATCCCAGCATCTGTGGCAAGAAGCATGCCCACTTCAGACCTCTCAAAGTGGGGCTTCAGGCGGTTCACATGCAGGACCCGCATGGGGTTCCTGGGAGATTGAAAGTCCACCAAGTAGGTAACTGGACTTTTGCGCTCCACCACCTCAAATGGACCGGTCCACTTATCTTGGAGCGCACAAGGCTCCACTGGGGCCAGTACCCAAACCTTCTGACCAGGTTGAAACTCGACCAGAGTGGCATTCTGGTCGTGCCAACGTTTCGTTTCCTCCTGGCTGGCTTCCAGATTTGCCTCAGCAACTTTTCTGAAACGCCGAGTCTGGTTCCTGAAGGCCAACATGTAGCTAAATACATCTTGGGGAGGTTTCCTGGGAGATTGCTCCCAGCCTTCCTTGACCAGACTCAGAGGCCCACTTACCGGATGGCCATAGAGCAGTTCAAAGGGACTGAACCCTAAGGACTTTTGTGGCACCTCACGGTAGGCAAACAACAGGCATGGCAAGAGGACGTCCCACTTACGCCTCAGGGTCTCTTCTAGGCCCATGATCATGCCCTTCAAGGTCCGGTTGAACCTTTCAACCAGACCATTACCTTGGGGGTGGTAAGGAGTGGTGAACTTATAAGTTACCCCACACTCCTTCCACAGACTTCATGTACTGGGAGATGAAGTTGGTCCCCCTGTCAGACACCACCTCTCTGGGGAACCCCACACGGGAGAAAATCCCCATCAGTGCACGTCCCACTATGGGGGCCGTCACTGTCCTGAGCGGAATGGCTTCAGGGTACCGGGTGGCATGGTCCACCAAGACCAGGATGAACCTGTTGCCCATGGCTGTCTTGGGGTCCAGAGGCCCCACAATGTCAATGCCCACTCGCTCAAATGGGGTACTAACAACTGGAAAGGGCTGGAGTGGGGCCTTGATCTTCCCCCACTCTTCCCACTTGCCTGGCAAGTCTCACATGTTCTGCAATAAGTGTCGGAGCTCTTGCGCATCTGGGGCCAATAAAAGTGGGCGGCCAGCCTCTCAAAGGTCTTGGTCTGCCCCAGATGTCCTGCCAATGGAATGTCATGAGCCAACCCCAGTAGGAAGGCTCTGAAGCACTCGGGTACCACCAGCACACGGGCTGACCCCAGCTCAGCAGCCTGAGGCTCGCTATACAGGAGACTGTTGTCCCAATAAATCAGATGTGAACCAGACATGTCACCTGCTGCCTGGGCTGCATCCTGATGCCGCATACCCTCAAGAGAAGGGCAAACTCTTTGCTGCTCACAAAATTCCTCCCTGGTGGGCCCCCCTTCCTGCTGCCAATGGGTCAGCTCAGGCAGGTCCCCCAGTTCGCTGATCTGCTCCCCGGTAGGCTCCAGGGCATCCCCCTCAGGGTCTGCTCCCTCCTGGGCCGTGGGAACCAAGGGGGCCGGCTTCCCGCGCCCCCTGCCCCTTCTCTCTAAGGCAGGGATCTGGGCCATACTCTCAGGCTCCAGGTCCTTCTCAACAACCTCCTTGGCCGCCATGGACCGAGTGGTAGCACACGCCCACTCAGGCAGACCCAACATCTCTAAGTGAGATCTCCTCTCCACTGTAGCCCACGGGGAGTTCTCTAAATCATTGCCCAACAGACAGTCTACAGGCATGGCGGGCCTCACAGCCACCTGAAGAGTTCTTGAGACCACCCCCCACTCAAAGGGAACCTGAGCCACCTCACATTGGCTCTCTGAGTTGTCTGCGGACACTACTGGGTAGAATGCATGGGGGACAACCTGCTCTTTGGACACCAACCGGGAGCTGACAGCAGTTACACTGGCTCCTGTGTCTGTTAGAGCCTCCACTCTATGACCATTGATGGTCACCCACTGCCTGTACTTTTTAGTGTTATCAGGCAGTGCAGGCTTAGGGACCATTTTAAAGTCTCCTAATGAGACAAGGGTCAACTCTACGGGATCCCACCCCTCTTGGGCACCCATCTCCTCCCCCCCCAGGGCTACACTAGCAAGCTGGCGGGGTGGTGCACGGGGTGGTGCACTAGTATCCCTCTGAGGACACTGTGGATCATAGTATCTGTGGCCCACTTGACCACACTTATAACAAGTAAGGGGCCCCCTCTGAACAGGTCTACCTGTCGGGGGCACTGACTTCTTCTCTTGGGGAGGCTGGGACACCACTGCTTGGTTCCCTTGGGAATTACTTTGGGGCCCTCTTTGGAACTCCCTCGGTTTACCCCTGTCCCCCCACTTCTCTGCTGGGGACCCTGCCCACCTTTGGCGAAGTCTCCCACTGGACCCTTGCGAACCCGGGTGCTCACCCAGCGGTCCGCTCTCCTCAGCAAGCTTCCTAGGGTTAGTCAGCTTGCAATCAATCAGGTGCTGGCGTAGCTCAGGAAAACAGTTACTAGATAAATGCTCCCTCTGCAATCAAATCATAAAGCTGCTCAAAAGTTTCTACTTTGCTACCTTTTACCCTTCATTCCATGGCTCTGCAAAAAAAAGACACATATTCAACCCACGTGGTACCCTCTAGCTTCTTGCAGGTCCTAAACCTCTGCCTATACATCTCAGGGGTCAAACCATAGCGGGTCATCAAAGCTTCCTTCATGTGGCCATAAACCATTCGACTTTCTGGGGGCAGGTCCAACAAGGTATCCCTCCCCTCACTCACAAAGCGTCCCCACAACCCCGCTCCCCAATCCTTCTCAGGGACCCGGTGGGACACCATGGCTAATTCATAAGCGGCAAACCATTTCCCAATATCTTCACTTTTGTGGAAATCCTTAATAACCTCCTTGGGTATATACACTCTATTCTCAGTATGCACTACAGGTATGCTGCCACCAGAGGGGGAGATCTCTACACTCTTTGCTTTAATCTCCAACCCCCTCAATATTCTCTCATGCTCAAGTTTCATTTTCATAATCTCAAATTCTAACTTCTTGTTCTCTAGGTCCCTGTGACGATCCATTTTAAGCTTAGCCATCTCCATATTATGCCGCCTATCTCTCTCCCTGTCCTCCATCTCTTCTGGGGACAGACCCCTGGCGGACACACTAGTGCCCGGACTGGAAATTGCTTTATCTCCCACCAGGTCTACTACTTCACCCTGCTGCTCTCCTGCATTCTCTTCCCCCTCCACAGGCTCTCCCATATTCTTAGGGGCATCCCTGGCTTCTAGCCAGGCCTTCAGCGCCTTGTAATACTTCTCCCTTCTAGTGAGACCTGTGATAGGGACTGTGAAGCGTTTGCAAAAATATTTGAGCTGCTTGGCATTGTAGGTTTCAAATTTCTCTTCTTCCCAGGAGAGATCCTCCGAGGCATTGGATCCGAGCTTGCCCATTGTAGCAATAACTGGCAATATTTTTTTTTTTTAAACATCTTTTTATTATAAACAACAACATAAATGCTTTCCATTCCAATTATCAATTATTCAGCAGTGGGTCAGCAGTTCCTAGTACAAAAGGTAAATCAAAACGTACATTCCCTCAGACCTCCCTGTGACCCCCCTCCAGCCCCGGAACCCACCCTAGTCTAGTATATATTCCCTTCAATCTGACCATAAATCCCCCTATACCCCATCCAAGCCCCCCAAATCTTTTCCCATTTGCGCGGGCAACCTCTGCTCTGATACACCACCCGCTCCGCCCGTTGGCACCAGTCGAGATCTTTTTTCCAGCCTCCCACAGAAGGCACCTCTCTCGCACCCCATAGTCTGGCTATATTTCGTTTTGCCACTATACCTGCTAGCGCGAGCCACATTGTCTCCCACTTGGGCCAAACCACCTCCCCGGTCACTCCCAGGACAAACCACCTGGCATCCAGCGGGACCGTGGACCCCACCACCTCTGACATGACCTGGGCAACTTTCGTCCAATAGTTCTGTATCAAGGGGCACTCCCACATAATATGAAAGAACGTCCCAGTCTCATTACACCCCCGCATACACTTATCAGATTCACAGTACCCAATACGATGTTGTACAGTTCGCGGTACATAAGAACGGTGCAGGATGCGGAGCTGGATCAGTCGAAATCGGGCCCTGATTGCTATCTCCCTTGGACTTTGTAGGGCCTCTAACCAATCATCATCCTCGAGTATGCCCACATCTGACTCCCAGGTTTCCCGCAGTGGCCCCAGGGGATCCGGCGCGTTGTTCATACGTTTTTTATAGGTAAGCGATATAGCCTTGTCGATCATGGGGTCGAGTAGCAGTCTATCCTCCAGCGGGGTGTATTCAGCCAATCTCTCCCCTCCTGCACATGGCGCCGCAAAGCATGCCGGACCTGGAGGTATCGGAAGTATTCCCCTCCCCCATCTGATATTCCGCCTGCATGGTGGCGAAGGGAATCATCTCGCCATTTTTCCAGATATCACCCAATAAATCTATGCCAATATTGCTCCAGCCGTGAAGACCTCGCAGGTTCGTAACCTCCGAGAGAAAATCCCCGTGCCACAGCGGTGTCTGTTCAGTGTGTCTGGCCTCCCACCCCGTCATCCTGGTCGCCTTACGCCATATGCCTATCACTGCCTCTGTATGAGGCGGGCGTGCAGACACTCCCCTCCTCTTGGAATAGAGGGCTGCGAGATACCCGCCCTTCCCCAATGCCATCCGATCCACCCGATACGCCGGCTCCTCAGTGGGGAGAAAACCCACCCATTAATATTTACAAGTTGCGCGGCCCAGTAGTACCTTCGCAGGTCTGGCACAGCCAGTCCCCCTCATATATCCCCCGTTGTAACTTTCTCAGGGCAATCCTGGGGCTCCCACCTCCCCACAACAATGTACGCTGCTCCGCCTCTATGGAACGAAAGAACCTCTTCGGTACCAAGAAAGGAGTATTCTGCAGTACATACAGGAGGCGCGGGAGAGCCATCATTTTAAACAATACAGCGCGCCCCATAAGCGAGACCGGCAGCCCGCGCCAGTGTAGGACATCTTCCTTCACCCTATCCAACTGGGAGAGGACATTAAGACGCATGAAGGCGGCCTCAGATTTCGTGATCCAGATACCCAAGTATTTGAATTCCGTTTTACACGTCAGGTCCCTACATTCCGACGTCAGCGCTGGGGGCTCGCCCGTTAGCACAAACACCAGGGACTTACCCCAATTAATACGGTAGCCCGAGTATTCTCCAAAAGATCTCAGAATGTGCAGGAGTCTATGGAAAGTCTGCCGGGGCGATGTGCATATAACAAGACGTCATCGGCATAGAGGGAGATACGCTCCTCCCATCCTCCCCCAAAATCAATGCCCCTAACCACCGGATCTCCCCTCACCCAAGACGCCAGCGGCTCCAGCGCAAGCGCAAAAGGATCGGGGAAAGAGGGCATCCCTGTCGCGTGCCCCTGTGCAGCCCAAAAATCCTGGAAACGGACCCGTTCACCCTCACTCGCGCCCTCGCCCCGTGTAAAGGAGCCGAACCCATGCCCGGAACTTCGACCCAAAGCCAAACTTATCCAGGACCGCAAATAGGTAGTCCCACTCCATACTATCGAAGGCCATGTGGGCATCGAGGGACAGGAGGGCGGCCGGCGTATCAGGGCGCTGCGATACCATGTGCATGACCCCATAGAGGCGACGAAGATTCAGCCGAGTGCTCCTATGGGGCATAAAGCCGGATTGGTCCGGATGTATTAGCTCCAGGAGGTTCGGGCCCAGCCGATTGGCCAATATCTTTGCCAGTACTTTGGTCTCAAAGTTCATCAGGGATATCGGTCGGTATGAACTGCATAAGTCCCGCGGTTTGCCCTCTTTAGGGATCACAACGATGGTCGCAATTCTAAGATCCTCCGGCAGTTGGCCGGCCAGCAGCGCCTCGTTAAACATCTTTAGCATGTACGGTGCAACCGTTCCCGTCACGCACTTAAAACTCTCCGCTGGAAACCCGTTAGGGCCCGCCGCTTTCCCGGCCTGTAAATCCCTCATGGCACCCTCAACTTCTTCTACCGTCAAGTCCAGGTCCGCTGCATCTCGCTCGCTTTGGCCAAGAACTGGTACCTCTATGTCTCTTAAAAATTCCCGGCACTCCTCCTCCCTGCGGTCAGTCCGTGACTGGTATATCTCTTCATAATATTGCGCAAAAGCCTCCACAATCTCCTCCCCAGCCAATGTTCCTGTACCCTCTCTTGGTTGAATGCCTGCGACCCAGTTCCTACACTTATCTCGCTTCTCAAGCCACGCGATAACCTTATTGGCCTTGTCCCCCAGATCGTACATACGTCTCTGCGTCCCTATGGCGTATGTGCGTGCCGCGTTCTCACTAGTATCCCTGAGCTCCCGCTGTTTAAGCTGGAGGGCATGACTACGTCCCGTCCCTCCTCCAGATCCTGGGTCCGCTCCCAATTCTAGCTGGGTTATCTCTCGCTCTAGGTCATCACATTGTGCCCTTCTCTCCTTACGTCTAATCCCCACCTCAGCCTGCACGAAATCCCTCGCCACCGTCTTGTACGCCTCCCACAGCACACAGTGAGATCTCACCGTCCCGACGTTTTCTTCAAAGTATTGTTTCGTCCTCTCCTGATATCGTCCCTGAAAGTCATGATCCCTGAATAAATAGGGGTCTAATCGTGGGGGTATCGTCCACTCTTTCTCCGGGCCCCATAGCCACACCTCCACAGGAGAATGGTCTGATATGCCCCTGGCCCTATGACTGCTTGCTCTGAATAGTCCAGCCGACGTCGTGTGTGTAAAACGTAATCCAGGCGAGCACCACTGCCATGTGCCGCTGAGATATGGGTAAAGTGTTGAGTGTCTGGGTTATGCGCCCTCCACAGGTCCACCAACCCCATCGCATTCACAAAGGCTGTCAGCGGGCGCGCCCTGGGCTCTATGCGCTGGCGAATCTCGGTCAAGGTCGTGTGACATAATCTCATTCATATCGCCCCCATAATCAAGGTCCCATTGGGCATATCCAGCAGTAATGCACTAAGATCGGGAAAAGTCGCCCCATGCAACCTTGGTGGTATATATACCGAGCATACATTCAGGGTGAGACCCTCCCATATCCCCGTGAGTGCAACATAGCGGCCCAGCGGGTCGCACCATGTGCGATTGGGCACCAATGGCAGGGATTTCTTAGCCAGGATCGCTGTTCCCCTGGAGCCCGAAGTAAACCCCGCGTGGGCCAACAGGGTATAGCCAAATCGATTCAAAGCCAGATAGTTATTTCCTTTCAAATGTGTCTCCTGGAGGAGAACTATATCCGGGGTGTGGCGATGGAGATACTGAAATACCATGGTTCTCTTAATCCTATCTCCGAGCCCATTCACATTCCAAGATAAGATCTTGAGTCGTTTAGCCCGCTGTGTAGCCATCAGGAAAATGCACCTCGCCTCCCCTCCCGTCCTTAACCCACCCAGGCCACCCCCCACCGCCCCGCCCATCCTTGCAAATATTGGAAAGCATTGAACACATTATAAACCCCAAACTAAACCCCTCTACTCTCCCTCCCCCTGTCCTACCCAACAACTATATCCTACCCCCCTCCCTGCTACCCTGCTCCGTGGGCTTAAAACCACCCACATCCCCGAACTAGCAGAGCGCCTGTCGCCCACAAAAACAAAGAAAAACTAGAAATTGGGGACGTGTATCTTAGCCCATCAATAGCTCCGTAAGGCCTCGTTTAGCCCCAGATTTTAAACTAAACAGCTGAAACTAGTCAATAAGTCCAAAAACAAAGTTCTCTAGGCGTGCAGCGGGCACCGGCTCTCCCTATAATAAACACTGCACCCATTTATAAGATACCAAACTCAGGCAGTGGCAGACAGTGTCCTCGTTCCTGTCAACCTCCAGGGCCCCCAGAGGACGCCACACTCCGTGACCTGGATCGTCGGAGGCGTTGATCTCGCCCACTTCCTCCTTCATGCCCACTGGTGGATGCCGGAGACCGATCTCGAGTGTCTCTCCATCCCCCTCCGCTCTTGCAGGATCTGACTGTGACCGTGGCCCGTCCAGCCACGATTGGACCTCCGCCGGGGTCGTGAAGAACCAGGATTTGCCCCCTGCGATGATCTTGAGTTTCGCCGGGAAGAACATCATGTCCTTGATGCCCCTGTCTCTCAATGTCCGTTTCACCCCATCAAATGTCCTCCTCTCCTGCTGCACCTTCAGCGTGAAGTCCGGGAAAAACCGCACCGTCACGTTCTCATATTGAAGATCTCCCTGCTGCCGAGCCGTCTGCAGGATGGCATTGCGGTCCCGATAGTTGAGTATCCGCGCGATGATCGTTCTAGGGGGCGCCCCCGGTTTCGGCGGAGGGACCGGCGCTCTGTGCGCCCTTTCCACCGTGAATAGGGCAGAGAGTCGTTTAGGCTTCAGGTGTTGCAATATGAGCTCTTCCAGGAATAGGTCCATGCTGGGCCCTTCCACTCCCTCCGGAACCCCCACTACCCGAACGTTGTTCCTGCGGGCCCTTCCTTCCTGATCCTCCATCTTCAGAGCCATCTGTTGATGTTGTTTAATCAGCTGCTGGACCTTCTCCTCTAAGCCCCTGGTAGAGGACTGCAGATCTCCAAAGTGCGTTTCCGCGGCCTTGACCTTCTCTGACGTCTTATTCATATCTGCACGCATGAGGTTCATCTCAATGGAGACCTTATCTATCTTGGTCTCCAGTGTCGTGCCCAGTGTCTGTATTGCCGCCATGATGGAGCTTAAGGATGGTTCGGGGGCCGGGGCCTGTCCCCCCGCACTTTCGTCGTCCGTCGCCGGTGGCTTTGAGACCGCATACCGATCCAATTTATTTGTCTGGACCGGCGCCCCCCCCTTCGGCTTCATCATGTGGGTCAAGAAGTACCGCTCGGCGCTCTGTCGCCACTATCTTGTCCCTCCGTGCCGGTCGCTGCGACGATCTCCCACACCGCGTGGCTGTCCCGGTGGGCGTGTATTCTCCGGTCCCCCAAACGCCAACTCTCCCCTGGGGGACCCCGCGGGTTCCCGGTGCCTGGGATGTTACTCCGGTGCGTCACCCAGCCTCTTCCACGTCTCCGCACCCCCTTCGGCGTGCCACACCAGCCAGGCGCAATGATCCACAAGGCCGCCCCTATACGCCAGGCTCTCAGAGAACCCCACACAGTCCCGGCGCTAACCCACCTCTTAGCGGGGCACGCTCCCGGCCTCCAATAGTGGGCGCCCGCACTGCTTGTTTGCTCCGGCAGGTAGATCGCTCCCGGTCCCACCAATGCTGGCTCGCCTCCGCGAGAACTCCACTCGTGCCAGTGCCCTGGGCCGCTTCACAGCGCACTCACTTCATGCCCCTCGGGTCGGCTGCCTCAGCTCATCAAGCCACCGCCGGGCATCAGGGTCCCCGCATGCCGCAGACTGTCTTTGCCCTAAGCCGCCGCCCCCCCAGCAGCTCCTGCTTCACTGGGCCCTGCCGCTCGCTTCCACTGTGGGCGCTCCTCCGTCACTCCTCGCGCCGGAAGACTCGCACCGCCAGTCGGCGCTCTCCCCCGCCTGCCGGCACTGTCCGGATATATTCCCTGCCGTCGGACCACAGTCACTCACTGCAGCACGGGCCCCGAGCTCTCTCACCTCGGGAGCCCGCAAGGATGTCCTCCACTGCGTTCCGCGCGGCTCCGAAGGCTCCTCCTCTCCGCTCTGGCGCTCAGGAGCTCCGGCGCCGCCGCAGACCCCGTATTTCACTCGGTCGGCGATCGGCAGCCGCTGAACGCTTCTGCTCTCCGGACCCCGCAATCTACGGCCGCTCTCCTGCCGCACCGCTGCACCGCTTTCCCCCTCGTCAGCTGCCGGATTAATATCGGATTTTCCGGGCTTATGTCCCGGCCTCAGCGGAGCTCACAGCTCACACCGCCATCTTGTCCGCTGCCAGGCCACGCCCTGAATAACTGGCAATATTAATCAAAAAATAGAATCAAAAAACCTCAAAAACGTATGTGGTTGCGTTATGGTCTGCACTCACTAGTAGTGTACACTATAATTACTGTATGCGATCATAAATGCAAGTTCAGATCCTCACCGCTGACCACCAATGTTAGAAATGGGGGTCTCTAGTTGGCAATGGCTGGCCACTGTCCAAGTAGGGACCCTTCTTCCTAAGTCAGAGTGAGAGGGCTACACCCTTTGATAACCCCTGCTCAACCCTGTGGTAACGTAGCACGAGCAGCTAGGCTTATCTCAGAGGCAGTGTGTGAAGCATTTATGACCATACACAGTAACACAGTGAGGAACACTACAAAGGGACACCACACAAGTAGTTATCAAAAATAAGTATCTTTATATATAGACTTAACACAAGACCAATAACGATAAAAAGCCACAATACTGTAAAATAGGATTACTCTTGAAATGCTGCAAAAATAGTTCAAAGTGTGCCAAGAGGAGTTCAGTTCAAAGCAGTGGTCTCTCCGACCCTTTTACTTACAAAGTACCTGGATTTCGTAGCAAAACCAACAAATTGTCGCAAAGAAGCTGTAGCGATGATTTTCTGCACGCGAGGCCGGCGATGCGATAAATCCTTGCCGCGAGGGAGGATGATGCGCCGATCTGCTGATGCGTGCTGAGACGATGCGACAAACTTCTGCACGCTAGGCCGTTGATGCGATGACTCCTTGCCGCGAGGGAGGAGGCGATGCGACGATCCTGTTGCGTGTGCGATCAGGTTGCGATGCGAAGAACTAGCGCTCCGTGAGGGAGCGACGATCCTGATGCGATGCGATGAAAATGGCAGACGCCCGGCGTCCGCGCTGCGATGTCGTGAAGCGATGATCTCGGTGCGATGATCTCTTGGAGTTAGCGAGCACTTGGAAGCCCGCAAATGTGCGATGCGATGATCTTTGGAGTTAGCGAGCACTTGGCGGCCCGCAAACGTGCGATGAGTCGATCTTTAGTTGCGAGCACTCAGCGGCAGCAGCGCAATGATTTTCCTGGCGCTTTCAGCTGCGGCGGCTTGCAAACGTGCGTTAGAGATGATTTCAGCACTCTCTTTTCTGTAATAGAACTAGAGGCCCTGGAACTCACAGGAGCCTCACCTGCAGATAGAAATCCTCGCTGGGAGGAATCAGGAGGCTGGTGGTGAAGTCTGATGTGCCTGAGACTTCAACAGGAGGCTAGCTCTCTCCTAGCCCTTGGGTGATTGCTTTAGCAAGATCAATAAAAGTTCTCTCAAAGTCCTTTTCCCTCTTCTTCCAAGTCCAATGGTAACCACTGCAGGCCAATCCAAGAAACAGCACACAAGCACAAGGATAGTCACCTCCTGCAGATTCCTTCAGTTACACGGACAGAGGTTCGTCTTGATGTCCAGGAGCAATACCCTTTGTAGGGGTTTCAGCACAGATATTTATACCCCAAAAGTCTTTGTTCTCAGAAGCTACAAGTCACTGAACCCAGCCAGAACCAGTTCTGCTCAGTCCTGGAGCACTTTGTTTACCAGGCTGCATCCTTCCTTTCAGAAAGAGGGGGTCTGCCATCAGACGCACTGTAGGAGGTGGATTCAGCATTCACCTTGCCAGGCACAAGCCTATTCAGGTCAAGGAGCCACCCCTCCCCATACTCTAAATGCAGATCTCTCTATTCAACCCAGGTCTGACTCAGCCTGCCCTGTCCCTCCAAAACCAGACAGCCAATACACATAACAGAGGAGCACACTGGAGGGCTTAGGCAAGAAAATACCTACTTTCTAAAAGTGGTATTTTCAAACACAGAATATAAAAATAAACTTCACTAAAAGATGTATTTTATTATTCTGAGCTCAGGCATACTAAATTCGTTTTTCCACCATGTTCCTGGGGTCAGTCAGGACTATAGAATGTAATAGTCAAACTGCCCATTCTGGCCTATGGGGAACAGGTAGCCTTACAGTAGTGAAAAACGAAATTGGGTGTAATTCACTACCAGGACATGCTACACACACCAAGGCATGTCCTACCTTACACATACAATGCACCCTACCATAGGGGTGACTTACATGATGCCAAGGGAAGGTTCAGGGGCTGGGAAGTGGGTGCACTTCACAGCCAAGATGGCAGTTCTGGACTGCACACAGACTCTGCAGTGGCAGGTCTGAGACACACTTTACAAGCTGCTTCTGTGGGTGGCGCAAACCAGCGCTGCAGGCCCACCAGCAGCATTTGGTTTACCAGCCCTGGGCACACACATGCCACGCTACTAGGGACTAACAGGTAAACCAAATAAGCCAATCATGGATATACCAATTCACATGTCATATTTACACAGGGAGCATTCGCGCTGTGGCACTGAAGGGCAGTGGCACAGCGCCCAGAGCATCTAACACCAGCAAAAACAGAGGAGACAACAGCGAAAAATGGAAGGGAGACCCACGCCAATGGTGCCAGGTCTAACAAATTCATTGAGAAATTACTTGTCACCTTGCTAGGAGAAGGTATTTTTTCCGCTATGCTTGTTGTGGAGAGGGCCCACCGCTCCCTGGGTCCGCGCCCGCCTCTGGGGGCGCCCCCTAGGCCGATCATCGCAAAATTGCTCAACTATCGAGACAGAGATGTTGCGCTGAAACTGGCAAGGGAAAAACATCCTTTGGCGTATGAGGGTTCCACGGTCTCACTGTACATGGACTTCACACTCCGGGTGCAGGAGGCGCGCCGCCAGTTCGTGCCCATGAAGAGGCAGCTCCGCGACCTCGGCATAGACTTCGCGATGTTGTATCCTGCACGGCTGCGGGTCAACAGACAGAGCCGCTCCCATGTCTTCACCGACCCCAAGGCCCTGCAGAGGGCTTTGAAAGACTGGTCCAAAGAACATCGGCACAGCCCAGAGCGGCAACTGCTGGACGAAGCGGCGGGTGGGCCACTGGAAGAACAGGACTAAATGATGTGCATCTCCCACAGGCGATAAGTATGGGTTTGGGGCGGAGGTTTGGGTGTGAAGGTTGACATGTGAGGCTCCTGTGTGCCGTACATAGTAGACTATGCATACCTCTTCTTGATTATTACTAAGGGGTGTTGGCCCCAGACTAGCCAAAATTACTACTACATGTTATTGCTTTGATTATACTTTTGGGGTGATGCTGTGGGTGGTCAGGACTTGTGGAATCAACTACTAAACTGCACCCCCAAATGCTTTGATAAAGCAATTTTACATGCTAAAAAGCATATAACCAATTCACATATCAGCCAATGAGAGAGGTGATGATTTTGGGATCCCCCCTAACCTAGGGGAAGGACCAAGCAGATGCCTTGAACACAAAGAGCACATCATGCTGAACGATTCAGTGGTGCTCCCATCCTGTTAGGACCACCCCAAGCACAGTTAAGGGGAAAAATACAATCCCAACCAAAGGCCCTGCAAAGCATTATGGGATGAGATTAGCTGATGGCAGTGAATATTATAGTATCCAGTATCAAAATAATTCTACAAAGAGCTGCAGTTCAACTCGTCGTTACTAGGTGTCCCTCACGAGTCAAATGCAAAAGCATTGAAATTATTACATCAAGCTGCAGTTCCACTAGTCGTTACTAGATGTCCCTCACGAGTCAAATGCAAAAGCATTAAAACCCTTTCATGAAGCTGCAGTTCCACTAGTCGTTACCAGGTGTCCCTCACGAGTCAAATGCAAAAGCATTGAAACCCTGAGCTGAGAGCTAATACTATAAATTCTACAAAGAGCTGAACTGCAGCTTCATGAAAGGGTTTCAATGCTTTTGCATTTGACTCGTGAGGGACATCTAGTAACGACTAGTGGAACTGCAGCTTGATGTAATAATTTCAATGCTTTTGCATTTGACTCGTGAGGGACACCTAGTAACGACGAGTTGAACTGCAGCTCTTTGTAGAATTATTTTGATATTGAATACTATAATATTCACTGCCCACTGCTAATCTCGTCCCATAATGCTTTGCAGGGCCTTTGGTTGGGATTGTATTTTTGCCCATAACTGTGCTTGGGGTGGTCCTAACAGGATGGGAGCACCACTGAATCGTTCAGCATGATGTGCTCTTTGTGTTCAAGGCATCTGCTTGGTCCTTCCCCTAGGTTAGGGGGGATCCCAAAATTATCACCTCTCTCACTGCTAGCTAAGTTTTCATTTTCACTTTTGTGAAATGACTATATGCATTTTAGCATGTAAAAACAGAGATACTTGTTATTTTACCTAAAGTATATGAGGTCTCTGTTAATTAAGTGGGAAGCGGAGCGTAGTTGCAGAGTTTTTGTTCAACTTTGTGGAATTCCGCATAGTAGTACTCCGCCAACTATGCCTACCCTTACTCAGAATCACATTAACGGTTAAACCCCGGTGGGACTGCTCCAGAATTATTGCAAATAGTTATTCTTATTATCCTAGCCAGCGCATTCCGGGACTGAAGCTAGATTCGCTGGAACATGTCTCCTATTGTTGACGGGGCCAGAGAATTTCCGAACTATGCAGTTGCACACTAAGGCATTGACGGTGCTCGGGGGTGGGCTCTGGTTGGTCCAGATAGAACTCCTTGTTGGACGAGCAACATCCACCCACGAGTGAAACACACTAGGGAGGGTATCTGTTTCTGTGGAGGGGGGGGAGGGGGTTGATCCGAAGTTTAAGGGGATGTTCCGCGACCAAGTTGGGGTTGGTTTGACGTGAGTGGGGGGTGGGTGGGTTGGGAGTAATGCAATGTTTTTTTGGTTGGTTGTTGTTTTTTACCAGGTTATCTTAAGTGTAGGAGACGATTGCACGCTGCACAGATCAGGTTGTAGACTACCCTTCAACGCTCTTTATGGTGGGACCCAGCAAAGTTGATGGTCCTGTGACTACAGACACCCTCCGAGCGCTCACATGGAATGTTAGGGGGCTCAATGATCATAGAAAACTCTGCAAGGTATTGAACTATTGTACAATCACCACATAGACATAGCTCTCTTGCAGGAGACACACCTCCCACTTAACAGCCCGCTACTCCGCAGCAGAGGATTGCTAGATAACATACACGCCTCAGGTTTTACTACACACGCATGAGGGGTGTTGACGTGGGTTAGCCCTAGGTCTTCCTATACGTTGGTACCGCTGGACGCAGACAGTGATGGCCGTTATGTGATCTCCAGATGCTACGGTAGGGGCATGGACATGGTACTAGTGAATATTTACGGCCCTAACTTCGACTGCCCTGACTTTTCTGCGGCTCTAGCAACTACTGCCAGTAACTACACGGAGGGGACAATTCCTTTGGGGAGGTGATCTTAATCTGGTTAGAAATCCAACTATAGATCGGTCGGGGGGCCCTACGAGGCGCCCCTCTGCCGCGGCTAGAGTGTTGGAGGGTGTTATGGTTCAATTGGATCTTTGTGATGTCTGGCGTACGCGGTACCCGGATAAGGGAGGTTACACTCACTACTCTGCTTACCATAATTTACACACCCGCATTGACTACTGGTTGACGACCTCGCTACTTACTGATCATATTAGGGAGTGTTCGGTTCTCCCTCGCTCTCTGTCGGACCACTCCCCCCTTCTGCTAGTCCTTACTACACCGAAGAAAACCATTCCGCCTTTCACTTGGAGGTTCCCCCCCTATTCACTGCTAGACTCGGCTTTTAGGGAAGAACTAGCTGAAGCTATAGAGTCCTTCTTTGCTACCAACGTGGGGTCTCTGGACAGTTTTCAGGTAGTCTGGGAGACCTTTAAGGTCTATATTCGTGGTGTGTTTATAGCCAAGCACTCAGGAATTCTTCGCTCTATCCGACGGCGTCTAGTTGACTTGGAAAAAAACCTGGGAGACCTAGAAAAACGCCTGCTCACGTGCGCCGATGATGCAATAGCACAGGAACTTAAAGAATTGCTGGGAGAATACCAGGACGCGGCTGATGCCGAGGTTAAACACTTAGGTAAATATGCCACGGCACGGGTCTATGGTGAGGGTGAGCGACCAGGAACAGTCCTAGCCCAACAATTAAAGAAAAAGCGCGGTAAAACACTGGTCGCGGAACTCAAATCTGCGGAAGGTGAAACGCTAACTGAGGAAACGGACATTGCGGAAAGGTTTAAACAGTTCTAAGCGGAGTTATACACCTCACGCTCCACCAGCATGGAAGATGAAATTTTAGACTACCTTACACACATTAAATTACCGTTCCTCACAAACACACACCGGGAGTTCCTTATGAGACCTATAGAAAAGGACGAGATCCAATTTGCCCTGTCGAGCATGAAAGCCTCGACTGCCCCAGGAGTAGACGGCCTCACGGTAGCCTTCTACAAGGCATTTCTCGATCTCTTACTACCGCACTTATCCGTGCTCTTTGACGACATGTGTGTCTCGGGCACTATGCCGCCGTCGATGAGAGAGGTGGTTATAGTCACCATACCCAAGCCAGGTAAGCCGCTGGAGGAATGCGGGTCTTATCGCCCCCTCTCCCTGCTCAATGTTGACACCAAGCTCTTTGCTAAGATTCTAGCCAATCGATTAGTCCCCCTGGCACCGCTGCTTGTTGCCCCTGAACAAGCTGGGTTTGTCCCCGACAGGAACCTTACCTACAATCTCCGTACGGTATTTGGGGCCATGCAGCACATTCGGCAGGACTCTAGGGCGGTTGCGGTCTCCCTAGATATGGAGAAGACCTTTGACTCTGTTGAATGGCCCTTTATGCGCCACGTGTTGACCAGAATGGGGTTGGGCCCAGTCTTCCTCCACTTGATAGGGGTGCTATATAACTCACCTTCCGCTAGAATAAAAATAGGAAATTTGGTGACGTATCCCATTGCCATAACCAGAGGGACAAGACAGGGATGCCCGCTGTCTCCCATATTATATGCATTGGTGGCCGAGCCCTTGGCTTGTGCGCTGAGAGAGTACCACAGCCACAAAGGCATCCAATTTCTGAAATATGAGCTTATAGTATCCACCTATGCTGACGACACATTACTGTACGTCCGCGATATGGAAAATA
Source organism: Calotriton arnoldi (assembly GCA_963921515.1). NCBI lineage: Eukaryota > Metazoa > Chordata > Amphibia > Caudata > Salamandridae > Calotriton > Calotriton arnoldi. The sequence goes on along the minus strand of CAWUFW010005969.1, from coordinate 866,387 downwards.
ACCTCTCTTCAGTCTTGCAGGAGGTGGTGCGCTTTGGTGCGCTGTCAGGGCTATGTGTCAACTGGCCTAAGTCCATAGCCTTCCCACTCACCCCGGCCACGACACCCTTTGAACCGGACTACCCTCTGCAGTGGTCCACGGAAGCGATATGATATCTGGGTATTCAAATACATTCTGATTCGGAGACGGTCTTTAGGGGAAACTATGGTACTGCAGTCAGCTGATTAGAAGACGAGGTTGAGACCTGGATTAAGTTACCCCTATCCTTATTAGGCCGGATTTCTATTATGAAAATGGTGGTGTTGCCCCGGTTTCTGTTCCTTTTCACGAATATCCCCATGGTTTTGCCAGTCTCCTTTTTCCACAGGGTCACCACACTGATGATAAAACTGGCCTGGGCGGGCAAACAAGCGAGGGTTAAATGGCAGATACTCACTTTGCCATACCACATGGGGGGGGGGTTGGGCGCGCCAGACCTTAATTTGTACTATAGAGCGGCGCAATGCGCTCAAGCTTACCACTGGATGCAAACCTCCCCTGACGCTCCGCATCTCCGTATAGAATCGATTATCGCTGACCCGCTACCGCTGCCGGCCATGATGTTCGAAAATCCAGATCGCAGAACAGGAATACTTGACTCCATCAACGCGACCTGCCATGCTTGACATCACCTGCTTCAATTACAAGCAGGAGCTCTCCTGTACTCCCCAGCCATGCCAATCGAATGGACTCGTTGGTTGCCCCCATGTAGGGACAGAGGGGTCATTTGCGCGCTGAGCTCATTAATGATCAAAAAATGGGAGGAGTTGGAGGAACAGGCTGCCACTAACACTATGCTGCACCAGTTCCAGTTCCATAGAACGCGACATGCACTACACGACTTACTAGGGGACGACCTCCAGGAACCCCCGGAGTTGATGGAATTGACCTACACCATTAAAGCAAAATCTCCCCGCAAGATTGTTTCTAACATTTACAAGCTATCAATGTCATATAGGGCTAACTATTATACCAAAGCCAGGCTGGCCTGGCAGAGGGATTTATAACTAACTATAGACGACCCCATGTGGACTTACTGTTGTGCTAGTACTCGACGTATCTCTCTAAATGGCAGACATAGGCTGATACATTTTAAGTATTTAAACAGAGTATATTATACACCGGAGAGGTTACATAGATATGGGTTGAGGGATAGCCCGGCTTGTGAGACATGCAGCGAGCAGACCGCAGACTTCTTGCATTTTGCCTGGTTCTGCCCGGGGATACATAGATTTTGGGATTCTGGGGCATATTAGCAAGACCGGCGATAAAATTATCGCCGTTTTAGCGGCAGGAAACTGCAGCTAAAACGGCGATAATGGGCTTGATAATATGCGTTATAGAATTCCAATAGAAGCCCAGGTTAGATGTGCAGGACATCTTACCCGGGCTTCTATTGGAATTCTATAACGCATATTAGCAAGCAGTTTCCTGTCGCTAAAACGGCGATAATTTTATCGCCGGTCTTGCTAATATGCCCCTCTGTTTTTAGCGAATTGGGGAAAATAACTGACTTGACACTGCCCCTGAACCCTGCATTGGCCCTTTTGGGGTATTCCAGGCAGATACCCAAAGCAGAAAGACGACTGGTTGACATGGGACTGCTCATAGCGAAGCGCAGGGTGGCAATCAGCTGGTCCAGAGGCCCTACACCCACTTTGGCACAGTGGTCGCATGACATGCTGTACTGCAGTACGCAAACTGAACACTTTAGCGAACTCCTTCCTCCCCGGAGTAGACCCAAGAACTTCTGGGGACTCTACACGACATACCTGTCCATTAAGGGAACGAACACGAATGATATGGGTGACTCCATGCTAGACAGCAACAGCCTCGCTCCTGATCATTAGCTTTTTACTCACTATCCCTCTTCAGCTGCTTAACCTTGGGTGGCATTGAGCCCTTGACTCTATATTTCCAATACAACACACTTGTGTGGGAGGGAGGGACTGTATATCTAGTATCTGTTCAAATATAAGGGTTTTCCACCATACTGATACAATTATATGCAAAAAGGATCTGTATGTACTATGTGTTTACTGTAACCAACTGATCGGCATATGCTTTATCTGCAGTTGTTAAGATGTTACGCTGTGCACCAAGATTGTTATGTACAACTGTGCAATAAACATATTAATAAAAAATAAAAAATAAAAATAGTAGGACACCCATGATACAGCTGCTTAAAGATTGGGTTACGAAGGAAAATTTGGATATTTCATGTAAGCCCAAAGCGCATTTTTGGCTTCAACGATATTTAATAGCCCTGAGGAAGTTCAAGAGATTTTTTTTGACGGAACTCGTTGGCTGGACGACTTTTGGATTTATATGGACTTCATGTGAATAAACCATAATAATAAGATAAAAAAGAAAGAAATAAGAAATAAAATTGTTATCTTGACGAACATCGCTTTGAATATCATTTCGATAAGAACATCTTCCCTGGTGCACCATTCCATTTGAAATATTGGTTTCTATCTGTGGAGCAGCAGTACCAATCAATGGCAGGTACAGGAATTGTAGTGCACGGAATCACGACTTCTTGTAACGTGGAGTGAGGTGCAGGATCTAGGGTCCGCCATTGGTTCTTTGAAGTTTTTGACTTTTGAATAGTCATTTGGAACTAATGTATTGAAGTTAATGATCTTTGATTTAATTCTATTCTCATTTCTCAATATACATGATAAGCCAACTCAGTCTCCCTTTTTTGCAATGCATAGATGCATACTTCACATCATCACTGTGAATTCAATTAAATAAGCTGGAACTGTACGAGCTACATAAAGTCACAGAGAGAGTGCTCTACTCAGTGATTCACTATAGAGACAGAAGGAACAGTCTGCAATGGCTTTTTAATTAATCAGCCAATGCGAGAGCCTGATGAATGCAATTAGGTAGCAGCACCTGCCTAGCAGAAACTAGAACCTGGATCACACAGTAATATACCAGCGTAAACCAGTAGCGGTCGGTGGTGGGAGTGCCGCCGGGCACTGATGTGGGGTAGTAAATTTCGTTTCTCGCGCTGCATCGCCAAATGTGATGGAGCGCGAGAAACGAAATTCGTTTTATTTATTTATATGTGTACTTACCTGTAATCGCCCGTAATCCGTAGTTTACTACCCCCACCCTACCCCTCCCCGCCCCACGTCAGCGCCCGGCGGCACTCCCACCACCGACCGCTACTGGCGTAAACCTTACTAAACATAACTCACCTCTGAGTGTGAGCAGCATGCTATTTTGAATTTTTTATTAGCATTGTAGAACACATACACAACAAATAAATAATACTCACGAGCCCTGGATTCTCGACGCCTAGCAGGTTGAGCAGGTCCTGTCCCTGGCCAAGAATGTCTGCCCAGCGGTGCGTCAGGTGCTGGGTGGTGCGCCAAACCTGGCTGGTGGCCCGCATGCACCGGCGCACCGGCCCCCAGTGCCGGCGATGCTCCCGCAGGGGGTAGCCGCTACCAAGCCTGCCGCCTGCTGCCAGCATAGAGGGGATGTGGCGCTGCACACAAAAAATTAGTGCTGCCACCTCATCTCCAAAGATCGCCTGGGGCTACTCACCTAAGCGGCGGCGCCCCCCGGATGGAAGAAGCCCTTCTGCCATGGCGCTGGGTGGGGAAATAAACTAGGAAGGGAAAGGAAGGGAAAGTAAAGAAGAAATAAAGAAGGGAAAGAAGGGGAAATAAACGGAGTCAAAAAATGTAAACAAAAACTTAAAATGCAAAAAGACGCACAATATTGTAAAAAGTTAAAATTCTGGGTAGAAAAGTAATAAAGGAGGAGGATGACAAGAGATTAAAAATTAGACCCAGCACCATAACAGAGAGCAGAAAAACAAGATGGCCACGCCCATGCAGTCCGCGTGGTGCTGTTTGCGCGTGATTTAGAACGCGAGCACTCTTCAAGACCACGTAGTGCTGTTCTTGCTTGACTTTGGAGCGTGCGGACGCACTCCGTGTTCCTAATGCAACGCGAATGGGCGTGCTGGCAAACTCCGCGTAGCGCGGCGGAGTTTTTTTGCAACTCCATGGAATTCCGCATAGTGTGACTCTGCTAACTCCGCCCACCCCTAGAAAAATGGGGCCGGGTAGGGATACCCTGAACCCTAGCCCTTGGATTCCAGAGGGACCCTTGCAGGGCAAAAAAGCACTTTTTAAAAAACGATTTGTGAAGCCGCAGCAAACATGTAAAAAAAATGCATGGTTTCCCGCACTTGTTTTCAGTTTAGCCTCCTGGTGGGCCTGTTCCCGGGGGCAGATTGCTTTTTTTAAATAAGGAGGGGGATGCACTCTCTCTAGCTTTTGCTCACCTCCTCCCCTCAGCAAACAGTGTTTTTTCCTGCAAGCTCGTCTCAGGCACCCGCGCCTTCGGTAGGACCATTTGGCTTGACTAATTGCAGCCCGAAGTCATTCCAGGACAAGAGCTGTAATCTCAGCGCCTCTCTCCTGCGTCTGATTTACAATGGAGCCACAGCGACATGTGCTAATGAGCGGGTAATTCTGCAAAGTTTGAAAAAGGTATGTGGTGAGACGGACTACATGTTTATGCACCGGGAAATTCACTGTGCTGCAGGCATGTTATTATTGTGTATTTTGGCATAATGCAGTGTTTTGTGAATGCCACCTGCATTCGTTCATGCTTATAGATGCTTCAGTGCCAAGTACAAATTGTGCATGTGTGTGCTGCTCGCTGGAGGTGGGAAGCAGTGCTCATTTGCCTGTCACCTTGCACCCTCCGCTGACCGCCTTCATGCCATGTCTGCCTCCCATTCATAGTACACACACCTCCAGTTGGGGGCGTCACCAGTGCCTGTGCACAGCAGCAACATGTCCTGAGCGTAGCGTGACCACCTCCCCAGGACTGCCCTACCCTTCAGAAAAAGCATGAATTTTGTGACTTTCTGCAGGCAAGATTACACAGCGATTACCAGAAACAGGATGCACATTTACCAAATATCCTACCCTGTGGACCAGACTAGACAGGCTTAGAATACCAATTAGATTGGTAAGAATACAATCACTCATACTCCCAATGGAATGCTAATTAAGGCATATATATATATATATATATATATATATATATATTATACAACATATATGGCAGAAGCTCTGCTATATAGAAGGTTACGATCTCTGTGCAATTTCCAGGATATTTTTTGATTACTTTGGACGGGTGACTAGCATGCCAGCCTTCAGAAAGGAGGCGTTGCTAGGTCTGCCCAATGCCCACTTGCACAAAATGGGCATACATTTACCTACACAAAGGAACAAGCTGCCACTTTACAATGAGTAAAGACCGCATATAGAGAAATGGCTGTACAGTTGTTTATGTAATCATATAAGTTTGTACATTGTGCCCTGCCCTTGGTCATCCTGGCAGCACAAACCCCATTGTCAAAAGACTGCAGTCCTGTGAATGAGATGCGGGGGTCAGTTTGTCTTTCGGCTCCAAAACCTCTGACCCATGAAAAAGCCTTGAGGCACTGAAGCCAATCTTAACAGCACTTTAGATATCAAACAGCATAGTATCTCTGCTGGCCACTCTGGTATGGACGGGACTGTAAATATATCGCACAATGGGGCATATTAGCAAGGGCACTATCGCCGCTTTAGCGGCACTTTTTGCCGCTAAAGCGGCGATATTCTTATCGCCCTATCAGCAAACTGTCTCTAACAGCAGTTAGCGACAGTTTTCGGGCATTAGCGCCCGTGTTTTTACCGCTTTGCATGTCAGCGATATTTATCGCTAATGACATGCAAAGTGGGCGTTCCCGACGAACAAACCTGGGAAACACCCGCTAACAGGCCTATCGCCTATTAGCAAGGTGGCCATGGCCCCAGTTAGCGACGTGAAAAGTCGCGCTAACCGAGGTCATCGCCATTTATTTAACACCTGCAATTAGCAGGTGTTAGCCATATCTAACATGGGGGGGTGGATTATGCTGATACGACCACAGGATCGTAGCAGCAAGGTTATCGCCGTTTTCCATGAAACAAAGCTGGAAAACCAGCGATGTTTCATGGAAAAAACCGCTATGGCTGGAATAATTATCGCCATAGCGCTAAATGTCGCTAATACCGCGTTAGCATGGCAAATTATTCCGACGATAGCCGGCGATAAAAAAGTGCTCGCTAAACACGCTTTGCGATGTTTAGCGCACTTTTTAGATAATATGCCCCAATGTTTTTAGCATCTACAATGTTTTTTTCACCGTATTCATCCATTCTCACCCCCATCTCGGGGATGCATTTCATAGTTGGACATTTCAGCATTTGCTTTAATTCAGATAAAACGACTTGATGTGGCATAATCAAATTTGCCTTAGGACTTTTTTCACCTATCACAGAAAACAAGATAAAACATAACGGAAACCCTCAAACAAAATGTTTTTCCTAGGAAAATGAAGAAATCAAATTAAAATAAAGACCAGCATAGGCAGCCTCTGTAAAGCGGAGCAGCCTTTACCATTTAAGCCCTTTGCCAAAGTGTTTTCCCAAATATTTAAAACAAAGTGCTCGATTTTCGTAAATTATATACATCTCTCAGCTAATCTGTAAAAACTGTAGTACGTCATCACGATGCAATTTTTTATTTATTCCTCTTACATAACATGTAGGGTGCAGTTTTATTTCCAAAATATCAGCTTGCAACGTTTTCTTCCAAATTGGGCTATAAAGTGAATCTTAAATGTGCATCTCTCTTTGCACTATCATGTGAGACCCAACATGAATCATTTTAGTACATAAATCAATTTGTCTAATGTGTTAAATGTCATTAGACAGAAAAATTGTCCTCTTCACAGTCCATCAATGGTGCTTATAAAGCGCACAGCTACATAAAAAGAGTGTCCCGGTTCTAAAAGTCCAGTAAACCAGGTCTTGCCGCAAGATGAGCACAATCCAAAAAGCATCATTAAAAAGCCAAGGGGCATATTAGCAAGAACGGCGTTAAAACTATCGCCGCTTTAGCGGCAGAAAACTGCTGCTAAAGCGGCGATAATGGGCTTGATAATATGCCCTTGAGAATTCCAATAGAAGCCCATGTTGACACCAGAACATGGGCTTCTATTGGAATTCTCAAGGGCATATTATCAAGCCCATTATCGCCGCTTTAGCGGCAGTTTTCTGCCGCTAAAGCGGCGATAATTTTAACGCCGTTTTTTGATAATATGCCCCCAAGTTTTCAAACTGCGTTTAAAAGAGTCTACATCCCTGGTTGCACGAAGATGAAGTGGAAGGGCATTCCAACTAGCAGCAGCTAACGCTGAGAAGGAAGTGCATCCCCATCTCTTCCACCTTATCTTCGGCGCAACAACCAACAAAGCGTCCTTGTGAAGAAGAACCAAGAGTAAAGGAGGAGAACCATATCAACTGAAAGGCTCACATCTAGAACTGATCAAGACCACAAGCAGTTGCACCTATCTTGTTTTAGGAGATCGATTTTGTGTTTTTGGCCCAAGGATTAGGAGATGGATTTTGTGTTTGGGCCAAAGGAAGACCCGAGGTTGCATGAACCATTGAGCTGTAAGCGCCATAACTCCACTTCCGTGTCCTTGGCTGGTGCTGGCACTGCCTCTGCTTTCTTTAGAACCTTTCAGGGTTCCAGGGCAGTAAAGGATTGCTGGACTTAGTGGTGTCAATCAGAGCCTGTTATCACTGCACTCAATAGGCAAGATGTGGGGAGCACTGTCACTGGGGCTCCAGAGTGCACTATGAGGGGGGCCATGTGTCCCCTCCTCTTTTTAGCATGCACCCACTCATACACTGATGCACCCACTTACAGATCCACTCACACACTTACACATACACTCACAGACCCACTTGGAGAATGATGCACCCATTGACAGACCCACTCAGACATTCATGCACACGCTCACAGATCCATTCAGGCAATCATGCACCCACTCACAGACCCACTCAGAGACTCACACACCCACTCACAGAACCACTCAGAGACTCACACACCCACTCACAGACCCACTCACAAATCGACTCAGAGACTCACGCACCCACTCACAGACCCACTCAGACACTCACACACCCAGTCACAGACCCACTCACACAGTGACACACCCACTCACAGACACACCCACTCACATACCCATGCAACCATTCACACCCACAAAACCACTCATTCACCCACACACAGACCCATACACCCACTTATACAACCACTCTGCAACTTATACAGCAACTCAGACACACACTATCAAAGTTTACAGATTACAGTTAGGAAATAAAATTAGAAAAACCTTAGAAATTTACTGAAAAACAAAGATTACAGGGATGTTATAGTTAGGCTCAGATTTCACACGCACAAAACCAAAGCAAATCAGCGGTTATAGTCATTTGAGCTAATTATAACTTATACCCCCGCAATGCACTGGTTATGACCTCACATATCACATCACTCATATGACATCACTGATGACATATATATATATATATATATATATATATATATATATATATATATATATATATATATATAAAAATTCTCCACTCGTTCTGTTTCCTGTATTGAAAAAGGACACGGACCCAAAGTAGCTGGTGCAATGTGTTTATTGCTGATAGTCCGCCATAACACGTTTCGGCCTGGACAATATATATATTTCATCCTCTGGTTTTGGTGTGTTGCCCTCGGGCAGCCAGACCGCCGGTGGTGCTTGTTGTCAGCGTTATGCCATGTGCTGAATTAATTTCAACACAAAACAACTTCCTTTCACACAATGACTCAACGGCACTCCAGATCAGACATAAATTAACCCTGGGCGGGTAACTCCGCTCCGCCAATGGAGTTTGCAAAGATTTACCTACTCCTTGCTCCGTGGCGAACGCGGAGATAGGCAAAATTCCGCCTCCGTGGCAGAGCGGAGTTAGCCGCTCCCTCCCCTCTTCCAAATACTTTAAAAATACTAAAAAGAAGGCACTTACATGTGTTTCTGCCGCCTCCCCTGCCTGGCCGCTCTCCTTCTTGCTCCTCTTGCGTCCTTTTACATTAAAAAAACCACTACGCTGTACGTCTTGCGGGTGCGCACGCGCAAGATGTACGAGGTAGTGTTTTTTTTATGTAAAAGGACGCGAGGCAACGAGGAGCGTGAAGGAAAGCGGCCAGGCAGGGGAGGCGGCAGAAACACAGGTAAGTGCCTTCTTTTTAGTATTTTTAAAGCATTTGAGAGGGGGGAGCGGGGAGGGAGCGGAGCGGAGCTATGCGTAGCTCCACGGAGTTTTTTTCAAACTCCGTGGAGCTACACGTAGAGGCACTACGCCAGCTCCGCCGACCGCTAATATAAATTGCCAAATTTAATTTCCAACATTCAAGCGGATAACATCAATGCGTTTCGGTGCTTCCAAGCACCTTTGTCCCCTGACTACGGGACTTGGAATTACCGAAACGCGTTTGCTAATTAAATTCGGCAATCTACATCTGCACTGGAGTGCCGTGGAGTCCTTGTGTGAAAGGAAGCCATTTCTGTTGATATGTATGTGTATATATATATATATATATATTATCTACTGGCGGTCGCCAGTAGATAGTTATAGTTACAACCTATTATCCATAGGAAATCCGCGACATTCTATTTGAAATAACGTTGGCGCCGGTTGACGAATCTTCGTGAAAGTTTCCAACTTGTTGGGGCGCTCCGCTCCGCTCCTACCTTGAAAGTCTCGGGGTGATACGTGAAGCGGGGGCCGAGAAAAAAGGGGGGTCCCAAAACGCGTTTTCCCCATTCATTTTTCCATAGGAACCTTTAGTCGCAGCTACAGCCCGAACTGCTGAACGGAATTACACCAAATTTGGCAAAGAGGTAGTCCTTGGTTCAGACTGGTGCCTTTTGCTTAAATGGTGTAAATCCGTTCAGTAGTTCCTGAGAAAATCAAAAGTAAAAGTACATATATATCTATGGGCGCGTCGGATACGCGTACCCTCAGCGCACCCTGCGCGCACCGTCCCGATCACGAGCTGCATGCTAATTGGTTGTCAGCTGGCTGTCAACATTCCGATTCAGGAAGTGTTGGCAGCCATTTTGTCCCTCGGTAGAACCGAGGGACAGAAACAAGTGCGCAAAGCGCAAAGGGGGCAGGGTAGAAACACCCTGACCCCTAGGTCTGCTCAGGGGTCCCACAAGGACCCCTGGGCAGAAAAGATTTTTTTTTTTAAATCGGCGGGATGCGCTTAGGGTGCGCGTATCCCGCCGAGAAAAAAAGAAACAAGTGTGCAAACGCACAAAGGGGGCAGGGTAGAAACACCCTAACCCCCTAGGCCTGCTCTGGGGTCCCACAAGGACCCCCTGGGCAAAAAAAGCATTTTTTAAAAAAAATCGGCAGGATGCGCTCAGGGTGCGCGAATCCTGCCGAAGAAATCGAAGCGCGGTCTCCGCGCTCGACTGTATTTTGCCCCCGGGTGGCCCAAGTCCCGGGGGCATGCTGGGGGGTTATTTTTATGTATGGGGGCCTCAAGGGCCCCCAAGCCCCGGGGACCACCACCCCCGGGGCTTTCTTTAAAAATGGTGCGGGAGGGCTCTGAGCCCTCCCGCAGCCCCGGGGACCACCACCTCCCGGGGCTTTTTAAAAAAATTAAACAACCTGTGTGGGGGCTCCAGCCCCCACACGCCCCGGGACCGCCACCTCCCGGGGCACTAACAAATTAAAATGGGGGTCCGTTTTGGACCCCGAAGCCCCGGGGACCACCACCTCCCTGGGGCTGTGCTGATGTAGGGAGGGGGCCGCGCGGCCCCCTCCTGGAGCCCTTGATGGCCCTGGGGACCACCACCCCCAGGGCCGGCTCCTGCAGTGTCCCGGGTGCCTACCCCCGGGACACTGTAGTTTGCTATGGCAGGACGGGAGCCTCGCGGCTCCCGTCCTGCCATAGCAAACTGCTTTGGATATTGGAAGAGAGAGCAGGGAAACCTGCTCTCTCTTCCAATATCCAAAGCCGATTGCTTTTCCACATGGGGAGCAGCATGTCAGCTGCTCCCCATGTGGAACTAGCAATGCCGGCTCCCAAGGGACGTGGGGAGCCGGCGGGACTGTGGGGGATTGGGGACCCCCACAGTCCCCAACGGAGAGGGCCAGCCCCGGGGATGGGGTCCCCGGGGCAAGTAGTGGCTCGGGAGGGGGCCACGCGGCCCCCTCCCCAAAAAAGAGCAAAAAAATTTTTTAAAAAGGAAAGGCCGGCCCCGGGGGATGGGGTCCCCGGGGCCTTAAAATGGCCAGAGGAGGGGGCCACGCTGCCCCCTCAAAAAAAAAAATATAGAGGCCATGCCCCGGGGATGGGGTCCCCGGGGCCAATACAGGCCAAGGGAAGGGGGCCACGCGGCCCCCTTCCCGTTTTTTTTTAAAGGTAATTTTAAAAGGGGTAAGGCCCTGGGGGATGGGGTCCCCAGGGCCCAAAAAAGAAAAAGGAAGGGGGCCACACAGCCCCCCTTCAGGGGAGAAAAAAAAAAATTTAAAACGATCGGGCCCGCAGGCCCCGCCCTCCCTTCACCACTCTGCAAACGCGCCCTGGCGCGTTTGCAGAGGGGAACGATTCCCCTTGAATACTGGGGGTCCCTGGGGGCCAACTAGCCCACCAGGTACCTCCAGTATGCGCCAGGGGCTGCCTTGCAGAGAGGTGTACAGAGGCCACGCCCCTTTTACACCTCTCTGCAACGCAGCTCTGTGGCGCTTTTGGAGGTATATGGTGGGCTAGTTGGACTCCGGGGACCCTCAGGATTCAAGGGGACTTAATCCCCCAACTTAAAACGCGCCACGGGCGCGTTTGCACAGTGGTGAAGGGAGGGGCGGGGCTTCAGGTGACATGTGTGCAAACAGGCCCCGTGGCGCGTTTTAAGATGGGGAATTAAATCCCCTTCAATCCTGAGGGTCCCTGGGGGCCAACTAGCCCAACAGGTACATCCAGAAAGCGACACAGAGCTGCGTTGCAGAGAGGTGTAAAAGGGGTGTGGCCTCTCTACACGTCTCTGCAACGCAGCCCCTGGCGCATATTGGAGGTTCCTGGTGGGCTAGTTGGCCCCTAGGGACCCTCAGGATTCAAGGGGACTTAATCCCCCAACTTAAAACGCGCAACGGGGCGCGTTTGCACAGATGTCACCTGAGGCCCCGCCCCTCCCTTCACCATTGTGCAAATATTCCTCTAAAATCAGCCGAAATACGAATTCCGATTTACTCACCTGTTATCAGGAGAGACCTCAGTGCTGCATCTTTCAGCCCAGTACTGGTCCTGAAAAGTAATTTTAACCGTACTTACCGGTAACTTGAATTTCCTTCATAGGCTAACATTGACTGGTTTCACTTGGAAATTCTTCTAAGTGTGGAGTTTTGGAACTTTAAAATATTCCTCTAAAATCAGCCGAAATACGAATTCCGATTTACTCACCTGTTATCAGGAGAGACCTCAGTGCTGCATCTTTCAGCCCAGTACTGGTCCTGAAAAGTAATTTTAACCGTACTTACCAGTAACTTGAATTTCCTTCCATAGGCTAACATTGACTGGTTTCACTTTGAAATTCTTCTAAGTGTGGAGTTTTGGAACTTTAAAATATTCCTCTAAAATCAGCCGAAATACGAATTCCGATTTACTCACCTGTTATCAGGAGAGACCTCAGTGCTGCATCTTTCAGCCCAGTACTGGTCCTGAAAAGTAATTTTAACCGTACTTACCGGTAACTTGAATTTCCTTCATAGGCTAACATTGACTGGTTTCACTTGGAAATTCTTCTAAGTGTGGAGTTTTGGAACTTTAAAATATTCCTCTAAAATCAGCCGAAATACGAATTCCGATTTACTCACCTGTTATCAGGAGAGACCTCAGTGCTGCATCTTTCAGCCCAGTACTAATCCTCAAAAGTAATTTTAGCCGTACTTACCAGTAACTTGAATTTCCTTGCATAGGATATCATTGCCTGCTTTTTGCTGAAAAAGTTTCTAAGTGTTGATTTTGGAACTTTAAAATATTCCTCTAAAATCAGCCGAAATCCGAATTCTGATTTAATCACCTGTTATCAGGAGAGACCTCAGTGCTGCATCTTTCAGCCAAGTACTGATCCTCAAAATTAATTTTAACCGTACTTACCGGTAACTTGAATTTCCTTCATAGGCTAACATTGACTGGTTTCACTTGGAAATTCTTCTAAGTGTGGAGTTTTGGAACTTTATAATATTCCTCTAAAATCAACCAAAGTACGAATTCCAATTTACTCACCTGTTATCAGGAGAGAACCCAGTGCTGCATCTTTTAGCCCAGCACTGACCCTGAAAAGTAATTTTAACCGTACTTACCAGTAACTTATATTTTCTAACATAGGAATCCATTGTCTGGTTTTCAGCAGAAAACTTTCAAAGTGTCGATTTTCACAAACTACAAATATTCCTTAAAAATCGCCTGTATGACTTAAACGCATTCATTCAACTGTTTACAGGAGATGCACCAGTGCTGGATCCAGGATCCAACACTGAGTAAGAAAAAGTAACGATAACAGTTTTTACCTGCTAAGTGAATTTCCTTCCATAGGATAACATTGGTGATTCTATGAGAAAAAGTTTCTAAGTGTCAACTTTTAAAGTACAATAATATTCCTTAAAAATCACGACTGTAACCAAAACGCTTTTACTCAACTGTTTACAGGAGATGTGCCAGGACTGAATCTAGGATCCAGTCCTGTGGTTAGAAAAGTAATCCATAAAGTAACTAATTGCATTTAACTAGAAATTCACATTGAGCTGAATGTTGCATTGTGTTTGAAAATGTGTTGCACATTGCAACAACTGTAACTACTGTACTTAAAAGTCTATTGCCTATGTGCAAAGTATTTAAACTAAAGTAATTCATTCTGAGAAAGTATTTTTTGTAATGTAATGTATAATGTAATTACAATGTAATTTAAATAATAAAATATGTAAAAAAATTGTTTCTAAAAATGTAGTAAATCAGTATTTTAAAAATTTATATAACAATTAATACATTTAAAAATTGTCATTTACAAAACCTTTGAAATTCACTGAAAAAACCGTAGGTTTCAGACATGTTATAGTTACAAATTAGCATTTAAAAACCTTTGAAATTCACTGAAAAAACCATAGGTTTCAGGGACGTTATAGTTACAAATTAGCATTTAAAAACCTTTGAAATTCACTGAAAAAACCATAGGTTTTAGGGACAGTTATAGTTAGTTGGACATTGCACTCGTACAAAACCCGTGAAATTCCCCCGTTATAGTTAGTCCAGCTAACTATAACTCACGCCCCGCAATGCACTGCTGATGACGTCACATATTACATCACTCATGACATGGTCAGTGACATCACTGATGACATCACTGATGACATCTCAAATGACATCACTGATGACATCACTGATGACATCATCCATGTGATAATTTCATGCATCTTCTCACACCCTAATATAACCTTTGATACACCCACTCTAAAGTACAGACTGCCATTCGCAAAACCATAGACACTCCAACACCAATAACTACATACCCACTCACTGATTCTTAGGTCTACACACACACATCCACTCACTCACCCGAACAGTCACTCATATTTACGGTCACTCAGTACAGGACTATCATATGCACTCATACTCCTATATAGACACTCAAACACCGCCACTCATCCATAGAGGTACTCACACACCTAGTCAGTCATGCAAATAATTAAACACACTACCATTTACTCACCTATACAGTTATACACACACCAGCTCACTTACTCATACAAATACTAGCACATTCTTACGCTCTTATACAATCACTGATACAAGCACACACTCATCCATACAGCCACTATCACAATCAGTCACTCTTGCTTATAGCTATTTATATACTCCAACACACATATATACTGCCTTTCACATATGTAGTTACTCACACATGTACCACTGGGACATACATTCACTCACTAACACACTCTTACACACACTTACCCACCCATACAGTCTATCACAGATGCACTCTTGAAACCATCCACCCAGTGAATCACCCACTCACACATCTATGCACAGAGTCGCACACACCCCTCCCACACAAACACTCAGGCACCCATACAGATACTCACACAAGCATTCAATAACTCATATAGACACTCATGTAGCTATTCTCAAACACATGCAGCCACTTACAAAGCAACAGACAGACGGATACAGACATTCACCCAGTTTAGTCACTAACCCATGCATTCAGTAAGATACGTTAAATCACTCACTTATACAGTCAGTCACGCACCTACTAAATCATCCATACAGACACTTACACACCCACTCATTCTTCAATACGTCTTTTCCTATATATATTAAAAATATTTAAACTTTACAGAAACACACAGTCACTGGATGATGTCATCAGTGATGTCATCAGTGATGTCATCAGTGATGTCATTTGAGATGTCATCAGTGATGTCATCAGTGATGTCACTGACCATGTCATGAGTGATGTAATATGTGACGTCATCAGCAGTGCATTGCGGGGCGTGAGTTATAGTTAGCTGGACTAACTATAACGGGGAATTTCACGGGTTTTGTACGAGTGCAATGTCCAACTAACTATAACTGTCCCTAAAACCTATGGTTTTTTCAGTGAATTTCAAAGGTTTTTTAAATGCTAATTTGTAACTATAACGTCCCTGAAACCTATGGTTTTTTCAGTGAATATATATATATATATATATATTAACAGTTGTCTAGAGCATGTGTCCGCAAAGAAAAGAGGAGGGGATAGGCAAAAAGCATTACGGAGGTTGGGGACCCGCTATATATTGGAATTAGATAGCCTGGAACCTCACGGTTTCAATATTGATGAGGAACTATATACCTATCTAGGGTAGCCTACTCCTATTCCGCACATTTTTTCTGCATGTACATCTGTTCTTTTTCTTTTTTTCATTTTTTCTGTTTATATAAGTTATTAATTTACGCAACTAGGCAGTAACACAGTAATTTTATTCTGCTGGGTTTTTGTACAGTGTATAAATGTTTATCCAGTAATGAGATTATTGAAATAGGAGAGTTCGTACCTATTTTAAACTAACTGTAACATTTTTTGTAAAAATGTGTATTTAGGCACTTGCCTGGAAAGCACTCGTGAGACAGTTACTTTATGAGACTATTCTAGCACTTGCACTTTAATGTTGAGTACTCATATGAGTCACTTGGGTACTTACCGCCTACATGTATAAAATAATACACTGCACTTGCACTTTTAGTAGATAATGAAATTTTCTAGCAATGTTAGCCAATTATAATGTATGATATTATCTTATAGTGCAATATGAAAATTAATTCGTAACTGATATCAGTTGAGTGCTGTATTGCAGCCGAACAGTGAATCTCACTGGATATTTAGCCATTCTAATATGGCAGAGATGATGACTGGGTAAAGTCTTTGTCAGTTTTTATGTTTGTATAGTCAAATGATATATAATGAGAAACTGAAGATGTCTCTATGTCGTAAACAAGGTTGTGAGAAACAACTGAAACGCGTTGACTAGTGTTCATCTTTGATCAAATAGTATGGAGCCACGATTGGAGTGCCATGCTTTCCTTGTTTCTAACACGTGCAGGAGCTTTTGCTATAGATTTGGAGGAGTCGGCGGACAACTCCGCGTACAGCACCACCGGCTTTCTGGCAGCACACCAGCATCCGGCATACGGAGGTTGATTGATATATATATATATATATATATATATATATATATATATATATATATATATATTATCTACTGGCGGTCGCCAGTAGATAGTTATAGTTAGGACCTATTTTCCATAGGAAATCCGCGACATTCTATTTGAAATAACTCTTGCGTCGGTTGACGAATCTTCGCGAAATTTTCAAACTTTATGGCCCGCTCCGGTCCGCTCCTACCCTGAAAGTCTCAGGGTGATTCGTCAAGCGGGGCCGAGAAAAAAGGGGGTCCCAAAACGTGTTTTCCCCATTCATTTTCCCATAGGAAACTTTAGACACGGCTACAGCCCGAACTGCTGAACGGAATTACACCAAATTTGGCAAAGAGGTAGTTCTTGGTTCAGAAAGAACCCTTTTGTTAAATGGTGTAAATCTGTTCAGTAGTTGCGGAGAAATTAAAAAATAAGAGTCAAAAAATCAATTTCCCATAGGAAACTTTATGCAAGGCTACAGCCCGAACTGCTGAACGGAATTACACCAAATTCGGCAAAGAGGTAGTTCTTGGTTCAGAAAGAACCCTTTTGTTAAATGGTGTAAATCCGTTCAGTAGTTGCTGAGAAAATCAAAAGTAAAAACACATATATATCTGGGCGGAGCCTAACCACACATGTCATCGTGAGATCTGATTGGCTGTCAGCACTTCATCCTGGAATTGCTGGCAGCCATCTTGGGACCAATATAAATGATAGTACCCCATTGAAATGCATTGTAGTGAATCGAAGATTTTGAGGGTTACCAAAAGGAGAACTATAAAGGGTGATAACAGACTTTAGTTACATTAGAATTCATTTGTTGATGGTACCATACTAATTTCAGGAATTGTGGTGTGTTCTAAGGTGATTTTACCCTGTGAAAAACCTTCTGCTGGGATATCATGAATCATGTTTGAGAGAAAACTATTTTCACATGCTTGTCCCATACAGTTTTGGAAGGTGCTCCAGAAGCTAAAATGAGAGCATATTTTCTGTAAATTCACATTATCTTTCTCAGTCATGTGAGAATGAAGTCTGACATTCTCAGTAAAACATGTACATCCAACAAGGGCAGAGACTGTCAGTTGATTCCTTTGTGTTCTACTGCAGCTTCCCAGAGTGTTCTAAAGAACAACTAGAGTGCTAACAGCCTTACTTATGACAAAAGTATGGCACACCAGAAGCCATCTTGATTGGAATAAACTGGTAACACTTAAAACATTTAATTTAAAAAGGAACAAAATGATGGGGTTCATCTTGTCATAGAAATTATGGTTAGTGCTCTGGAAAGAAAAATTAGGACATGTTTCAAGTGTGATCTCAAATATCTTCCTGTTATATTTCAACAGGAGCAGCCTGTCAGTTGATGCCTTTGTGTTCTACTGCAGCGTCCCAGAGGGTTCTAAAGAACAACTAGAGCGCTAACAGTCTTACTTATGACAAAAGTATGGCACACCTGAAGCCATCTTGATTGGAATAAACTGGTAACACTTAAAACATTTAATTTAAAAAGGAACAAAATGCGGGGGTTCATTTTGCCATAGAAATTATGGTTAGTGCTGTAGAAAGAAAAATTAGGACATGTTTTAAGTGAGATCTCAAATATCTTCCTGTTATATTTCAACAGGAGCAGCCTGTCAGTTGATGCCTTTGTGTTCTACTGCAGCTTCCCAGAGTGTTCTAAAGAACAACTAGAGTGCTAACAGCCTTACTTATGACAAAAGTATGGCACACCTGAAGCCATCTTGATTGGAATAAACTGGTAACCCTTAAAACATTTAATTTAAAAAGGAACAAAATGCGGGGGTTCATTTTGCCATAGAAATTATGGTTAGTGCTGTAGAAAGAAAAATTAGGACATGTTTTAAGTGAGATCTCAAATATCTTCCTGTTATATTTCAACAGGAGCAGCCTGTCAGTTGATGACTTTGTGTTCTACTGCAGCTTCCCAGAGTGTTCTAAAGAACAACTAGAGTGCTAACAGCCTTACTTATGACAAAAGTATGGCACACCTGAAGCCATCTTGATTGGAATAAACTGGTAACACTTAAAACATTTAATTTAAAAAGGAACAAAATGAGGGGGTTCATTTTGCCATAGAAATTATGGTTAGTGCTGCAAAAAGAAAATTTAGTGCATGTTTTAAGTGAGATCTCAAATCCTCTTCTATTTCATTAGAAAATTCTGACATGCAGACTGAAACAATCACTTTCAATACCAGCAGTAGACTTCCAGTTAACTCCTTGGTGAGCAGTAGCTTTACTACAGTGATCTAATGAACAACTAGAGTGCTAACATTCTGAATTTATGGCAAATGTGTGACACATCTGAATGCCGTCTTGATGGAATCAAAGTAAAAACTGAAAGCATTTCCTACTGAGGAGACTGCAGTAAATGAGGAAATTAGGGAACTTCATAACAAAGAAGTCTTCCAAGATGGCAACCAGTGAAAAAAGAGCCCAAATGTAGCACAAATATTACCCAGATGTAGCCCACATATAGCCCAATGACAAAAGTGTGCAAAACACTTTTTATTTTTAGTTTTTTTGCAGTTTTATGTAGTGCAGACTGGTCAGGTATTGGAGCGTTGCATCTTAAAACATGACCCCCCTACAGTACAAAAACACCACTGCACTACCCTAAACCCTAAAACACTACCCCCAGCACGACCCCCTACACTACACAAGCACCACAGCACTATCCTAAACCCTAAAACACTACCCCCAGCATGACCCCCTACACTACACAAACACCACTGCACTACCCTAAACCCTAAAACACTACCCCAACACCACTGCACTAACCTAAATCCTAAGACACTACCCCCAGCACGACCCCCTACACTACCCAAACACCACTGCACTACCCTAAAACATGACCCCCTACACTACACAAACACCACTGCACTACCCTAAACCCTAAAACACTACCCCCAGCACGACCCCCTACACTACACAAACACCACTGCACTACCTTAAACCCTAAAACACTACCCCCAGCACGACCCCTACACTACCCAAACATCACTGCACTAACCTACATCCTAAAACACTACCCCCAGCACGACCCCCTACACTACCCAAACACCACAGCACTACCCTAAAAAATGACCCCCTACACTACACAAACACCACTGCACTACCCTAAACCCTAAAACACTACCCCCAGCACGACCCCCTACACTACACAAGCACCACTGCACTACCCTAAACCCTAAAACACTACCCCCAGCACGACCCCCTACACTGCCCGAACACCACTGCACTGCCCTAAACCCTGAAACACCAGCCCCTGCACGACCCCCTACACTGCCCGAACACCACTGCACTGCCCTAAACCCTGAAACACCAACCCTAGCACGACCCCCTACACTGCCCGAACACCACTGCACTGCCCTAAACCCTGAAACACCACCCCTTCACGACCCCCTACACTGCCCGAACACCACTGCACTGCCCTAAACCCTGAAACACCACCCCCAGCACGCCCCTTACACTGCCCGAACACCACTGCACTGCCCTAAACCCTGAAACACTACCCCCAGCAAGACCTCCTACACTGCCCGAACACCACTGCACTGCCCTAAACCCTGAAACATCACCCCCAGCAAGACCCACTACACTGCCCGAACACCACTGCCCTAAACCCTGAAACACCACCGCCAGCACGACCCCCTACACTGCCCGAACACCACTGCACTGCCCTAAACCCTGAAACACCACCCCCAGCATGACCCCCTACACTGCCCGAACACCACTGCACTGCCCTTATCCCTGAAACACCACCCCCTGCACGACCCCCTACACTGCCCGAACACTACTGCACTGCCCTAAACCCTGAAACACCATCCCCAGCACGACCCCTTACACTGCACGAACACCACTGCACTGCCCTAAACCCTGAAACACTACCCCCAGCAAGACCCCCTACACTGCCCGAACACCACTGCACTGCCCTAAACCCTGAAACATCACCCCCAGCAAGACCCCCTACACTGCCCGAACACCACTGCCCTAAACCCTGAAACACCACCCCCAGCAAGACCCCCTACACTGCCCGAACACCACTGCACTGCCCTAAACCCTGAAACACCAGCCCCAGCACGACCCCTACACTGCCCGAACACCACTGCACTGCCCTAAACCCTGAAACACCATCCCCTGCACGACCCCCTAAACTGCCCGAACACCAGTGCACTGCCCTAAACCCTGAAACACCACCCCCAGCACAACCCCCTACACTGCCCGAACACCACTGCACTGCCCTAAACCCTGAAACACCACCCCCTGCACGATCCCCTACACTGCCCGAACACTACTGCACTGCCCTAAACCCTGAAACACCACCCCCAGCACGACCCCCTACACTGCACGTACACCACTGCACTGCCCTAAACCCCGAAACACTACCCCCAGAAAGACCCCCTACACTGCCCGAACACCACTGCACTGCCCTAAACCCTGAAACACCACCCCCTGCATGACCTCCTACACTGCCGGAACACCACTGCACTGCCCTAAACCCTGAAACACCACCCCCAGCACTACCCCCTACACTGCCCGAACACCACTGCACTGCCCTAAACCCTGAAACATCAACCCCAGCAAGACCCCCTACACTGCCTGAACACCACTGCCCTAAACCCTGAAACACCACCCCCTACACTGCACAAACACCACTGCACTGCCCTAAACCCTGAAACACCACCTCCAGCAAAACCCCTACACTGCCTGAACACCATTGCTCTGCCCTAAATCCTGAAACACTAGCCCCAGCATGACCCCCTACACTGCCCGAACACCACTGCACTGCCCTAAACCCTGAAACACCACCCCCAGCACGACCCCCTACACTGCCCGAACACCACTGCACTGCCCTAAACCCTGAAACACCAGCCCCAGCAAGACCCCCTACACTGCCCGAACACCACTGCACTGCCCTAGACTCTGAAACACCAGCCCCAGCAAGACCCCCTACACTGCCCGAACACCACTGCACTGCCCTAAACCCTGAAACACCAGCCCCAGCATGACCCCCTACACTGCCCGAACACCACTGCACTGCCCTAAACCCTAAAAAACTACCCCCAGCAGTACCCCTACACTACCCAAACACCACTGCACTACCCTAAACCCTAAAACACTACCCCCAGCAGTACCCCCTACACTACCCAAACACCACTGCACTACCCTAAATCACTACCCCCAGCACGACCCCCTACACTACCCAAACACCACTGCACTACCCTAAACCCTAAAACACTACCCCCAGCACGACCCCCTACACTACACAAGCACCACTGCACTACCCTAAACCCTAAAACACTACCCCAGCATGACCCCCTACACTGCCCGAACACCACTGCACTGCCCTAAACCCTGAAACACCAGCCCCTGCACGACCCCCTACACTGCCCGAACACCACTGCACTGTCCTAAACCCTGAAACACCAACCCTAGCACGACCCCCTACAATGCCCGAACACCACTGCACTGCCCTAAACCCTGAAACACCACCCCCTTCACGACCCCCTACACTGCCCGAACACCACTGCACTGCCCTAAACCCTGAAACACCACCCCCAGCACGCCCCCTACACTGCCCGAACACCACTGCACTGTCCTAAACCATGAAACACTACCCCCAGCAAGACCTCCTACACTGCCCGAACACCACTGCACTGCCCTAAACCCTGAAACATCACCCCCAGCAAGACCCCCTACACTGCCCGAACACCACAGCCCTAAACCCTGAAACACCACCCCCAGCACGACCCCCTACACTGCCCGAACACCACTGCACTGCCCTAAACCCTGAAACACCACCCCCAGCAGGACCCCCTACACTGCCCGAACACCACTGCACTGCCCTAAACCCTGAAACACCACCCCCTGCACGACCCCCTACACTGCCCAAACACCACTGCACTGCCCTAAACCCTGAAACACCATCCCCAGCACGACCCCTTACACTGCACGAACACCACTGCACTGCCCTAAACACTGAAACACTACCCCCAGCAAGACCCCCTACACTGCCCGAACACCACTGCACTGCCCTAAACCCTGAAACATCACCCCCAGCAAGACCCCCTACACTGCCCGAACACCACTGCCCTAAACCCTGAAACACCACCCCCAGCAAGACCCCCTACACTGCCCAAACACCACTGCACTGCCCTAAACCCTGAAACACCAGCCCCAGCACGACCCCTACACTGCCCGAACACCACTGCACTACCCTAATCCCTGAAACACCATCCCCTGCACGACCCCCTAAACTGCCCAAACACCACTGCACTGCCCTAAACCCTGAAACACCACCCCCAGCACGACCCCCTACATTGCCCGAACACCACTGCACTGCCCTAAAGTCTGAAACACCACCCCCTGCACGATCCCCTACACTGCCCGAACACTACTGCACTGCCCTAAACCCTGAAACACCACCCCCAGCACGACCCCCTACACTGCACGAACACCACTGCACTGCCCTAAACCCCGAAACACTACCCCCAGCAAGACCCCCTACACTGCCCGAACACCACTGCACTGCCCTAAACCCTGAAACACCACCCCCTGCATGACCTCCTACACTGCCGGAACACCACTGCACTGCCCTAAACCCTGAAACACCACCCCCAGCACGACCCCCTACACTGCCCGAACACCACTGCACTGCCCTAAACCCTGAAACATCAACCCCAGCAAGACCCCCTACAACGCCTGAACACCACTGCCCTAAACCCTGAAACACCACCCCCTACACTGCACTGCCCTAAACCCTGAAACACCACCTCCAGCAAAACCCCCTACACTGCCTGAACACCATTGCTCTGCCCTAAATCCTGAAACACTAGCCCCAGCACGACCCCCTACACTGCCCGAACACCACTGCACTGCCCTACACCCTGAAACACCACCCCCAGCACGACCCCCTACACTGCCCGAACACCACTGCACTGCCCTAAACCCTGAAACACCAGCCCCAGCAAGACCCCCTACACTGCCCGAACACCACTGCACTGCCCTAGACTCTGAAACACCAGCCCCAGCAAGACCCCCTACACTGCCCGAACACCACTGCACTGCCCTAAACCCTGAAACACCAGCCCCAGCATGACCCCCTACACTGCCCGAACACCACTGCACTGCCCTAAACCCTGAAACACCAGCCCCAGCACGACCACCTACACTGCCCGAACACCACTGCACTGCCCTAAACCCTGAAACACCAGCCCCAGCACAACCCCCTACACTGCCCGAACACCACTGCACTGCCCTAAACCCTGAAACACCAGCCCCAGCACGACCCCGTACACTGCCCGAACACCACTGTACTGCCCTAAACCCTGAAACATCAGCCCCAGCACGACCCCCTACATTGCCCGAACACCACTGCACTGCCCTAAACCTTGAAACACCACCCCCTGCATGACCCCCTACACTGCCCGAACACCACTGCACTGCCCTAAACCCTGAAACACCACCCCTGCACCGCCCCTACACTGCCTGAACACCACTGCACTGCCCTAAACCCTGAAACACCACCCCCTGCACCGCCCCCTACACTGCCCGAACACCACTGCACTGCCCTAAACCCTGAAACACCACCCCCAGCACGACCCCCTTTACTGCTCGAACACCACTGCACTGCCCCAAACCCTGAAACACCACCCCCAGCACGACCCCCTACACTGCCCGAACACCACTGCCGTAAACCCTGAAACACCACCCCCTGCACGACCCCCTACACTGCCCGAACACCACTGCACTGCCCTAAACCCTGAAACACCACCCCCTACACTGCCCGAACACCACTGCATTGCCCTAAACCCTGAAAAACCACCCCCAGCACGACC
The DNA here is from genome assembly GCA_963921515.1 of Calotriton arnoldi. Lineage (NCBI taxonomy): Eukaryota > Metazoa > Chordata > Amphibia > Caudata > Salamandridae > Calotriton > Calotriton arnoldi. The sequence continues at coordinate 841,831 of CAWUFW010005969.1, read as the reverse complement.
CCCTACACTGCCCGAACACCACTGCACTGCCCTAAACCCTAAAACACCACCCCCAGCATTACCCCCTACACTGCCCAAACACCACTGCACTGCCCTAAACCCTAGAACACTACCCCCAGCACGACCCCCTACACTACCCGAACACCACTGCACTGCCCTAAACCCTCAAACACTCCCCCCAGCACGACCCCCTACACTACCCAAACACCACTGCACTGCCCTAAACCCTAAAACACTCCCCCAGCACGACCCCCCACACTACCCGAACACCACTGCACTGCCCTAAACCCTAAAACACTCCCCCAGCACGACCCCCTACACTACCCAAACACCACTGCACTGCCCTAAACCCTAAAACACTACCCCCGCATGACCCCTACACTACCCAAACACCAATGCACTACCCTAATCCCTAAAACACTACCCCCCGCATGACCCCCTACACTACCCTAAACCCTAAAACACTACCCCCCTCACGACTCCCTACACTACCCAAAGACCACTGCACTACCCTAAACCACGACCTCCTACACTACACAAACACCACTGCACTACCCTAAACCCTAAAACACTACCCCCTACACTACACAAACACCACTGCACTACCCTAAACCCTAAAAAACTACCCCCAGCACGAACCACTACACTACCCAAACACCACTGCACTACCCTAAACCCTAAAAACTACCCCCAGCAGTACCCCTACACTACCCAAACACCACTGCACTACCCTAAACCCTAAAACACTACCCCCAGCAGTACCCCTACACTACCCAAACACCACTGCACTACCCTAAATCACTACCCCCAGCACGACCCCCTACACTACCCAAACACCACTGCACTACCCTAAACCCTAAAACACTACCCCCAGCACGACTCCCTACACTACCCAAACACCACTGCAATACCCTAAACCCTAAATCTACCCCCAGCATGACCCCCTACACTACACAAACACCACTGCACTACCCTAAACCCTAAAACACTACCCCCAGCACGACCCTCTTCACTACCTAAACACAACTGCACAATTTGTTACAGGCGTTGCAACGCAGGCCTGTGGTGCTTACTGGAAGTACCTAGTGGGCTAGTTGAGCCCCAGGGACCCTCAGGATTCAAGGTGACCTAATCCCCCAACTTAAAACGCACCACGGGGCGCGTTTGCACAGTGGTGAAGGGAGGGGGCGGGGCCTCAGGTGACATGTGCGCAAACACGCCCTGTGGTGCGTTTTAAGTTGGGGAATTAATTCCCTTTGAATCCTGAGGGACCCTGGGGGCCAACTAGCCCACCAGGTACCTTCAGTAAGCACAACAGAGTTGCATTGCAGAGAGGTGAAAAAAGGTGCGTGGCCTCGGAACGCCTCTCTGCAACTCAGCTCTGTGGTCCTAACTGTTGGTACCTGGGGGGCTAGTTGGGCCCCAGGGACCCTCAGAATTCAAGGGGACTTAATCCTGCAACTTAAAACGCGCTACGGGGTGCGTTTGCACACATGTCACCTCAGGCCCCCCTCCCTTCACCACTGTGCAAACGCGCCCTGTAGCGCGTTTTAAGAGGTAGTTTTAATCCCCCTGCCCTATTATGTACTAGGGACTTGCAGAGGAGGTCATGCTAATCACAGGGGTACCCCAACGCATAGTGTTCCCTAGTGTATGTAGGTGTTTTCACTGTATTCTAAGTGTCTTTTAGCATAGCACTGGCTCTGGTTAGTCAGAGTCAGTTACCACCAATACCTGTCTGAAAAGGTTGTGGGCACAGGATGATTTTGCAACAAGGCCTCTTTCTGCTCCTCTGTTGGTTCTTTCTGCACATCTTTTGCTTCTTTCTGTGCGTTTTTTCTTCTTTCTTCGCATGTCCTACCTCTGTAGGCATAGTTAGAAACTAGCATTTAAAAAAACCTTTGAAATTCACTTAAAAAATCATAGGTTTCAGGCACGTTATAGTTAGAAATTAGCATTTAAAAAACCTTTGAAATTCACTGAAAAAACCATAGGTTTCAGACACGTTATAGTTGGAAATTAGCATTTAAAAAACCTTTGAAACTCACTGAAAAACCATAGGTTTTAGGGACAGTTATAGTTAGTTGGACATTTCACTCGTACAAAACCATAGAAATTCCCCTATTATAGTTAGTTCAGCTAACTATAACTCGCGCCCGCAATGCACTGCTGATAACGTCACATATTACATCACTCATGACATGGTCAGTGACATCACTGATGACATCACTGATGACATCTCAAATGACATCACTGATGACATCATCCATGTGATAATTTCATGCATCTTCTCACACCCTAATATAACTTTTGATACACCCACTCTAAATTACAGACTGCCATTCTCAAAACCATAGACACTCCAACTCCAAAAACTACATACCCACTCACTGATTCTTAGGTCTACACACACATCCACTCACTCACCCGTACAGTCACTCATACTTAGTCACTCAGTACAGGACTATCATATGCACTCATACACCTATATAAACACTCACACACCGCCACTCATCCATAGAGGTACTCACACACCTAGTCAGTCATGCAAAAAACTTAATCACACACCCATTTACTCACCTATACAGTTATACACACATCAGCTCACTTACTCATACAAATACTAGCACATTCTTACGCTCTTATACAATCACTGATACAAGTACACACTCATCCATACAGCCACTCTCACAATCACACACTCTCACTTATAGCCATTTATATACTCCAACACACATATATACTGCCTTTCACATATGTAGTTACTCACACATGTACCACTGAGATATACATTCAATCACTAACACACCCATACACACACTCACCCACCCATACAGTCCATCACAGATGCACTCTTGAAACCATGCACCCAGTGAATCACCAACTCACACATCTATGCACAGAGTCACACACACCCCACCCACACAAACACTCAGGCACCCATACAGATACTCAGACAATCAATCAATAACCCATGTAGACACTCATGTAGCTATACAAAAAGCCATGCAGCCGCTTACAAACCAACAGACAGACGGATACAGACATTCACACAGTTTAGTCACTAACCCATGCATTCAGTAAGATACATTTAATCACTCACTTGTAGAGTCAGTCACTCACGTACTAAATCATCCATTCAGACACTTATACACCCACTCATTCTTCAATACGCCTTTCCCTATATATATTAAACATATTTAAACTTTACAGAAACACACAGTCACTGGATGATGTCATCAGTGATGTCATTTGAGATGTCATCAGTGATGTCATCAGTGATGTCACTGACCATGTCATGAGTGATGTAATATGTGACGTCATCAGCAGTGCATTGCGGGGCGCGAGTTATAGTTAGCTGAACTAACTATAACGGGGGAATTTCTATGGTTTTGTACGAGTGAAATGTCCAACTAACTATAACTGTCCCTAAAACCTATGGTTTTTTCAGTGAGTTTCAAAGGTTTTTTAAATGCTAATTTCTAACTATAACGTGTCTGAAACCTATGGTTTTTTCAGTGAATATATATATATATATATATATTATCTACTGGCGGACATTTTTTTCCCAATAACTTTGGCGCCGGTTGACAAATCTTCGCGAAATTTTCAAAACTTATGGCCCGCTCCGGTTCTGCTCCTATCTTGAAAGTTTCGGGGTGATTCATCAAGCGGGGGCTGAGAAAAAAGGGGGGTCCCAAAACGTGTTTTCTCCATGTTAATTCCCATAGGAAACTTTAGACACGGCTACAGCCCGAACTGCTGAACGGAATTACACCAAATTTGGCAAAAAGGTAGTGCTTGGTTCAGAAAGCGCCCTTTTTTTAAATGGTGTAAATCCGTTCAGTAGTTGCGGAGAAATTCAAAAGATAAGAGTCAAAAAATCAATTTCCCATAGGAAACTTTATGCAAGGCTACAGCCAAACCTGCTGAACGGAATTACACCAAATTTGCCAAAAAGGTAGTGCTTGGTTCAGAAAGCACCCTTTTAAAAATGGTGTAAATCCGTTCAGTAGTTGCTGAGAAAATCAAAAATAAAAGTTTCGATATTTAGAGGCACGGAGGATCCGCGGACCTTCGAGCTTCATGCTAATTGGCTGTCAACACTCCAAACCAGGAAGTGTTGGCAGCCATCTTGTGCCTCGGTAGAACCGAGGCACAAGAAAACAGAAAAACTAAGGCGCAAAACAAGAAAAGGGGGCAGGGTAGAAACACCCTGACCCCCTAGGCCTGCTCAGGGGGTCCCACAAGGACCCCTAGGGCCCAAAAAAGAATTTTTAAAAAAAATAAATTTTAAAAAAACGGCAAAATGCGCGCCGGATCCGCGGATCCGGCTGCGAAAAAAAAAAAAACGAAGCGCGGCCTCCCGCGCTTCGTTAATATTTAGCCCCCGGGTGGGCCAGGTCCCGGGGGCAGTGAAAAAAAGAAGTGTGTGGGGGGTCCCAATCCCCCCACACTGCCCCAAGGACCGCCACCCCCGGGGCTTTGCATAAATATTTGCGGGGGGCACACGGCCCCCCGCAGCCCCCACCGCCACCTCCCCGGGGCACTAATATGTAAATTAGGGGGTCCGTTAAGGACCCCCGAGCCCCGGGGACCACCACCTATGGGCTATGTACAGATTGGGAGGGGGGCCGCGCTGCCCCCCTCTTGGAGCCAGTGATGGCCCTGGGGACCGCCACCCCCCAGGGCCGGCTCCTGCAGTGTCCCGGGGTGCCCACCCCCGGGACACTGCAGTTTGCTATGGCAGGGCGGGAGCCTCGCGGCTCCCGCCCTGTCATAGCAAACTCTGCTTTGCTTTTTGGAAGAGAGAGCAGGAAACCTGCTCTCTCTTCCAAAAACCAAAGCCGATTGCTTTTCCACACGGGGAGCTGCATCTTAGCAGGAGGCGGGGAGCCGGCTGGGACAGTGGGGGCATTGGGGCTCCCCCACGGTCCCCAACGAGAGGCCATGCCCCAGGGGATGGGGTCCCCGGGGCCATGATTGGCCCGGGAGGGGGGCCACATGGCCCCCTCCCCCATGATTAAAAAAATTGTTACAAAAAACGCAAAGGCCGGCCCCGGGGGATGGGGTCCCCGGGGCCATAAATGGCCTGAGGAGGGGGGCCACGCGGCCCCCTTCCATTATTAAAAATAAAAAATATAGGGGTCAGGCCCTGGGGGATGGGGTCCCCAGGGCCAATAAAATAGGAAAAGAAGGGGGGCCACACAGCTCCCCTTCTTAAAAAAATGAATTAAAAAAAAAGACCGCCGGAGGCCCCGCCCCCTCCCTGCAGTACTCAGCAAATACGCCCCTGGCGCGTTTAAAGTTGGGGAACTAATTCCCCTTGAATACTGGGGGTCCCTGGGGGCCAACTAGCCCACCAGGTACCTCCAGTATGCGCCAGGGAGCTGAGTTGCAGAGAGGTGTTCAGAGGCCATGCCCCTTTTTACACCTCTCTGCAACGCAGCTCTGTGGCGCTTACTGGAGGTACCTGGTGGGCTAGTTGGACCCCAGGGACCCTCAGGATTCAAGGGGACTTTATCCCCCAACTTAAAACGCGCCACAGGGCGCGTTTGCACAGTGGTGAAGGGAGGGGGCAGGCCTGAAGTGACATGAGTGCAAACACGCCCTGTGGCGCGTTTTAAGTTGGGGAATTCATTCCTCTTCAATCCTGAGGGTCCCTGGGGTCCAACTAGCCCACCACCTACCTCCAGTAAGCGCCACAGAGCTGCGTTGCAGAGTGGTGTAAAAAGGGGCATGGCCTGGGCCACCTCTCTGCAACGCAGCCCTGTGGCGCTTACTGGAGGTACGTGGTGGGCTAGTTGGACCCCAGGGACGCTCAGGATTGAAGAGGAATTAATTCCCCAAATTAAAACGCGCTACAGGGCATGTTTGCACACATGTCACATCAGGCCCCCCCCCTCCCTTCACTACTGTGCAAACGCGCCCCGTAGCGCGTTTTAAGAGGTAGTTTTAATCCCCCTGCCCTATTATGTACTAGGGCCTTACAGAGGAGGTCATGCTAATCACAGGGGTACCCCAACGCATAGTGTTCCCTAGTGTATGTAGGTGTTTTCACTGTATTCTAAGTGTCTTTTAGCATAGCACTGGCTCTAGGCCTGGTTAGTCAGAGTCAGTTACCACCAGTACCCGTCTGAAAAAGTTGTGGGCACAGGATGATTTTGGAACAAGGCATCTTTCTGCTCCTCTGTAGGTTCTTTCTGCACATGTCTTGCTTCTTCCTGCACTTTTCTTCGGCCTTGTGGACTTCTGTTGCTTCTTTCTGTATTTCTTTTGCTTCTTTCTGTGCGTTTTTTCTTCTTTCTTCACATGTCCTACCTCTGTAGGCATAGTTAGAGACTAGCATTTAAAAAACCTTTGAAATTCACTTAAAAAACCATAGGTTTCAGGCACGTTATAGTTAGAAATTAGCATTTAAAAAAACCTTAGAAATTCACTGAAAAAACCATAGGTTTCAGGCACGTTATAGTTAGAAATTAGCATTTAAAAAACCTTAGAAATTCACTAAAAAAACCACAGGTTTCAGGGACGTTATAGTTAGAAATTAGCATTAAAAAAACCTTAGAAATTCACTGAAAAAACCATAGGTTTCAGGGGCGTTATAGTTAGTTTGACATTTCACTCGTACAAAACCCGTGAAATTACCCCATTATAGTTAGTTCAGCTAACTATAACTCGCGCCCCCGCAATGCACTGCTGATGACGTCACATATTACATCACTCATGACATGGTCAGTGACATCACTGATGACATCAATCAATCAATCAATCAATCATGTCACTTATAAAGCGCACTACATACCCGCGAGGGTCTCAAGGCGCTGGGGGAAGAGGGGGGTGGTGCTGCTACTGATCGAAGAGTCAGGTCTTGAGGAGTCTTCTGAAGGCCAGTAGGTCTTGGGTCTGCCGAAGGTTGGTGCGGAGAGTGTTCCAGGTCTTGGCGGCGAGGTGGGAGAAGGATCTGCCGCCGGCGGTCGTTTTCCGGATGCGGGGGACTGTGGCGAGGGCGAGGCTGGTGGAGCGGAGCTGGCGGGTGGGGGTGTAGAAGCTGAGTCGTCTGTTGAGGTAGGCTGGTCCGGAGTTGTGGAGTGCTTTGTGTGCGTGGGTGAGGAGCTTGAAGGTTATCCTCTTGTTGACAGGGAGCCAGTGCAGGTCTCTCAGGTGGGGTGTGATGTGGCTGCGTCGGGGGATGTCGAGGATAAGACGTGCAGAGGCGTTCTGGATGCGTTGCAGCCGTCTCAGGAGCTTAGCCGTCGTTCCTGCGTAGAGGGCGTTTCCGTAGTCCAGCCTGCTGGTGACGAGGGCCTGGGTGACTGTTTTTCTTGTTTCGGTGGGGATCCACTTGAAGATCCTGCGGAGCATTCGGAGGGTGTTGAAGCAGGATGTGGAAACGGCGTTGACCTGCTTAGTCATGGAGAGGGTGGGGTCGAGGATGACCCCTAGGTTGCGTGCGTGGTCGGTGGGTGTCGGGGCTGTTCCCAGTGATGTCGGCCACCAGGAGTCGTCCCATGCTGAAGGGTTGGAACCAAGGATGAGGACCTCCGTCTTGTCCGAGTTCAGCTTCAGGCGGCTGGTCCTCATCCATTCGGCGACGGCCTTCATTCCTTCGTGGAGGTGGGCTTTGGCGGTGTGAGGGTCTTTAGTGAGGGAGAGGATCAGCTGGGTGTCGTCGGCGTAGGAGATGATGTTGAGGTTGTGCTGTCGGGCGACGTGGGCGAGGGGTGCCATGTAGATGTTGAACAGCGTTGGGCTGAGGGAGGAGCCTTGGGGTACGCCGCAGATGATCTTGGTGGCTTTGGATCGGAAGGGGGCGAGGCGGATGCTTTGTGTTCTGCCGGAGAGGAAGGATGTGGTCCAGTCCAGGGCCTTCTCTTGGATCCCGGCGTCGTGAAGGCGTGTTCGTAGTGTGTGGTGGCAGACCGTGTCGAAGGCGGCTGATAGGTCCAGGAGGATGAGGGCTGCTGTTTCTCCATTGTCTAGCAGGGTCCTGATGTCATCGGTGGCGGCGATGAGGGCGGTTTCGGTGCTGTGGTTGCTGCGGAAGCCGGACTGGGAAGGGTCCAGGATGTTGTTCTACTCGAGGTAGCGGGTCATTTGTTTGTTGACGATTTTCTCGGTGACCTTCGCGGGGAACGGGAGCAGAGAGATGGGTCGGAAGTTCTTGAGGTCCTTGGGGTCTGCCTTGGGTTTCTTGAGTAAGGCGGTGATCTCGGCGTGCTTCCAGCTTTCCGGGAAGGTTGCTGTCTCGAAGGAGATGTTGATTATTTTCCGGAGATGGGGCGCGATGGCTGTACTGGCTTTGTTGAAGACGTGGTGAGGGCACGGGTCTAGCGGTGAGCAGGAGTGGATGGTGTTCATGATCTCGCTGGTGTCCTCGTCGTTGATGTTGGTCCAGGAGAGCAGGTGGTTGGTGGTTGTGGGGGCAGTGGTCTCGGTGGTTGCCGGGGCGGTCGTGGTGTTGAAGCTGTCGTGGATGTCGGCGATTTTGAGGTGGAAGAAGGTGGCCAGTGAGTCGCACAGGTCTCGCGACGGCGGGATGTCGTTGGTGTTGGAGCTGGGGTTGGAGAGTTCCTTCACGATGTTGAAGAGCTCTTTGCTGTTGTGTGCGTTGTTGTCTAGGCGGTCTTTGAGTGAGGCCCTTTTGGCGGATCTGATGAGGTGATGGTGACTGCGGGTGGCGCTCTTGTGGGTGGCGTAGCTGTCCGCTGTCCGTTCGTGGAGCCAGATCTTCTCCAGTTTTCGGCATGTTCGTTTGGAGGCCTGGAGGTCTTCGGTGAACCAGGTGGCTTTCTTGCTGGTGTGGCTGTTGGGCGGATTCTTGAGCGGGGCGAGGGTGTTGGCGCAGTCGTCGATCCACTGTCTGAGGTTGCGGGCGGCGGTGTCGGGGTCGGAGAGTTCGGCGGGTGGGCTCAGGGCGAGGGTTGTGGTTAGCTGGTCTTCGGTGACTCTGCTCCAGCAGCGGCGAGGCATTTGTTCGGTGCGGTGGTGCGTGGTGGGCTTCCTGTAGGTGAAGTGGATGCAGTGGTGGTCAGTCCAGTGGGGTTCGGAGGTGTGGTTGAAGGAGACGTGTGGGCTTGCGGAAAAGATAGAGTCTAGCGTGTGGCCGGCGGCGTGGGTGGGTGTTGTCACGAGCTGTCTGAGTCCGAGGGTGGCGAGGTTGTCGATCAGGGTGGTGGAGTTGGTGTCCTTGTTGTTCTCGAGGTGGAAGTTCAGGTCCCCGAGGAGGATGTAGTCCGTGGAGGCGATGGCGTGTGTGCTGACGAAGTCAGCGATAGAATCGCTGAACTGTGGTCGGGGTCCGGGGGTCTGTAGATGAGGGTTCCTCTGAGGGTGGTGTTGGGATCGGTGTGGATCTGGAAGTGCATGTGTTCGGCGGTGCTGAGGGTGTCGTCGGTGTTGGTTGAGACTCTGAGGGTGTTCCTGTGGACGATGGCGATGCCTCCTCCGACTCCGTTGGTGCGGTCCCTGCGGGTGATCTTGTAGCCGTCCGGGATGGCAATGGCGATGTCGGGGGCTGAAGCGGGATTCAGCCAGGTCTCCGTCAGGAATGCGACGTCTGGGGAGGTTGAGTCGAGAAGGTCCCAGAGTTCGATGGCGTGTTTGCGGGCGGAGCGGGTGTTGAGGAGGATGCATCTGAGGTAGTTGGGTTCTTTCCTGGGCGGTGGTTTGGCGGGGCGGGTACTGGCGAAGCTGCAGTTCCGGCAGGTGAAGGGCCCTTGGGTGCGCTTCGGGGTGGCCCGGTAGCAGGCGTGATCTTTTCCGGGGTTGAGTGCGTGGAGGGTGCTGGCGTCGTATCGGCGTCTGTTGATGTGGCGGGCGCGGGGGATGCCCGGACCAGGGGTTATGGCGCTGGGCGCGGTCCCGGCGCGGACAGGCGCAGACGGGCTTGCCTTAGGCGCCGCCGCACAGCGGCCGCCATAAATGGGGAGGTGGGAGGGAGGAGCAGGGAATGGGGCAGCGAATGGGCAGTGAGGGGGCGGGGCCGCAGGGGCGCAGCGGCGGGAAACAGGCACGGAAAGGAAAAAACGAGCACAATCAGGGCAGCAAGGGGGCACAGAAAGGAAAAAAACTAGCACAATCAGGGCAGCAAGGGGGCACAGAAAGGAAAAAACGAGCACAATCAGGGCAGCAAGAGGGCACAGAAAGGAAAAAACGAGCACAATCAGGGCAGCAAGGGGGCACAGAAAGGAAAAAAAACGAGCACAATCAGGGCAGCAAGGGGGCACAGAAAGGAAAAACGAGCACAATCAGGGCAGCAAGGGGGCACAGAAAGGAAAAAAAACGAGCACAATCAGGGCAGCAAGGGGGCACAGAAAGGAAAAACGAGCACAATCAGGGCAGCAAGGGGGCACAGAAAGGAAAAAACGAGCACAATCAGGGCAGCAAGGGGGCACAGAAGGAAAAAAACTAGCACAATCAGGGGCAGCAGCAGGGCACACAGACGGAGCTGTGTGGTGGGGGTGCGACCTACCAGTCAAGGTCAGGGGTCGCTCCCCCACCTCAAATTACATCACTGATGATATCACTGATGACATCATCCATGTGAAAATTTCATGTATCTTCTCACACCCTAATAGAACTTTTGATACACCCACTCTAAATTACACACTACCATTCTCAAAACCATAGACACTCCAACACCAATAACTACATACCCACTCACTGATTCTTAGGTCTACACACACATCCACTCACTCACCCATACAGTCACTCATACTTACGGTCACTCAGTACAGGACTATCATATGCACTCATACACCTATATAGACACTCACACACCGCCACTCATCCATAGAGGTACTCACACACCTAGTCAGTCATGCAAATAATTAATCACACTCCCATTTACTCAGATGTACAGTTATACACACACCAGCTCAATTACTCATACAAATACTAGCACATTCTTACGCTCTTATACAATCAATGATACAAGCACACACTCATCCATACAGCCACTCTCACAATAACACACTCTCATTTGTAGCCAATTATGTACTCCAACACACATATATACTACTTTTCACATATGTAGTTACTCACACATGTACCACTGAGATATACATTCACTCACTAACACACCCATACACACACTCACCCACCCATACAGTCCATCACAGATGCACTCTTGAAACCATGCACCCAGTGAATCACCCACTCACACATCTATGCTCAGAGTCACACACACCCCACCCACACAAACACTCAGGCACCCATACAGATACTCAGACAACAAATCAATAACCCATATAGACACTCATGTAGCTATTCACAAACCCATGCAGCCGCTTACACACCAACAGATACACGGATACAGACATTCACACAGTTTAGTCACTAACCCATGCATTCAGTAAGATACGTTTAATCACTCACTTATAGAGTCAGTAACGCACCTACTAAATCATCCATTCAGACACTTATACACCCACTCATTCTTCAATACGCCTTTCCCTATATATATTAAACATATTTAAACTTTACAGAAACACACAGTCACTGGATGATGTCATCAGTGATGTCATTTGAGATGTCATCAGTGATGTCATCAGTGATGTCACTGACCATGTCATGAGTGATGTAATATGTGACGTCATCAGCAGTGCATTGCGGGGCGCGAGTTATAGTTAGCTGAACTAACTATAATGGGGTAATTTCACGGGTTTTGTACGAGTGAAATGTCAAACTAACTATAACGCCCCTGAAACCTATGGTTTTTTCAGTGAATTTCTAAGGTTTTTTTAATGCTAATTTCTAACTATAACGTCCCTGAAACCTATGGTTTTTTTTGTGAATTTCTAAGGTTTTTTAAATGCTAATTTCTAACTATAACGTGCCTGAAACCTATGGTTTTTTCATATATATATATATATATATATATATATATTACAGGTTACACCGTTGAACCACAGGATATCTCCAAGAACGGACACGGACCCAGGTTTGGTGCAAAATTGTTTTATTCCTCTTCAGTCGCCATTACGCGTTTCGGCTCGTCCGAGCCTTGATCACATGACGGTGGCAAGTTCAGAATGTGCAATATTTAAAGTCATAGTGCCTCATCCAAATTGTATCACGTGATTTGGTCGTCATGAACATAGAAAAAATATATATCTGTAAACTCATACGTTTTGACGATTTCAGCTTAATCTAATGTTTCTCACATTATTATTTTTTTTAATTGATTTATAACATCGTCACAGATCGTACAGTTTAAAATCATATATACAGTACAATAATTCACGTTATCTGATAGAGTTGCTCTCAGTCTACACATCCATTAAATATCGGTATAATACCATGAATTGTCTATTTTTCGTGCCACTCATCACTGTAACAAAACATATCGGGATAAATCCTCTAGGTTTGAGCCTTAACTTTTCTGTTCATGTAAATCGACCTGCTGATGTATGTGATACTAAACCCAAAGTGCTAAGTGCTAAATAAGTGCATAAGTGTTAAATATAAAAATACCAAGAAAGATTGACAAATTCTTTTGGACACCAAAAATGGCGGTTTGAAGTGTCTAGGTCTTATTTTCTACTTCCTATTTTTTATTTTTCGCTTTTTATGATTCTTGTAGCGATTTCCCAGTGTTAATTCGAGTTTTGGTTAGGGCTTGCATGGAAGACCATATAGTAAGAGTTATTTGTGTTCCCCAAGTTTACGACTGTTTAGAGAATCCTATAATGTGGCAATTTAGTAACTCACTTAAAGGGATAGGAATAATGTGCAAACTTCTGCTTGTATGTATAAATACATAATTATCTCAAAACAGATAAAAAAAGCTTCTAAAACACCATTAAATATCTGTTAATCAATAAATAAATAATCTTATAAATATATACAAATTCCTATTTTCATACCCTAATAAAATCATCTAAAATTGCCATAATATAAACGGATTCATAAAACTGTATATCAAAAGTTAAAACCTCTAAAAATTACTATGTAGTATAACCCTGTATTCAATGGGTCTGTACCAAGCATTCTCATGTTAAACACGTGTGCAAATCCTCTGTGGCGTTCAACCCCCCAGGTTGTTTGGAGTCTAGCTGTAGTATGTATCTGGTTTATATATATATATATATATTATCCTCACTGAAAAAGCCAAAACCAAAGGTTAAAGGTTCTAATTAGGTGAAAATTAGCAGTGCATTGTAAGCAACACTGATGTACAAGATAGCCCAAAAAATTATAAAGCTGTATTGGCTTTGCCAATGCTTGGTTTTTAAGAGCAACGTTATCAGTGTCTTCATTTTAGCTTCTGTTTGAATTCCAATCTCATCTGATGTGTTCAGTATGCTATGCCTTGTTTGTCCACGCAAAAGGCCACTGCCTTACAGCGTTCCGGCTTGCTATTCAATCCGCCATCTATTTTTAATGTGTACATTTTATGTAAGTCTGGTAGGCTTTAAAAAAGTCACATTTTTCGCATGAGAACCAATCCGCTTCCCAAGTCCATAAACACTTTATAATTAGTAGAATTTCTGCGCCATGGCTCAGCGATTGTGTTAAACACACTTTTATGAAAATTGCGAATTGCAGGCCACCTTCACTCAAAATGTGTTTAGATATGTTTTTCTATAGTCGAGTAGGTATAGGCTGATAACAAAATATGATGTGTCTTTGGGAAAAGGTTCTCTATTTCTCTAGCATAAAATGGCATTTTTGGATATGTCGGTTTTTGTATATAGCAGAAAAGCTTTCTTTCAAGATAAAGGAATAATTATTTCTGGCATCAGCACTGAACAGTAGGCACAACGAAAGTGCCAAATGCTAACAGAGTATATGGAATGTTAAACTGGGGCTATACACATGGACGTCGATTCACCAAAATGCCTGGGGTAGCGGAAGTGACTTCACATGCCCTTAAACCCTAGTGACATCGCAGAAAGTGACATCACTTGACCTTTGACCCTGGTGATTTCCCAGAAAGAGATGATACTCAATAATTCACCCTGGTGTCATTAATAAAAGTGACATCACAGACATTAATACAATAAATAAACCCTACAATTTGTGATATTGAAAAACAATAAAGTCTATGAAAGTAAATAAAATTGTGCTTTAGTTGTCATCACAATTTGCTAGGCTATTGTGATGATGTTCCGGGGGCTGTCCCACAAAAAGCCAGCAGTATAGACTAGGAGAACAACCATCATAGACCAAGAGAGCAGCCATCATAGATCAGGTACAACCATCATTCTCTTAACAATAGCTTCAAGTACTCAGGCACCGGCTCATACCCTGGGCTCTACCTTCATATGTCAAAAGACCAGGCAGATTCTTCATATGTCATGGCAAAATCAGTGGATGTCAGGCAAAACCCAATATTTCTGTGCTGACTCATAATAGCATAACCATTGATCGGAGACTGACCCTGGTTGGTAAATATGTGTAAGCACTCCGTATAGGAGCTAACATGCACAAAGAGCAAATATACCCAACAAAAAACACAGTCAGTCTGTTCACACACAGTTTCCAATCCTTTGTTTTTTCTCCAGTCAAATCTGACTGCGAGTACAGGAAATCTGTGTGCCTTATCTGGGATAATCTTTTTAGCTTAATCATGCATTTGTGTAGAAAATACCTACCCTTGAGTTCCACAATTTGATTTTTTTCTTTTAAATGAGTAGATATTTTCAGGATAATCACTTTATTATATGTGCATATTAAATGACCGGCACAGAGTGGGCCTTCCTGGACCTGCTTTAGACACCCATTACATACATGAATCATGTTAGCCTTATATACAGTGGATGTGTCAAATTGAATTGTCTCTTGGAACTTTTTTAATAGATGGCATCCGACAGAACCCATTTTTAAAATTTTAAACCTGTGACACCACCATGTGTGCATGTAGGCATGTCTCGCTGGAGGACAGCTAGTGCTTTAGCACCTTTCATCATTAAGCTACATCCCACCTGTGTGCATGTTCTAGCTACAACTCTTTTGTATGTGGCCATAGAACCCATTCATCCTTGTGCACCTAGCCACATCTTGCCTGTGCGCACCTAGACACATCTCCTCTTTGTACACCTTGCCCCTTCAACTTGTATACAAACAATCATATGACCTGCATCCATATAGTATCCATCATCTGTGTGCAGTCAGGAGCCGCTCATGTTTGTGTGCTGATATCGCTTTCAGCTGTGGGCAACATGCCTTTCAACAGAACCACCCCAGCTACTAACACTTAAACTGGACATCTTGAGATTTCCCGGATAAACCTGTATACCTGTACTTACCGTTCATCTGTTTACATAACCCCCTCTCAAATGTGGGCTTTTAACCATTCTTACCCGTGTGTATATAGCCTTATAACTTGTACGGACCAATCTTACTCTGACCAATTTGCACCTATCAATGCAGCATATACACCGCATTCCTTTGCATTTAAGGCCCCCGACTAGGTGCACCTAGCCCCCTCTCACAAGCAGGCACACAGGCCCCCAGTCACAATTATGCACCTCGTATTCAATAATAGGTAGGTACAAAGCATCCTCTAATCTGTGGCCTGCAATCCTTCCGTCAACTTTGGCAACTCGCCCCCACTCACATTTTACACCTATTCCGTATAGCCCATAGATCGCAACTTGCGGCCGCTGGCAGGCTGCTTGCTACTCCTCTGGAGAAAGTGACCTTGTTTTTGTGTCTCACTCCGAATGGCATATCTGTCAGACAGTGAGGGTGTAAATGTGTGACTTTTAATGTGTGCTTTGCTGTGTATTTAAGGAATGTGTGTTGGATCTACCTATGTCTGAATATATTTATGTGTGCATGTGTTTAAGGAATGTGTGGCAGGTTTTGTGTATCAAGAATGTGTGTATTGACGGTGACCAAGTTAGACATGAGTGCCTAACACATTCACAGTGATTCACATATTCTTAATGCATATAACCTGCCACACATTCCTAAAACACATATGCACACAAATACATTCTAACATAGGTATAACCAACACATTCATTAAACACAGCAAAACACACATATAAAAAAACTCAGTTATATGCTCTCAGTTTGACAGCTATACCATCGTGAGTGGCAAACAAGGTCCCTCTCTCGCAAGGGGTCACAAGCAGACTGCCAGAGGTCGCAAGCTGCAGTCTAGGGGTCGCAGCTGCAACCCCTAGCAACCCCTAAATGACGTCCATGGCTATACAGCGTTTTTTACACATATATTAGGTCCTGCAGGTCGACTACATATCGCCAGTCCTGCCAAGTACCACGCATCAGACGGTAAACTAACGCATTTCAGTGTGGTGCTCTGCATCACCGCACTGAAACGCATTGTCATGTATAGGATGCATTCAGCATAGTGTCTCAGCTGAAGCTGCTAAAACTTCTCCTGCAGGCGTGGGAGCTCTTAGTTGAGCTATGGGATGCTGGCAGGCTCACTGTGTGTGCTACTACAATCTATAGAATAATATATTGTGATCACTGCGGCGCGCCTGACTCAGAGGCAGGTTGTCATACAAAGTGTGGCAATGGCTGCGCGGGGGACGTCAGGTCCAGTCCTGCTTTCAAAGCGGAGACTTTGTAAGATAGGCGGCTGCGCTGGCTACTGGTTTACAGTGTGCTGCCACGACTCTCTGCATCAGGCTGCCATCCAGGCAGTTACATTGTAATAACCTGTGGGTTGGACTGGGGAAGCTCACTCAGATGTTGCTATGTTGATCTGGGTCCCATGCAATCTCAGACTCACTTCTTTGGTACATTATTTCCTGCCTCTGCACCGCTCGCTAAAACAAGTTGTCAGGCGTGGGCCCGGAGTGCCTCGGAAACACACATGGCATATGGCGCTAGGTGAATCTGGCTGCGGGCGGCTTGGAGGAGCCTTTAAATACACAAGGTGCAAGCGCCGGATCTAGCCTCACAATGACCCCTGCTCCTTTTCTTGTTTTCCGGCCCTTGAAACTACTGAGTTTAAATACAGAGGAGCAGATTTACAAGAAAGTGGCGCACCTGTCGAGATGCGTCACTTTCCCTGCGCCACTCTGAGAAACCCTTGCACAACCATGGATGCGCCATATTTATAATACGGCGCACCATGGCGCAAGGATTGACAGATGCGTCAGAAATTCTGACGCATCTGTTGGGGCAAAAGTCACGCATTGCTGGAGTCGTGTCGCAAGCACGGCGCAACTCCAGCAATGCATTTTGAGGCCTATTCCCACTACACTGCATCACTACTTATGTCTGCTTCAAGCAGGCGTAAGGTTTTGAGGCAGTGGCGTCCTAAAAGTGGCGCAGTGAAATCTTGTAGATTTCACTGCGTCACTTTTACGAGGCCTTCTTGCGTGGGAATGCCCACCCTGCATACATTATACCTGACGCAGGTATAATGTGACGCAGGGCTTTACAATGTGACGCATCTCCCTAGATGTGTCACGTTGTAAATAGGCCGCATTTTTTGCGCCGCCGTTGCGTCAAAAAAACTGACGCAATAATGGCGCAAGAAGGCGCAAGGGGCTTGTAAATCTGCCCCAGAGTTGCCAATAGCCAAATGGACCCTCCATGGACTCCTGTGCCCATCAAACCAGGATCTAGGGTGTGCAATACACTTCTGCAGCACAGGTAAGGCCATCCACAATGCTGGGATTTGTGCCAGTGGTTACCAGTGGGTATTACCGGAAAATATTCTTGGGGACCGGAACTCTTACCACATTATTATTTTTATTTTTTTTAAATCTTTCTGCCAGGCACCATATCGTTTGTTACGTCATTACATGCCCTCAGGGTCGCAGCGTCAGTACGAGTCATTCCCTTCTTCTTTGCCTCTGTGCGCCCTGCTTAGAACAGATGTCTGTAAATCTGGCACGGCGCACCTGTGAAGAATGACTGACTGCAAGCAGCCATCACGCAGGAAGCAATGATCGGTAAAACAACCAGCTGTCATCATACTGTGCATTCCAAAATATGCAATGCACTGCTCACTTATACAGCCACATTGTCATTTCTCACTCTCCCCCTCCTCATCCCCTCCCCTTTTATAGTTCACAGTCATTTCGATCCCCAATGTTCAGTCAGTCCATCCGGGAGGTTGGAGGCCCCATGGGAGAGTGAGGCATCAGGAGGTCATTGGTGACCTAGGGCATCATTTCCTGACAGCACATGGCACTGTGAAACCGTGTTCCAATACTGCCCTGAGCACTGGCTTGTAATGCCAAAGGAGACTGACCCAGCACCGTCCAGCTTGTCAACGAGGTGCCTTACACGCTATTTGGTTAAATTTAGAACACCATTTTAAGCAATAAAACAGTAAATTACCTTTGACACAATCCTGTCTCGTCACCATTAGGAAAGTGTATTTGTTGTGATTGTTCCAATTAAAATGGAAAAGGTTTAAAGAGCGGTGGATTTCAGAAAGGAAAGAGTCGATTGTGATTTAGTGTAGTTCTCTGTTCATATTAGTTTGTTTTGCTTAATTTTGATTCTTCTTGAATCTACACATTTGTGAATGATAAAAAGGTTCACACCTTTTAATTTCTGCCTAGCACCATTAATCAATCATCTTCAGTGTTAGTAGTTGAATGGAGGTTATTGAAGGTGGATGTGAAGACGTCTTTTTCAAAGAAAATCCTGCAACACCTTGCATTGCAAAGGAATTGGTCACTAGTCTGTATGCTTGAAGTGTTATGTAGGTGCATTTTTAAATTTCAGAACCATTTTATATGTAAAAAGCATACATCATGAAATGCAATACAAGCTTTGTGAAATAGAGTATACAAAGGCCACGCACACTAAAATCCGATGTGAAAGCGCAAGTTCTACAGTGTAAGGTGCAACGCTAATATGGATGAAATGGTTATGGACCATTGTGTTGTTGGAAAGCAATATATTGAGACGTATCAGACTTAAGAATTGAAATGTCAAACACAAGGAAAACATGAAAATGTCACACATAAGGAAAATGAAACTTGACATCTATCTTTTGCTTGCGAGAAAGTGTCATCCATAGTCATTGAAATGTCACTCATAATTACACTGAAATTATGAAAATGTCACACATAGCAATCCAAAACCTTGGCAGCTATGTATCTCACCTTTTTTATCCTCAATGTCGGCTGATCAGTCATGGTTGGATTTGTTAAAACAAATGTGCTTGTGTTATGTGCTTTCTTTCATAAGGCATTCAATTATTAATTAACTTCACTTTTGGCGAGCGTAAGAAGTGTATTGGAAAAGTAAAGACGGAGATCTATTGTTCATGCGCTGGCTCAGTGGCTCACCAGCATGTAAGAAAGAGTTTCTGGCACTAGGAGAGGAACAACATCCAAGTCTTTCATCTTTCTGCCTGATTGTTCTGATGTCATGTCCAAGTTCACTTGCCCTCCTGTGGTTGAGCAGTGGATGAGTTAACAGGTGAAGCCTGAATTATGATCTCAGGTCTCCAGAGTGCTCAGCCAGCAATTTTGCCAAGAGAGCAAATCTCCTCCCAGTGTATCAGTGGCATCTTCTCCGCTAAGGCGGAGGTGCGTCGCCCCACTGCCAGGAGCAGGAAAGAAAGGAAAAAATAAAATGATAATAATGGAATGTTATTATCGTTGTATTTTTTCCTCCTGCTGCAGCAGTGAGTAAGGGGGCGGGGTGGGGCGGAGCTGCAGGGGAGGAGTGATAGAACACTACTGTGCGCAATGACTGTTTGGTCGTCCCTCTCGGGCCACCCAAAACAGTCATGCGCACTCCCCTGTTCTCCATGCAGGCTGCATTACAGCCTGCATGGAGAACATGCCCATCCCTCCTGCCCCTGGCTGAGCACCATGTCACGGCACTCAGACCAATCACAACGCTGCACTGCAGCATTTTGATTGGCTTAGGGGTGGGAAGCTGGCTGCCTGCTTCCTATTCCGAGCTGGAGTCAGACACAGGTGAGCAGGAGAGAAGACGCGGGACCCGGCGGCAGCAAGGCAAGTTTTATTTTTAAAAAAAAGAAGAAGCCTGCGCCCCCCCTGCCGCCTCCCGCGCCCGTCCCCTCCACCCGACCCGTGAGCCATGCCAGCCACCCCCGTAGTTGATTATCTGCTATACCTTTGCCTTATTTTCATCTTACCACTCTGAGCAGGGCCTGCTTTACAACATTTCAGCTGTGTTGTTGACGCGTCAGCTTTATTAGAGTTATGTATACGATTATGCAAATAAAAACTGTTACCCTGTCCTTACTCTATGCCTAACCTGTAGGCATAAATCCCTGTCCTTCACAGGGTCCAGCTTGTAGAAAGCTACATTTGTATTGGCGGCATGCTTTTGACGGATCTGCGAGAGAAGGGGGGGATATAGGACTGGAACGGGGAACAATTGGGTTCTCGCCCACCCTCCTCTTTTTATTTCGCTTCCCTCCCAGACCCTTCCTCGTTGCTTTCTTATCCCCTTAAGTGTTGCTTTAGCATTCCACCTAATGGTTAGGTACATGCCAACCTTCCCGATTCAGGCGGGAGACTAGTGATTTCAAGGCTAGTCTCCCACCTCCCGACTCCTACATACAAAAACTAAGGCATAGGTACTCACAAAAATTTGCCCAGGGGCCACAAAGTACAGTCTTTGGTGTGACCGAGGGCTGTACTGATGCCAGCAATGCGGAGGTAGGGGGTCTGGGTGTGTCAGAGATTGTGTAAGCATGAATAAAAACATGTTAAATAAGCGGGCAACCATTTATTTGCAAGTTAATAAATGCTTGCCCATTTATTTAATATTTTTTTCTGAATATTGTTGCTCTGTCACTAAACAGCAGCTTGTGCTGCTGTTCAACAAGAGGGCCGCATGTAAAGATCAAGAGGGCCGCAAGCGCCCCCCTGGCCATGCTTTGAGTATCACCAGGGCACGAGTCGGGGGTCCACGCGGGTGGACGGCGTCCCCCCACTTATTTCACAGGGGGGACGCCGTCCACCCTGCCAAGAAGTTGGGCCCCACTGATAAAGATGCTGAATTCGTCCCAGTGTAATATCTAAACACCGGGACACATTCAGCAGCGCCTGCACGTTGTTATCTGCTTTCGATCGGCAACAACGTGCAGGCGGGGACGGGGCTCTCTTATTTCTAACTCCTGCTGGTTCTTAACAAAGACCGAATCTGAGGGGTCATCAGGCCTCCTTTTGTTCGAGACCCCTGGCTGGCAGCAGTCAGGAGCCTCACACCCAGAAGCAAATGCAGCAGAGGAGAAACAAAGGCTCACACCTTGTTAGCACTTCACACAGACTTAAGAGAGGCAGCTTTTCACTTTGTTCAGGCTCTGTTTAGGAGATATGCATGCGCTGTAAGAACATCAGGTGTGTTGATCTTTCCCAGTATTTGCACAAAATAAATAGCATTTATATAGGGCTTACTACCCCTGAGGAGGCGTTGTAATAATTTAAATATCACATTTTCTTCTTTTAAAGCACTATGGCTAGAGGAAGCTTTACGCTGACAAAAGGCACCATTGTTTTATGTGTATATGTGTAGCGTACAAAAGTGTGAATCTTCTGCCTATTGCAGGAGAAGTATACTCGAAATGTGCTCCAATATACTCATGATACACCTGCTAAATATGTATGTGAGGGCTTAAGATCTGATGTCACTTATTGTGATGCCACTTCCTGTGATGTCACGCGTGTCACGCGCCGTGATGTCACGCGGCGTGATGTCACTTGCTTACTGATTAACTAGGTTAGTCCCCCCACTTCTTTTTTTAGGACTTGTGCCCTGAGTATCACTGATATAAGGGCTTTTGCAGACAGGGACTGGTCTTTTGTGACTCACAGCATGCACTGCCAGTAACCTGCTCCAGCAGGCCAGAGCACAACATTTTTATCACGTTTTCTCTGCCTGCCGTAGCGTTTTCTCCGTACTCCTGACAAGTAAGAAAAAAGAGTATATTTGCATTTGTAATATGTGATCCTGCAGTAGCACACTTGCAAGTCCCATGCATGACAATAACGAGATTAAAGCCTCAATAGAAGTCAATGGGGGAAATATATTCTCCCGATTATTTTTATTTTTAAATCTCCCACTTTTCTCTTCTAAAATGATGGCATGTATGCTACTCAGATAATGCTGGCTGCAAAGTTTGGCATATTGTGATCATCAGCGCTTTTATGGACACTTCTCCCTGGTTTAAGGTAGGCCCTAACTTAATAGAGATCATTCATTGTGTATTTTGGGTATTCTGGGTGGTGTTATGGCCCTTCTTGGCATTTAATAATCCATCAGATCATCTGCAGTAGTATATGTGAACACTTATTGAAAATTACATGCTAATGTCAGTGAACCATATGTACATTTTCGAAAAATAAAAAACGGTATTTAGGACAAAATAATATTTCTCGAAAATGACAAGCTTTTGTTTGGGGTGTATGAGTTCATATATCCAAAATTAAAACCTTCCATTTGATAACAAAATGTTGGTATGTCCAAAACAGACATGCTGAAATCTGGGGTCAAAATCATTGCATTTCAATTTATATTTAAATGTAGCGTGATAGGTCATGTTGAGTTTTCTGAACTTATTGCTGGTGCTGCTCACTTGGATTCAATGGCCCCTTGCTGCATTTGTCTGTTATCTCATGACTCATTTGGAGGTAAGTTGTTATCTAGATTGATAAAGCATTTGTGTGCTCTCATCACTGCAATCTTTATTAGGTTTTTAAAAAAACATAAAGAAAAGGTGCAGTCAACAATATAATACAATGGGAGCTTAGAACATATCCAAATAGGAGCAGAGCATTTAGGTCCAGCAGGTAAGTGCAGTGAGAGTCATTGGTATTGTTGTAGGGATTCTGCACATACACAGAGCTATGCACAGGATAATAGGACCTCGGAGTATAGTGGTGAGCCAACCATGCACCTTAGTACCCACAATCCCAATCTGACTAGCGCTAGCGTCTCATTCGCAGCGCAGCTACCAATGATTAGACAACCCAGAACACAGTCTCTCTCAGGACTCGTGGGAGCAAGAACACTCTTTCATAACTCACTCATACTTGTCCACAACGTGCGTAATAAGAGACACAGTATAGTTTAAAATGTTTATTTCAACTATCGTGCTCTAAGATACAGTACACGTGCCAGTACTATCAGCATAATGCATAATGATAAAATAAGAAGCATAGTTACAATTCCATAGAATACAAACGGGGAAAGCATTTTGTAAAGCAGTGGATATAGGGCTAAATAGCCTTACCACCCTCCCCGTGCTAATAACTAGTTTATTATAAAAATAGAAGACCTCTGGGCTTTGTCGGACGGTCCCCCATACCTCATTATCTAGATGCAAGGTTTACATCATCAGACAAGCACAGCTCTTCTCTCTGGAAAGGTTTTTCTCCGAGTGCCACAAACAGCGAGATCACAATATTAAAAGCACACAAATTTCTCCAGTGCAGCTGCATTCTGTGTTATGTCTAAGTGCGAAGGGCTGACCAGATCAGCAAGAACAAGGGAAGTTGTTTTTTGACCTTGTACATGATGTGCAGACGAAACCCACAGGGAACAGGAGAAAAGGTGAAAGGCAAACAGGCAGACAGTTCTAATATAGCTGGGCACAAGCAGAGGCTGGAAAAACAAAGTCACAAAGTAAAGTGTGCAAAAAGGCATCATGGCAGCCAGGCCTAAGCTAACTTAGCAATGTAGACAATGAGGCCACAAACCACACTACAGTATAGTCAGGAGAGATTGTTGAATATACACAACAAAAGGGAGATCACATATCCTCAGATAGTAGGGGGAAGCGAGGGGGAGTAGTGGTGCGGCAGAATCTATCAGCAGAGCAATAAAAAAAAAATACATTCGCCATGTGAGCTGGGCCAGACAGTGTAGGTGGAGTAGTGTGACACGTTATGAATGAGCGAAGATGAGGGGGGGCACATAAGGCAGTGTCCCACTTGCCAAGCCCTAACCTCCCCTTTTCTTACATGTGAGTCACCCCTAAGGTAGGCCCAAGGTGCGTAGGGTGCAGTGTATGTGAAAGGTAGGACATGCACTGATGTGTGTGACATGTCCTGGTAGTGAATTACAGTGCATTTCGTTTTTCACTATTGAAAAGGCTATCTGGCCCATAGGAAAGCATGGGAGTTAATTTATAACATCTTATAAATATAACTTCCCCTTGGGACCAGATAGGAAAATAAAGTTTAGTATGTCTGAACTCAGAATGTTAAAATGCATCTTTTAGTGAGGGTGCTTTTTAAATTCTGTGTTTGAAAATACCACTTTCAGAAAGTAGGTATTTTCTTGCTTAGCTATCCAGTGTGCCTCTGCTAGGAAGTGTTTTGACGGTCTGGCTGTGGAGTGACAGGGGCTGGAGATGTGCAGTGGCTCCAGAGGGTCTGGATGAGTCAGGGCTGGGCTG